>JAVFKF010000026.1:22400000-23000000 GCA_036926295.1 Pachydiplax longipennis | reverse complement strand
TATTCATATAATATTAAATGAAACTTCAATCAGTCAACAAAGACGTCACTTTGTTGAACTCTATGCTCGTTTAGGAGGAGAATTGAGCATCCATGAACTCCACATGGGAACTTCATATAGTCATTTTTCCTCCCTTCTGAAAATTTTACTTCTTTCATGAAATAAAACCATAAGGTAAATTCCCCCAACACCAGGTTACCATTTTGCTAAAACTCAAAATCTCTTCCGCAGTCAGGTAGCGTGATAAAGGGAAACGTAGTGTAAGTGACGTGTGCTCGTTCGCAGCCTTTATAACTGTGTATCGCGCGAAGTCAGATTTACGCTGCAAAAGCTATCTTTGCTATTTCTTCACAGACGTCTGTCATCAGCAACGAGGATGCGAGTTGCTTTGAAATTTCAGACAAAACGCAGAGAGGATTTTCAACTTGAGGATAATGTCAAGTGGAAAATTAATTCCCAAGCGATTGTAATCGCTGATATTCCTTCTAATGCTAAAAGTGAATGAAATATTGAAATAACTATTTGCATAATATCTCGAAGTTTAATTTTAGGATGAATGTAAATAGTAGCCCTTTTACCATAGTTCTGGTTCCGAATGGATCGCAGGTCATTAAAGAAGAAGGAATCATTCCAGAAAGTGTACTAAAGGAAAATGTACTAAAAATTCAAGCGAAGACTATAAAAATAAATCAATCGTTACTGGATTGCTTTCTTGTTCATATATTGTATACTATATAGTGTATATATAGTAATATACTTCGGGCGTAATATAGAGGGAACGTATGTCACATTTACTCGTGTGTTGGTCTTGTTCATGGCTGTGATAAGATTGAAGTCGCTGAGGTAGAATAGTGCTGATTAATGGCATTCGTTTTGATTTTTCCTTATTGAATGGTATCAGAATTGTTATTCATTGGGTCATTGTGCTGTAAGTACATGGACCTGTTCCGCTTTATGTAAGATTAGCTTTATTTACATTCAATGCTACAGGTTCAGTCATAAATAGTAACGTGTTTTTCAATTTAAGAAATCAGTGTGTTATAAATCAGTGTATAGTACTTTTTGTGGATCCCTCTGTTACTGTACTCTAACTCGATTAACTATTAACTAAACTGTAACCCGATTAAAATATCCTTCAAATAGTGTATTGTAATGTTGACCTCCAAAATAAGGAAAAATGAAATATTAGCTGGAGAAGTGGCGGCTGTAGTTGAAGAGTAGATATTTCACCTTTATGGTTAAGTTTAGACACATAAGCAGACAAGCATTCTCACATATTCAGATTTTATTCAAATTTTATTCAAATTTGGCTTGTTACATTAGAAAAAAAGTAAAATATCGGGCTCCTGGATAAAATACAGCGTATTCAAGCTTGTCGATAGCAGATTCGATTCCCGGAGGTACCTAAGGTACGGAATTACCTTAGCTGCCGAAGCACTTATAATACCACTTTTATAAAATCCAAAGTTAAGATAACTAGGAAATATTTTTCTACGTTTACTGCCTTCGGGCCTCGTGCTGCTTTTCCCAGCGTTAAATGCTGCCATTCCGTCACTTCTTTGAACTAACTCCGACATTTAAACTGTGTTTTTCTCTGTCTCTTCCATTACGCCGTTTGGAGAAATGGAGAACTCCATTGCATTTTAAGCGACTGAATCCCTCAAAGGTGTAAGATTATTTGAATAAAGGCAGCATGATACTAAAGTGAGGTCTGATGGTGTCGCATGCGACCTACCACGAAGAAATTGACACACTCTGTACTGTTATAGATTATAGGGTTGGACTTTATACTCTTTGGACCGTTTGCGAGTAGGGAGTTGGAGTTATTTCTCTATGATCGAAATAAATTAACGCCAGACTATCTAGATTCTTCCAAATAACATCTTTACCGAATCAGTGAAAACTCATTTCAAAATTCGCACAAAGAGTTTTTCCAGATAAATCCCGTTTCACAAGTTAGTTATTTATTTATTATGGAAATATGTCAAAGACAACTGTCCGGTGGTGACATCACAGGAGTGAAATAATTAATACAATAATTTATATGTACATAAATTATTATCATTCAATAATTCAAACAGGGAGATAACCCGCTTGACTTGTTGGAGTGTGTTCAGCCTTGCATAACAAAGAGAATCACTCTATAGATTTGCGAGCAATAAGCTCTGTTTTCTTTCATCGAATTAATTGGCCATACGCACAGTGGGCTAGAATCGAAAAAAGCTGGCCAAGAGGCCAAAAATGGTTTTTTTGAGTGCGGGTTTTGAAACTTCGCATATATATTAAGAAAAGATTGAATTTTATGTTCCCGTTCGTCGTTTTTCGATATCTTTACGCGTTAAAAAGATACATGGCGTCAAACTTGAACCATTTTCACAGAAATGGGCAGTCGCGAATTTTTTGGATAAACGTTCAAGTTTGCGTTTTTATGGAGGGTTTAAATATACACTTCTGGAAGAAACAACGATGCAATAATCTACAACAATTCTTTATCTTTTGACTGGTTGCTATCACCGCTTACAAAAATGAGGTTTTGCTCATTTAAAGCAACAAAATGGCGGACACCTTTTTCGGACAATTTTCGAGATAAAGTAAGGAATATAAATAGGAAAACGGCCCTAATGCATCGAGTCTCTTATACCACGTCATAGTCAGAAGTGTCTAGATGTGGAATCCGAAGAAACTGTTTCAATTCAGGTGCTCTTTTGGGAGTTAAGTCGATTTTTCGTAAGCGCGGCGCGTTCCGACTCACCACCGTGGAATCCGCGAATGCAGTTTCGCTGTCCTTTTGGTGATACGAAGTCTAACGATTGGTCTCTTTCATGTTAAATTCTGGCTAATTATCCTTAAAACATACGTGAAGACAGTTTAAGAGAGGAATTAGATACCTCTACTTTACACAACGGATGTGGAATTAAGGAAAGTTTAACATTCAGATACAAAGCGTCTCATTTTAAGTAAAATAATTAAACCAAATGTTAATGCGAATTTAAATTCCACGTATATTACCTCTATGACAAAAATATCTATTTACAACATAAATATTTATGCTAATTAATATATATCGTAGCTTTAGTCTTATTCGTCAGAAGATGAATCGTCCGAATCCTCATCATCAACAATTTCACCCTCTCGGTCGTCGATGATGAGGAGATTTCTCAATTCTTTCGCAATTATCTGTTGTTTCTTTTATTTGAATACTGCAGACATGAAAATTTTTGGATCTGATGTAAGCAGAAGTCTTTTAATGAGATCCTCGTTTGTGGCAACTCTCGAGTATTTTCTCGTAAATCTTTCACGTAACCTCCTAATATCTTTGTTTCTTGCCTCCATAACCTTTTCCGAGAGTTCTCTTAACGGAAGAACTGTTTTGTTTGCAATTTGTGTTCCATGAACAACTACCTTATGTACTGTCGGAGGCATGTAGTACCATGGATACAAACTTAAATATAGAGAGGCAGCATCCCAGCAGTTGTTTCCGAGCATTAAGGGGTAAACAACTCGAAAGTGCCTTCAGTATATTTCCGAATTTTTTTTTATTAGTTTGTCGTCAATTTCTAGGAAATAAATGGTATTGAGTTATTTTGATTATCCAAACAAACTCTGAAACCGGTTAAACCAACAGAAATCATTACCGCGATTTATTTTACGGTGTTCGATTAAATTTACTCTAACATTTTTCCGAGTTTTATGTAATTTAGATGCTAACATCGGTTTTATACCTGTTATTTTTGCTGCTAAAGTTGGACTCTCAAAGAACCTCCGAGCAGTATTACCATCATTTGTGGTTCCTGTTCATACCTTTGGCGTATCGACTATCAAGGCCATTTTTTGCCGAACTTCATTTCGTAGGTATAATTTTCTCTGTTACTAGTGAACTCTTTGGATGCCATGGGCCTGTAGTGTTGAATTATTGAATGAGGTTTCTTCATTGCTTTCCGAATGGATGTAACTATCAATAACTTTATTCACTCACCTGCCACTGCCTAAAATCAAGTCTGTATGACCAATGCAAAAGACATTCAAAAAACCTGATATAGCAATGAAGAGTCGATATTCCGAAAGAGAATTTCTCCGGGTCCACTTTCCGTTTCCTCATTTCCCCTATGTCATTCATTTCAGATATTCTTGCCGCACAGATGTAACATCTCAATGTGGAGTTATCTGTTAGTGCATTGCACAACTAAAGTATTTATGTTACATTTAAGAAAAATTAGTAAGTCCAAAAAGTAGATTACTCTCACCTTTCCATCTACCATTGTAAGCAATATAGGAAAGTTGATTTCAAAATATCCAATCGTAACCTTCGTCAATTTTAATATCCGTTTTTTCAAATAATTTTGCTCTTCCTTTGCAACTGTTTTCGTTTCCTTCTTTCATTGAAGGCGGATTGGCCGACAGAATCTCGTTGAAAGACGAAAAATACTGCTGCAGCTATAGCACACGAGGAAGTGCACAATACGAGAGCACAGAAAATAGGAAAAAACTTTCGGTCTTCACAGATGGACTAAAACTGAACTACAAAAATATTTTCTCTTTTCCTAAGAATCCAAAAGACACGTGCGGAATAACCCTAGCCAATGAGCGGATACGCAAGAGCGTTTGCGTAGCGCGGGAGTGCCATAAACCGTACTTAACTCCAAACCCGTGACGCAAGGTAAAAATTTCCAGATGTGAAGATTTCTTAAAGTAAATTCTGTCAACCATTTTTTCCACCAACATCGGGGGCAAAAACTTCTCTATAAGTATATTTATGGTTAAAATTAAAATGCAGACGCATCTCATCTGAATGTTAAACTTTCCTTAATTCCACATCCGTTGTGTAAAGTAGAGGTATCTAATTCCTCTCTTAAACTGTCTTCACGTATGTTTTAAGGATAATTAGCCAGAATTTAACATGAAAGAGACCAATCGTTAGACTTCGTATCACCAAAAGGACAGCGAAACTGCATTCGCGGATTCCACGGTGGTGAGTCGGAACGCGCCGCGCTTACGAAAAATCGACTTAACTCCCAAAAGAGCACCTGAATTGAAACAGTTTCTTCGGATTCCACATCTAGACACTTCTGACTATGACGTGGTATAAGAGACTCGATGCATTAGGGCCGTTTTCCTATTTATATTCCTTACTTTATCTCGAAAATTGTCCGAAAAAGGTGTCCGCCATTTTGTTGCTTTAAATGAGCAAAACCTCATTTTTGTAAGCGGTGATAGCAACCAGTCAAAAGATAAAGAATTGTTGTAGATTATTGCATCGTTGTTTCTTCCAGAAGTGTATATTTAAACCCTCCATAAAAACGCAAACTTGAACGTTTATCCAAAAAATTCGCGACTGCCCATTTCTGTGAAAATGGTTCAAGTTTGACGCCATGTATCTTTTTAACGCGTAAAGATATCGAAAAACGACGAACGGGAACATAAAATTCAATCTTTTCTTAATATATATGCGAAGTTTCAAAACCCGCACTCAAAAAAACCATTTTTGGCCTCTTGGCCAGCTTTTTTCGATTCTAGCCCACTGTGATACGTTTACATTCATTACCGCAAAGTCCTGTAAAGACCCGTTGGTGGGAATTTATTAGTAATTAGATCGGTGTTAAATTCAACATCAATTAAAATCGAGTGGGCGAGTTATCTAATAAATAGAGGATCTGAACATGCGGGAGCAATTATCCAGCTGGCCTGTCATTCCATGTCCTCTGGCACATTATCATGCGCCATTTCATGCCCATCGATACGCTGGAGTAATCTTCCATAAACTCTCTCTTCAGAATATTGGCACTCTAAACACGCGAATCCTCTTGTCATCCGTTTTATTTTAATGCTGTTGCACAGCCGTGATTCACGCCGTTGACATGCCTCCGTTATTGCCATGCGTGCGTTTTGTCCAACCTACGTTCCGCACCGCATTGTGCTCGTGTAGGAATTCATTATGGAGATGGGACAAAGCGGATGATGATCCTTGGGTTTAATTTAACTCGGCATGACCTAGGTTGCGATGAGTGCATATATTATCTTTTCTTCTGGAAATTCCCGGAGACTACATTTGTCGTCAAATATATACCGGAGGACATTAATTTCAGCTGCTGATACTTACATGTTGAACAACGATTGAACAGTAAATTGTGCTGAATTTGAATGAAATGATATTTAAATTTCTTGGAATATTTAAAGGAAATGAGATAAAATATAAGTAATTATCAAAAGATTTAGTCCGATTCTGAATTAACTGAAATAATACGAACCGTCAACAACACGAATGAAGGAGAACCATATGAATAAAATTAAATAAAAAAAGAATAAAAATAATTTAACTTTATCATTTATTTTAATGTAGGAAAATTTAAATTATTTTTCTAACCTCACTCGATGTTATGGGAAAGTTTTTATACAGGATATTTACTCAGGTTTGGTTCCTTATCATCTACTAGTATTGCATCTATAGAAGCTTTACATTAGGAAAAAAGTGCGTTCATATAAAACAAAACATCCTGCATTGCGAGATTAGTTTTAGAAAGTTTATAGATCGAAGATATTTCCTTCTTTCACTATATACTTTTAGTTTTATGGAAAATTATTATCTTTTAGATTTGATTTTCATTTCAATCATCCAATCATGCTATCTGTAAAATTGAGGAAACGTGACTCTCATTGGTTAGATAAATATCACCATGGAGTTTGCGTTCATCTATTGGCTTTAATGGGGTTATATAAAAATCGATTAAGCACTTTAAAAATTGGTATTAAAGCCGTGGAACTCCGTAACAAATGAATAAATTAATTTCTTCTCACATAATAGTATATAGAATTAACTATTACAAATCCATGCCACCACATTATCACATTCATTAATTCACCACAATAGTATACAAATATACGTAGGAAATCCACAGTAAATGATCACATTCATTAATTCGTCGCCGCAATGAATTATTATACACAGCAATACGGAATCCACAGTCAATTACCGCATCCACCCAGAATTAACTATTACAAATCCCATTTTGATATGTAGTTGTTAATCCTATTTATTTTTCTGAATTAATAATTTATTCATTTTCGCTCTTGCACCCAGTCCCTCCATTCTAGCCTCGTACATCAAGTACGAAAGAAAGAGATGGAAATTCCGAAACCTAAATATTCGAGGTGATTATCTTCCTGGATACAATTGCGAATCGCATGAAAACTTTTCTCACGGTTCGTTAAACTTTTGTGCGGGTCAAAGCGAAGAAACGAAAATTATCATCGTGCGATTTTTGATGGCTTTCCGCGTAACGACGTTAACTACCCGGCCTTTCTTGTTCAGCGGTGACGTATGACACCGAAGATCGCGATGATTACGGCCCCTTGCGAAAAAGAGGGCAAAACATTACGAGAACTTTGTGCGGAATTTCGAATTTGGCGAATCCAAGTGACGACAAAGAGTAATGGGTGTCATGGCGACGTTCCGTTATCTCCAAAACAATGGAAAGCGGTGATGCGCAACCCACGCCACGCACCAGATCTCTAATTAGGGAGGATTTTTCCTCTCCCAATGTTCGACTTTCAGGCCTTCTTTTATCCCCGTCGAGGACTTCGAATAAAAGGGGTAATTTACCAGCAATTCATCACGGTGTTGTTTTAGTTTGTACGGTCGTAGCTTTTAATGGCCAAACGTATAAAACGCGACGCTAACGGAAATGATTAGAACGAGAAATGGTACAGTGGAGTGCTGATCTCCTATGTTGAAATAATTCTTACGGTATTCAGATAGCGTCTCTTTGAATGCATACAACCCATTGACGTGACGGTTTGGTGTGCACCTTACAGGAAGATGAGAAAGTCTATGAATTTGTAGTAATATTGTTAAAAGTGCTTCAACAGATGAGGTAATTTCGCGAACAAGTGCTCCCACCGTGGCTCGAACCCAAGACTGATTTTATTTAAGGCGAATGTGCTACCCAGTTAACTATCCGGGAGCCCTTCAGTGGAATTCTGTGCTGAAATTCCATGATGTTTGCGAATCTTAATCTATTTTATGTTTTAACGTTGTAATGGTATATTAACCTCTAATTTACAGAAAAATCCATTTTAAGGTTTCACTAGAAAGTGTAGTCCTCTTACTTTGCTCGTTACTTTCCTCGAAGTGATCAAGTGAAAAATTCTATTCAGCGATCACTGAGTGACGATGAACGCGTATTTCAAAACGTTTAGAAGTGTTTGAATAAACAATTTTGCTGGAATTAAAACCCTGATTGTCTTCTTAAAGCTCATTCTCGGTATCGCACTATAGCATTTTCGTCCTTTAATTGAAGTCACAAATTAATATTCAGCGTTTGATATACCAATTTAAATTAATCGGGACCTTCTTTTAACCATCTGGTAAATTTTGAATTTTTTAGCTCTAAAAATCTTGTGTGCAAAAATATTTTCTAAGTATTACTAACAAACCTATATTCTGCGATAATTTCAAATCATGTAGACAGAAATTTTCCGCATTTCTTGTAGACCGATAGACTAAAGAAGACCTACCATTTCCTACCCTGGTTGATTTAATCACTCAATTTAAATTTGATCTCTCCATGTCTCTACGAGGGATGCTTTACAGGTTCAAGGAAATCAGGGATCCAGTCTCTCTTCGCACCTATTTTTCAAGTTGTGTTTTTCCTTTTCTTACTTACCGCTCTCCTATATAGACTATGTCTTCAGAATCAAACCTTTCTTCTCTCAATAGTATCTTATCTTTCTTTTTAAAAATAGTCTGCTTTCGAGTACCGTCTTATAAAAATATGCCCAGAGACCTTCTTAGTCATCTGAATCTTTCCTCAATCAAAGCCCTTCACACTTCCTTCTACATCTCCTTCTTATACAACATAATTAACAACAAGGTTGATTCACCATTCCTACTCTCTCTTTTCTCTCTCTGTGTTCCCTCTAGAACAACTCGCCTTTCCGATACCTTCTCTCTGATTAATCCTCGTCTTTCTATAGTAAAACGATCGCTATTCTTCCGCATCCCGTCCATTTTCAACTCTCTTTCTTCCAACACTCATTTTGATCCTTTCTTCTTATCTGCAAAATCTATTATAAATATGATTGCGAAAGAGTAACATGGAAAATTTCATCTTATATGTTTGTTTTGCTTTGTTATCGATTATTATCTATTTATTCTCGTTGTTTTTTACATTGTTAATTTTATTCATTTTATTCATTTCATATTATATATATATATTGTCTTGTCGTACTCAATAGAGGAAAATGTTTTCATTTACTTTTGTCTCAGTTTCGTACATGTTCATTTTTAATGTAAAGACATATTCCTGGTAGAGTAAAAAATCGTCTAACATTTTTAAGTTGCTAAAGTTTAATATATTTTTATATCATATTTATGGTTTTGGAATTCATGGAAAGTAGCAAATTCTACTTCCCTGTTCTAAAGGAAGGAAAATCTTTCCCTATAGGCGCATAAATATAAAAGCATTCATACATACATTAAGAGATAGATTACACGTCGACATTTTGTAGCCTCACCCATCCAAGGTAAAATAACAGAATTTAGATTTGCTCATCTTAGATTCCTTATAATGATTAGTCGTTTTAAGTTTGAAAATAAGTAATAAACGGCCGATGAATTACAATAAAAATGTTTAGACGAATAAAATAGCAGAATATTTATTACATTTACAAAAATTATTTATTTATAATCCTCATGAGAGATTCGAAGTTAAGAAGCATCCAATCCACAATCGACTCATTAAAATTCGTTGGCTGAATTGAATTACTGCCTTCCCAAATCCTCCAAATACCCATCGCCAACCCATAAAGCTTAAATCATTGAGATACGTATACAATAGCTTTGAAAGGCATAATAGTTATCCTATAACTTTATTCGTTTGGGAGATATATTTCCTCCTGTTCATATTCCTCGCAAAATATTTGGATAGGGCTTGAAACTTGAAATCTATTTGGGAGTGCTCCTCTAAAGAGTATATATCTTTCACGGAATTTAGGCTCCAACAAAACTAGCAGAAAAAAATTCATTCGTCAACGTATTATCGGACTTCGTTTGGAATACCAATGGCCCGCACAAAAAAGCCCGATAACGGAACGTGTGCTAACTTGACCTCAACTGTCCATAGAATATTTGGTCTCATATGCGGATCGAATCCGCCCACTCGGCACGTTTGCGGGATACGAAGCAGTTGAGTGTGGGAAAGTTTTAGCGGACGACGGACTCGCTGCAAAGAGATGCGATCCACGTTTGTTTGGAGGATTTTTTGGAATCGCCTATCCACTGGGAATGTCCTTCCGATGATGTCACTGGCGCTACGTCATTCGCTGTTTGCGGCAAAAGGAGACTGTGATTGCTCTCCAAATATACGTCACTGCCTCTCCGAATGGTGAATCGCTAAATATTGGGCACTCATACGAATCACATGCTTAAGGCTTTCGTGTCAAACCGCTGTTTCTATAGACAATTTTTTCGTTTCATACTCAGGGAAGTTGTAGCGATGTTTCTACACATTGTGGCGTCATGGGTGGGGCCTGGGTTTGCCACCCAGAAATGTATTACTATTATTATTTTACCACAAAAAGATGGGAAATATTTTTGCAGTTGTCACCTGCTATTTCATCGGGAAGCTTGACATTTTTCGCATATATCACCTTATGGAAGGGCTAACAATATCAGAGGGTTTAATACAAGGAAAAATATGAAGGGAATTCAGTTCTCACAAGTTGCCCCTTGCGAAAATTTAGCAGATGGACACTGATGGTTTATTTCTCCACCCAAATAAAATCAAAAAACAATCCAATAGCTTCAAATGAATACGCAAATATAAAAACATAGCTAAAAACAAATTTCGTATTCTGTATCACTGTACGTTTCGATGTACCTCATTTGTATCGATGGGTATCTATAACTACACATCTAGTAACAAAACTATGCGGAAATTCAAATTTTAACTAGAATTTTTTACCAAATGAGGAATTTTCAATTTGTTGGTCTATTTTTAATAGGAAGCAGGAAAATTTCAAATCGTGTCATTTATATGTTTTGATGGAATTTGAAGGGAGAAAAGCGACAGTCGCCGAAAAAAGATGTTTAGCAATAATATATTAGACGATTGATAGCTAGTCATTAAAAAATTTAACTCTCTAGTTTTTAGCCTTCATTGCCTAAGCTATTTTTGTCAATATCCCACTTTTGGTAATTTACCCGGGCTCCCACTTACTGCAGTTGACTTAAATGTGCCACTCTAAAATAATTGCTATTCCCCTCTCTTCACCTTCCTTGCTACGTCATTCTCAAAAAAATATTTCAATTTTGGAACTCATTACTATACTAAATTTATGGACGGTTGAAAAATATTTATGCTCCAAATTTCCTTGGATGCTGGAATGTGGATACTTAAAAAATTTTCATTCGATATCTGTACTGTAACCATTAGAATGGAATGGAAAAATTTTATCTTCTCTATTAGTAATATATTTTAATACATTTCCTAGTGAAAAAGTCTTTCCCGTAAAGCGTTACAAACCATGAAAAATTGGTACTGAGGAAAGAGCTATATACTTTCGTAATTTGACGGTGAACTTGAAACAAATGCATGAATTTGTATGCATATAGGCCATGTAAAAAATCAACTGTAGCACTAATTTTTTTTTATAAAGAACGAAGAGAAAACCAGAAACATTTTTTTCTTGTAATTTTTGGGAATCATCTTTATTAACCCCAATTTTTCCTATAAAATATGATTAAAGCCATGATTTGAGGGAAAGAAATTTGGATTGTTGTACAATAAATTATTCAAATTTAAGCAAAGTCTTTGGCTATTGGAAGAAATAGCCGCTAGCGTAAGAATGAGAATTCAAAACTTAGAAATCTGATGCCCGCTGCGAGAGCGTGTTAAATTAAAGGGGTTGTATCATTGAAAATGGTCCAAGCATTTGACTTTGCATTCTCTTGAGAAACAATAATTATTTTGTGAAAATATGTATGCAATATGTTTCCGATACTAGAATAATATCCAACGATTGTCTGTGAAAAAACATATATATTTGTGTCTGATACTGATTTAAAATACGTCGATGGATAGAGAAAAATCCTTCTTTAACAGAAGAGGATAGTTCATCGTAGAAAAGATTAGATGAAAAGTAAATTGAATCGTTGGTGCTAAACACAACCGTTTGTGTTTAGCACCAACGACCCCGAATCATCGCATCCTTTTATTGTACGAACGCTATCTGTCAAAGCTGGCTTAGAATTACGCCCTTTAATTACCAAGGCCTTTCAAACTGGGCCCGGAACTGATGGCGAATCGAACTGTGATGATATCCAATTCAGTGTGCGGTCAACGCCTCAAAACGCTGTAATTACAACTCCAAAAATACTTACCCGGAAGCTGTTGGATGTTGCCAAAAGGATCTCTTTATGGGATTCAATTGATCTTTGTTGACATAAATGACGTCTTTCGGCGGATAAGGGAGAGTGAACAAAAAATGAAACTCTGTGGATGATCGTCACCAGGAAGGGAAGGAATGGGTTATTCTGAATTGGCGCGTCGCAGTATACTCGGCACAATAGTATACTGCGGTAAAATTTGTTTTCTATGACATGAAGATTCTTCTCAAGGAAGGACGGACATGAGAAAAACTTAACTCTAACCATTGAGGTATCCGGCTAGGACAACAATTCTGCAGTCCAATAGTCAACGGATAGCTCCATAGTTAAAGCAGCCGACCACCAATTGGGAGACCTGAGTTCGTGTACTGGTTCGGTCAGGCTTTTCTATGTCCGTTCTTACTTCGGATTTGTCCTTGACAATCGACCTTTTTTACAAAATTACCTTTAATCGAATCTATTAATTCGGTCTCGACTTTGCGGTAGGTCTCCATTATAATGAAAATGAAAATGATAGGAACACTTCTACCTTTACCGAATAACTAGTAAAGGTAAAAGGTGTTCCTATCCTTTTCATTTCCATCACCTTTAACCCTTTCCTTGATGAAGATTCTTGGTGAATCTGGATCAATAAAAACTATACCTGCCGAGGAAGTTTTCTTTATTGGAAAAAAGAAACCGTAACATGTGAGGAGATATTTATAACGTATTCCGAGAATTTTGCATAAAACATAAACCCGGAATCCGCTTACGGAATTCCAATATCGCCAAAGGGCTTCACACTAACACACAGAATTTTTACAATCTAACCCGCTACCGAAATAAACGATAAAATGTTAACGTTACCGAGTTGGTGAAACATTTATGCTGTAGCGGTACGAGTACCAATAGATCAGTGATTTCTAAAATAGGCAAGACCGCCCGCTATAGGCAGAGCTAATCTTGTCGCTTAATGGAAGAAAAATTGATCTTATTACCAATAATCCTTAGCTGAATTGTAGTGAAAAGATATCACAAATATACAATAAAATATAAAAATTTGACATTATGTGATTTGGTGTTTGTTTCTGCCATTGCAGTTTTTAGTTAGCTTTTAAGTGTTCTTAGGGTTTGGTTGCATTGATGATAATCTTTTGCATTACAGTTGGGTGGGCGGTGAGACAAATGTTAGCGAAACACTGTTGCAGATCCTTTAGCGCTGAAAAAATGCCAACGGGTCGAAGAATTTTCACGTAACCAGTGCATACGTTTATTGCAACATCTACAGGAATTTTCGATGGGTTACATCGGTGCTTTAATATTCCGTCGCAAATTCGTTCGCACGACGCAGACGAAGAGAGGTTTATGGCTGTAATATGAGAAATCTTCCCATTATTCTCGTCTTTGGCAGACTAAGATAATGTTTTTGTCATAAGGAAGTCGGGGAAGAGATTGTTTCTATTCAGAGCCGAAATTTCCTATGAAAGAAATCGTGAAGCTTATTTCCGTAACGAGACTTTTTAGTGGGGTCATCGAGTTCGTATGAATCACCGAAGAAAACCTCCGTCCATAAGGTAATCGAAGGGGTTAACTTGCAGCTATGGAGTGTTCATCGTCTCCACTTTGCTTGCGAAATTGTTAATTTTGCTTGCGCGATCTGCTATTTATCCACTCTCTCTCAAGCACAATTTATTTCCCTTATGTATGAAGATGAGAACAAATTCATAGCTATTATTTACTATGAAGGTTACACACATTGTCCTTAAATTTCGTAAATTTTAGGAATTTTTCAATCCAAAAAATTTCGTCACTATCTACTTTGTATCTTCTAATATTAATCATCATTTATATAAATTATATATAAGATATATCAATCAATCCTGTCTCTCTTAATTCATCTTCAAACTTTTAATGTTTTCCATTCTAAGGCTCTCTAAAGAGGAGGCCCACAATGTAGGCCCTACATGCCTTTGTAAGTGCCCATTTCTTTCTCCTCTTTATACCCAACTCATTCGCAGGAAATATTGGCGATAACAAACTCATTATCCTTTTTTAGAAGTATGACTCCAAAAGTTCATTATACTGGACAACTAATTTCAGAAGAGTTTATTATTTATACCTATTACACCCCCTGTCACACGTCGAAAGGCGGCTTGCAGGGTATTCATGTAGATGTAGATTACATGTGAAGAACCACAATATCTTTTATTTCCCACATACTTAGTAATATTTTGGTATACAGGCGAGTTTGCTGCAAAAAGAGCCAAAAAAAACTCACCGTTCTCAACTTGGTATTCTTGAGTTCAAGGATAGATTTAGATGGTTGGAGAAATACTTTCTTCTCGATCGATTCTAACACCGACATTTCTCAGCTTAATAATCGTTTCATTCGAATTTCGGATCAAAGGTTAAGAGTAGACGAGCTCTTTTTTACGCAATCCGAAACAGCGGACCTCGAAATAGGAAACGTATAATTGGAGAAAATTTCCTAAGACTTTCGACTCATTGTCTTCGTAAACGTTTTCATTCTTCTAGAAAAGAGATTTTAGCTAATAGACTCCAAAAGGTATAAAGAACCGCGTCCTTTTCACAGTTATACGCGGTGCATTCGGTTGATTCCATCACGTGCTTATCCCATTCTCTACGTTTCTTTCAATTCTCCATTCTCAATATTTTTCACTGAAAAGGATGGAACCCTTAAAAAAATAAAAAACTTTAAATTTCATCGTTATTAAAGTGTAATAGAACACGGTATGAATAAGAATTCATATGTAAAAATGCTGCAATGCTTTATCTAAGGCTTATGAAAATGAATGGGCCTATGCAATCAAATCCAAAGACAAGCTTACTAATTTCTATCTTGGAGAAATGATATTTTCATTCACGCGAGATATTTTATAATGAAAAGGCGTATAAAATGATTAAATAAAAGAGTAATTTAACGAAATACAAGTCAAGTGCGCACTTGGAAGGAAACGTAACTTTAATAATTTAATGTATAATTTCACAATGATAACTAAATGATCCGCACAATACAGTTTATTACTTCCTTCAGTGCTGTGAAATAATATAAATCTACTTGTTACTATAGTGAGTTCTTACAATTAAAATAGAATAGATTATATTTTTTTGGGAGGGGATGACTAGGAAATTTTTCCATTTGCGTTTCCTCTTGTTATTAGAGCTCAAGAACAATCCACGAAATATTCTATTTTAAGAAGTGATTTTATAAAATTATAAAATATACCCTGAGTACTTTCTGAATATAGAAGGTATTATTTTATACTATGAGAGCATTGAAGTGTAGAATGTCCTCCTGTAAGGTAACAAATAAAGGAAAGATGCTCTCGTGAAATGCGTTATAACAGGCGGGTATAGCTTAACAGCTCATCATTCGTCTATCAATTTGCCTTTCGCAGACTTTTATCGAAGACAAAAGCCCAGCAGAATTATGACATACGAATTTCGAATTGATGCATATATTTGCCTATTTCACACCCAGAGGAATTGCCCAACATGGAATAGAACGGGTGTTTGCGTTCGTATCCACCCTTGCAATATGTATTGCCTCTTACGTCACAGTGTGAGCAATGACGGAGGACTTAGCCGTAAGCGCAGAATGATTTGTATTCGATAACCTCAGAGGGCTGAAATTATCGTCGGAATGGTGTGTAACTTTGTCACTAAAAAAATTCAGGTTATAAAATTAAAAATCTCGGCCTAAAATTGGGGGCACAGTGCTTTAAAGAAAGAAAAACTTGTATTTGTATTTGAAGAACTATTCCTGCGGAAATCTAGGAATTAGAGTTCAAGTTTATTTTTAGTCGAACCTTGTATTTTATTGTATCATATAGCCAAATATGTTACTTATGACGTATATGTATGTACACTCCAATGCACATTTCATTTCTTAATAATATTTTTAAAGCATAAGAGAAAATTAAAATAGCTATCTAAAGAATTCCAATTTGATATTCAACATTTCGAGTACATGTGAACCATTTCGAAGTCCAAATAATCTTATTTATGTTAAGTCGATTAAAATTATTTAAAACAATCCTTCCACCTCTAAATTATTATAAAGAGTAAATTATCAGAATTTTACATTAATTTACTCTGCGGAAAAGAATTCAATTAAGAGGAAAGCTAAGTTACTTTTTGCACATTATGATTTAATTCGAGCTGCATTTAAAAGCGCTTTGATAGCAAACATCTAAGAAAATTTTTACATAGTAAAAAGGACACTATAACACACTAGAACATAGTTGGCCTTAGAATCAGAAATAGCGCGTAAATTTTCAACCACCCACTTAGATGACGTTGGTAATGACATAGAGAGAGATTTCGCACGCCAAAATACGAGAGAATCCCACATTTCTGTTACATGCTGCTACCCCCTAGCTTTAAGCGATAGATCCTCGGAAACACTGAATTCCAAGAAGGATTATACATGAGAAATCGGGTCATATATTTCCAACGCGTTGGATTTAATTCTATGGCTACATCTCTGTGTAAAATCTTTGGCAGATTTTAACTACATTTTTATCTTTGGCTTATCAGACAACTTTAGCAATTAAATTTGGTTCTCATGAAGGTCTACATGTAGTTTTCTTAGAAAATTAGGTAGTAAAAAATTTCATCTTCTCCGTTGCTATTTGACGACATTAATTTTGGAAAGTATACATTTTAAATTTGAATTTCCATTTCATACATCAAAATTTTACCTGGTTATTTTGGTTAACTTGGAAACTGTGATTGGTTGAGGATTATAATGCATGAATAACTTATAAAATCTTTTCATTAATTATGAAAAATTGCCGAAAAGCTATGCTTGAGAATATTTCTTTAGCAGTACGTTTTTTAAGCAGTAAATAGCAGGTTGTCAAGATCTCTTCAAGATGTTCTTTAGTCTAATCTGACGTGACTTATTTCATCAATTTCTTGAATCAAAATATAAAATTGTAGTCAATGATTCGATAAATAGAACACCCTGGAGAATGAAAATTTCTCGAAATTTGTGAAACAGAGATTTAAGATAGCGGGAGAAATTCTTAAAAAATACGGTGTATTTCCCTCGAACTTATAAAAATATAGTTTAATATACTTATATAAATATTTATCTTTTCTGATTCTAATAATCTCTCCAATTCAAAAGAAACGATCTTAATACATTTTCAGTCAATATTTTTGTTACTTTTCAAAGTCAGGAGTTAATCATAAAAATTAATTTATAATTCTTATCAGCTAATCCAGTATATCATCATTTTATCCTTAGTACCTTCTTTTCGTTTCTGCAAAATAAATATTTGTTTTGCAGAGAGTAGTAAAAATAGAAAAAAAGGTTTAACTATTCCAAGTTCGGATATTAATCTTTCGGTAGGTAAACGTGATTTTTAGTTGATCGATAGCTGAAAGTAGCACGATTTCTTAAGAATAGCTTACGTATTTCATCACTCGGAACAACACTTGAAGAAGGGAGGTTAGGAAGAATTTATTTTGAATAGAACATGTTTTCACGAAATGCTTTGGGAAAATTTTAAGGCAACTGTTTACGTAGTTACAGATGATAAAAATTTTGGATTTACTCTCCGTAATTATGGCTTTTAATACATATCAGTTACTTATTTCTTAATTAACACCGCGATAATACGTAAATTACGGCACATTTCTGTACCAGAAAATCTTATTCATAGCCCTCTAGTGCATTGATTGGTAGGCTCGAATAAAATCCGTCAAAAAGGCTCTCTATGAAATCCTCTAAAAGTACCGTCTTTACACCCAAGGAAGAATCGGAAAGGAATTCGATTAAATTTTAATGCGAACGTCACCGCGGGCTAAGAAAGGTGTTCTATAGAATGCAATAAAGGGATGTTAAAAAAAAACAGAAATCGACCGAACCCGAATTCCCCATCGCATTTCCAACAACGGAAACAAGAAAAGCAAAATTGTTGCCCCCAATTTTCCCAATGCCCACACAAGTGTAAAGTGTTTCCTACGATATTGAGTTTCATCCCATCTCCAGCACTGAAAGCCAGGGATTCTTCCAACTGACACTATCTTACCCTCTTTAAAAAGACCCCGTCAATCGCCAACTTCAGCCTACGTTCAATTTCAACGTTGCCCTACAGCCACGTTCATTTCTTTCGAATCCTACCAGTAATCCATCATCGTTCGATGGAAAATATTCCGATGTCTCTTGCATTTCCGGATGGTTACAAATGTGTCGTTTCGATCATGTTCATTTCACATGGTCATATTTCGTATTTTTTCTCTGTTGAAATGCAACATACAATCTAGGTATTTAAAAAAAATTCATGCTGGTTATTTGCCATTTGTTAGCTGAAAATTCGGATCAATTGTAGAATCTCTCTCTTCACAATAAAGCCTGCAATTGATTCAAGTTGGAGGGGAGATTCTATGATTTAGTCAGCTCTTTTTACGAGCTCGTAAATAGCAGCGTTTGGTTGGATTTGGGGGTGAGAAATTCATTCAAACTAAAAGATACATCTTTAACGAATAATTATGCTATAGGAGAACATCTACGATTGAATATATTTAAGGTGGAGACTCTGTAATTGGTCAAATCGGGGGAAATTCTGCTTTTGATCAAAACATTTACTTAATTATTATCATTACTCTAAATTACACTCCCAATTATGCGGGAAACTCATGAGAAGTGTGCTACATATAAGTTCTCTCTTAAATTTCACACCGTAAAAACCCCACCGTTTCGCCGGCGTTAAAGCAAAAGCAGATATAAACCCCACCCCCCTTTCTTCTCAGTATACTAATTTCCATCCCCTGAAGATAATAGCTTAGCTATTGGAATACGGGTGGGTCTTCTCAGAAGAGTGGTTTATCCAGAGTGTCTGAGTGTTTATCCTAGATCTAACCATTTGAGCTCTTGGAAGACCCCCTAATGTTAAAGGAGAATGTTAAATGTACGTACATCTTGCTTTTACGCAAATTAGTATTCCGAGAGGTTTTCCCATCCCTTCCAAATGAGTTGCAGTAATTATTCTTACATTTATTTTGCAACGGAATTAATTACAAAAATACATGATTAATTCAAACATAATGTATTGCTGAGATTAAGATTCACTAATGACAACTTATTTTCATAGAATCACCCTTAGTTTCATGCTATCAATTGAAAGGCGATAGCTTATTTTTTCCTAAAAAATCGGGTACTTACATTAATTAACTTGGAGATAAATCAATAAATTTTACCCATAATAAATTTTATTTAACTTAATTATATTACTGAATTGTACTAAGGTGTAAATCACCTACGACGATGAAATATGATGTGTGATTAAGAAAATATGTTTTATATATATCAAATAATAATAAGAATAATACTGTGCAAAAGAATAAATAGTCATTGTATAGATTCTATCTATATGTTGTCAGAGGAGTTTGGGATGATCTTTTAAGCTTGTCTTAAAATTATTTATTTTGATAATATTAATTGATTTTGTAAAATTACTACTCATAATCTCAGTTTCGTTCGGTGGAATTTTTTTATAGAGAAAATAGTTTTCTTGCTGATACATAATATTAGAATGAAAAAACGACAATAAATTTAGAGCTAAAAATTAATTATAGTTGTTCGAACATAGTATTCGATAATACTTATTTATTACCTATTTTTAGAGACAGTTTTAGGAAATCGGGTAGGGCCGAAAAACATTAAGGTAAATCTAGGAAGGGATGAAATTCATTTTAACCTCCATTACTGCCAAAGTCATGCGAACTTTTGGCACTATATCTAAGGTAAAGAAAGGTTGAGTCGGCTTAGGAGACCGGAAGGTAGGAACACACGAAATATTTGCCTTCGCTGGCGGTGCACTCTGCAGTAGCATTTCTCGGAAATAGGTAAATATCAACAGCTTTTAGTTGAAAGGTTTCCTGCAAACTTCGATGAGTGAGGATTCCTAACGGATTAATGTTTAAGTACTCCCTCGAGCAGAGGAAACTTCTTTGAAGACTCAATAAAGGATCTTTAAAGTGTTTCAATAACTGCGCGATATGATTCAAATAGCTTTTCATAGAATGTTTCTAAACAAGGAAATGTGTCAGAAATGAGTTTAATTGAGGATTCGAAGGAAAGTTTCCAATCTTTTGAAATTGCTTTCTGAAAATTGTATCAGAACGTTACTTTTTTAGTGTTTGAAAAGGAATATAAAATTTTTCAAATTCTTGTTTCTTTGAAAGTCTTCTCTTCAGATTATTCCCGAAAAATTTTTTTTTGCTAAGATTAAAATTTACTCCATATTTAACATATCGCACTTACCAACGATGAGGAAAATCTCAATGGGCATTATTTCATTCACAATGGAAAATACTAGTAAACGTAACTTTTTGGTGTTTTACTTCAACGTAGGGATTACAGAGGGTGGAGCTGTCCTATTTTCTGGAATGGTGTCAAATATTACCATTCTTCCATCTCCCTCATCCCTTCTCTCAAACTTTACGGGAGAAAATCCAATGAAATCCAAAAGAATTCGTCCTCGGCATGGAAAGGCCCTCAACCGCTCTCCTCCTGGAACTGGATCACGTCAACTCGAGGATCTTCCTTACGGAGTCTTCCTAACATCCGAGTCCTCGTGGTGACAGAACAAAGAGATAAGTCTGAAAGGATAAAGAAATAGTATAAGAACGGACATAGACTTCAACACCCATTGGCTCTCCCTAAAGGGTCCAAACTTTGAAGGGTCTCCACGGATCGATAGGGTCTTCGAAACAGAAAGAGAGTATTTTGCGAAGCGCATGCGAAGGGTGGATTATCGACTCTTCCTTCGAATGGCACTATATTCGCAAGCGCTGGCCCACTTCCGGGATATTCATTCTATCTCCATCTCTCGCTGAGATCCTTTAAACCTTTAAATATAAGAGATAGAGGAATCGTTTCGTGAAGCTGCTCTGCGTAGTCTACGATACCTGTTTGGATTTTTCCCCATACAGAATTACTAAGTTAACCCAGAGGGTAAAGATGTTTTTTCTCATGCATAAGGATGGGTAATGTTGTTTGTCCCTAATGTATGTACCTAATAGAGTTTGTCTTTCCAGATGTATAAAGAACTTCTCGTTCCTGGGAATATCGAAGTAAATTCTGGGAAATCCCAGCTTGGTATAAGTTGAGATTGGGCTAAAGATCGCCTAGAGGATTGGAATTGCAGGGAGCAATTTTAAAGAAACAGGCCCTCCATTTCGGTCACATATCCTAGATATCTCCTTAGAACCCTTCGGACTTGACCTAGGATTATATAGTATTTCATTGTCTCTTCCCCTTTAACCGTTGATCCAGCACTTTTCATCTCTTTCGATGTAATTGGCAATGCACCTTTTGATGTTTTTTTGGATGGAGAATATAATGCCCACTTCCTTTTTTCTTGGAATTTCACCGAAAGAAAGTTATTAAAATATGGCAATTGTAATTATGAAGACTTTCATAGTTTTCTAATTTTAGAGATATAACCGACGCAGTTATTCATTCCCTTTTAAATTTTTTCCTCAATTTGGAATTTGAAAAATAATCGTAACTGAAACATAAATTTAATTAATCTGGTTAAAGATAAATTAAAAATCTTAAAATAAGAATTTAATAGTTAACCGAGGGTTTGACTCGTAATTGTATTTTAATCGTACCCGAGATTCCGAGATTTTCAGTTTTTATCTCGGATTGTGGAAAAGCCGGAAAAATGACAAGCGCTCATATCAAATGATTACTGAAAGCTACATTTAAAAAGCCCTTCTTTTTATAATTAACGAACTTCTTTGTCGTATTTGCCTATATTACGAATTACGAAAAACACGCCTCGTAATATTAATTAGGTCATTTTTAGGCGAGATGGCGAATGTAAATTCTACTAATTTATCATATAATTTTCCATTTAGCCCATCATCAACTGTTCTACATGTTGAAACAACGGTCCCCTACAAAAATATCGGTGATATTGCTTGAAATTTAGGCTCATTACTCTTTTATAAACTTAGATCAAACTACGGTACAGTTTGGTCGAGGATGGGGACTTTTACAATTACACTCCTGCAACAACTATTATAATGGAAATAAAAAAAACGATTTATACCCTATTAGAGGAAATCTCTAACAAAGACCGAGCGCAACGAAACCAGAGGCAAATATACATCGATTTAACTGCTGAGGCTTTGATGCATGTCGGTGGACAATGATAATATGTGATTCCATTTTAAGACGACCTCTCATAATAAATACTTAGGCTTCCTCTAACCTCATCTGGCTATTATACAGATAAAATCTTACGTTTGTATCTCATCCGTTCCTAGATATTTTCAAAATCAATTTTCTCCATCGAATTACATCGAGTATTTTACGAATCCAATATCATCTATTTCTCACGTGGTAATAGCAAAATCCAATTCTGTGAAGGGCACATCTGTTTGTAACCGTGAACTCATGTTCAGTTTCCTCAAAAACAATAGGATTTTCAAAATTGGTTCAATCTGGGGAACATTCAGAAATTCATTGCATTGGAATAGTTTCGTGAGCAGAAAGGCTATTGAATTTAAATTACACCATTATGGAATCTGTTTTATCCTCCAAAGGCCATGTGTAGGCTTGATATGTAACGTTTTAGTACAGATAAAAATGATGTTATCAGAAGATAAAAATTATGTTAAAAAAATAGAAATGAATCTAATGTATAAGCCTGGAAAAAGGTATATATGATTTTCATTAAACAAGAGGTTCAGAGCAAATAAGTGAAATTTTCCTCAATTTTCACGTGCTAATCAATTCACTGAAACTGATCCATTTTATCTTGAATACATCATTTTATAAATCAAACTGCTCTTTGTAAATATAATTATAAAATAAAGTTTTTATACGTGCTTCTCATATAAAAATATAACTTATATTTCTCAAATGTCTATTTCTATCGTTTTATGTACGTGTCGGTTCATCATGTTATGCTTTGGTTATCTTCTCTTTAAAATTGATATGATCAAGCCTGACTGCATGGAATTTCATAGCGCATATCATGAAAAACACTTTTCTATCTTCCGTGAGAGAATTTTAATGTATCTTTTTAAGAAGTGTATCTCATTATGGTAATTTAAGAATCAATTATTCGCCTCTTACGCAGTTCCTCTACGAAACAGGATGAAAATATCATAAAAGATTATTAATTAATTATTTAATATGAAGTCTCAAAACGAACCTAAAACCTATGAAATGCGGGTAAGTTACTTTATTCCAATTGGAATTCTATTAATGTCTGACTTCCGTCATACTTTTTATTACCTTGCCTTGTATTTGTACTCGTATCTTGATACAGAATTTTTTTTCGTACTTAAGTTGAATTCGGACAACTTAATTAAATCAGGATGAATTGCATCCTATCAGGAAACAAACTCAGTGTATAGGAGTATAGTCCGTTCCAATATACAGGAAGAAAGTGATTTTATGAAAAATTTATATAAGTAAATGGCAGTATCTCTGACGTCTACTCCTGCCTTTGCGTAGGAAATCATAGGAGCAGCATCTTCTGTCACCTCAAGTCCATATTCATCTTGACTTATTATCGGAGAAAGTTCAAGTGTAACCTCGGACGAACTAGTCTCATTGAGAGATATACCCATACGGATAAAATTTCCTATCGCTATGTGCAAGACTTTAACATTTTAGTTGCTCATGATAGTTAAAAGAAACTGGTTTTTCAACCAAAGCGGATCCTCTACAATCTAATGCTAATGATTTCCATGAAAATGACACGAGGAAATACATTTTTCAACGTTTTCTCTCGAGATACGGAAAGTCTCATCGAGGTGTTTAATGTCAAACAAGTCATCGGTGCGCTATGTATGAACTAAGCTGGCAGAGGTAAAGCAATACTACTGTGGAGATCTCTAGATCTTCTATTAATCCATTTCCTGTGTTTGTCAAGGAGGAGTTGGAAAGATTCCATTTGTTGTGAACTATGTGTCACGTTGAGAGCATCATTTGACAATTCCATCTTCCTCACCTTGGCGTGCGTCACGTTATCTTGCGGAATGAAAAACAACACCTGTTAACCTTTTCCACGTCATTAATCAATTCTTTCTACTCTTTAAGGTTCATCATTTAGCGGCAAAAAGTTTTTTCTGAATGCAATTGACGATGCATGTCCGTGAACCTCATGTTATTGTTTGCGTTTTTATCAGTTGTGTACTGTTAATTTATCTCCCGATATCCCTAGGGGTAACACGTACGTCTTTGATGCAAGCAGTCCCGGGTTTAATTCCCGGGATACATTTGACATGACCTCTTGTCGAAACACTTTTAAAAATACCAATACTTTTATTCTCTTTTCAACCTCGTGTTCATTTAAATAGTTATATGCATATCTCATATATTTATGTTTATTCGCTTATTTTATTGTATTATATAATAGATTTTACTTTTTTATTTATCGAGCATACTAAATCCTACGGAACCATATAGGAACATTTAACTTATTTTTCATGTATTCTGTTGTTGTTATTAACGGTATTTCAATGTTCGTTTTCACCACGTATAGA
This sequence comes from Pachydiplax longipennis, assembly GCA_036926295.1. Taxonomy (NCBI): domain Eukaryota; kingdom Metazoa; phylum Arthropoda; class Insecta; order Odonata; family Libellulidae; genus Pachydiplax; species Pachydiplax longipennis. Next base: position 22,975,096 of record JAVFKF010000026.1, on the reverse strand, counting down.
AAAAATTATTGTCTTTATATGCTATATTTTTTCTATCCTGTTAGTTTTCTTTTAGGTATCAGAAAATAGTTCCTTTTAAATTCATTGTTATTACATTGCTATCTGTATGGTTCTGAAGTTTTGATGCTTCTCTCTTGTTCTGAAATTCTCTCTATAGGATTCGACAGGCTTAACCTTCACGCAGTAGTTGCTTTCTTTATCTCCTTCTCTCATTCAATTTTCCTTGATCCTTTATGTTTGAACATTCAACGGAAATGGAATATTAGTAATAGGAGAGCGTATATTCTCAATATCACCCTTGTTAGCAAAATCTTATTTAAGCTTCTGGCTCATATGTTAGTTTCGCGATGAATTGCAATGTAATGAGGGGACTCAGAATTTTATTACATTTCTTTATCTGATTAACTGGAATGCGCAGGAGCGTAAAGAGCACGTCGATGGAATCCATAGCATAGGAATTGCTGCCGTAAACTTGTTTCTCATCTTTTAAACATCGGCCCGTAATTGAAAGCGGCGGCTATCAAGTCAGGCGATGATTTTAACCCAAGGCTATGTTCTTGCGATTGCTGAACGGTGTAATGCGTAGATAAGGTACACCCGTTGCGGTAATTGAGCCCCTTAAGCGCGAATCGACGTTGATTCATCCAGAAACGATTAAATTAATCCAGAAACGACTCTTAACGGCGCGAAATAACCACGTCGGTTCCCGAAATCAATGAAGATTTCCGGGAATTGCCTTTTCCGAGTCATGATCTCTTTTCGAATGTGAGAGCAAATGATCGTGTTTCTTTTGTTCGAATTATCGATTCTCAATATTGAAGCCTGAATATAATATATTGATTCATCCCCAAGGAAAAATGGACTTGAAAATAGTCCTCCGGAGCCAAGAATCGAACCCGACTGGTTATTGGGAGACCCGGGATCGATTTCTGGTTCCGTCAGACTTTTTTTTATTCTATTCCTCTCGTCCTTGGGATTTTCTTGGGTGCTCACCATTGTGTTCAAAATCAATCCACCTATTTAATTATTGGCTTTTGTTAAAATTAATTATTTTTCTATCATCGTATTACATTGGTATACTATTATCAGCATATGTGGTATTTATTCTCAGTATTAAACTCTTTTTGAATGCATATTGTTTTTTTTACTTTTTTAAACATTTACTATGTTTCATGGTGTCTAAAGTATGGCAAGTGGGCCATATGAAAACCTTTACCCATCTCATGTGTTCTGTAGCTTATTCTTCCCTGAAGATTTTGTTTATTATTCCACCCTAAGACTTGATAACCGGAATATAGCAAACTTAATTAGAATCAACCCTATAAAATGAAAATGCAATATCTACAAATATCCCTGAAGCAATCTTACGAGACGAACTGTTTCAATAATTTCAGAATGATTTCAAAATTTCAGAGTTAGTATTTGGCGAGTAGAAGTGGAAATGCGGCGAAATCTATTATACCCGCAATTTAGTATTTGCGGAAGCTAATGTAGCTCATTGCAGGTAAAACGTTGGACACCACTGATCTATAAGGGTAATTTCAAGTGATTTTCCGTAAACTCATTTACATATGATGTGTTGTAATCCTATGATACCAGAATAAGCTCTATAATGGTGTGACTTAATTCACTGTTGAATTCCTTCATTTATTTTATCGTGATTTAGCTAAAATACGTTAATTTTTAGTTAGTCGTAAACCAGTAAACAATAAATATGTGTAACCATCGAAGTATTCCACAGTGATAGATTAGCTAAAACTGATTTGCATTTGGCATAGATCGGGAGCTATTTTCTCCGATTACATAGTAATTAAATGTCAAATGCTTGCTTAAAATGCCAAGGAGGATACAGCAGTGAATGACTCGCCTAAGAATTATTTGAATTAGTACCTGTGATTACTACTTAACTTTTAGGATTGATGAATATATTCTTTCACTGAATTAGTTTGGCATTTGAAAAGATTTTCCAAATGGAATAAGTAAATAAAAGAAACACCTTAAACTATTGTATTAAATAGTATACGTTTAGGCAAAACGATTCAACTAGTATTTTCTTCGTAGAATTTTTCTGTGAATGACAATTTATCATTGGAAAGCAGCTAATTAATGTCACGTGCTTTCATTTTTGGCTAAAATTAATTATAAAGCTACTCTTTCACCAGCTTCATCTGGAAATGCTCATATATATTATTCTTGTCATTAATCACGTTGAACACAATTAAAACATACCGTACTTAAATATTATTTATCCTATTGAATTTTTATCTTAAATTTAGCAGCTGAGATTTTTAAGGGCAACGGTTATTATTTCATATTCCTTGGAAAGGTACATTTAATATAATCAATTTATTGAAGTCTCAAAATACTCCAAGAAAAAGGAAATAAATTTTCAATTGGCGAGTAAGTTCTTGGAAATCCCAGAATGCACATCCGCAATGCTCTCCTTTGATGTTGGACTCTTTTCTAATTAAATATGATCCAAAAGTGTGCATTATCGTCACAAAAGGCTCTAAGGATTAAAAATCTAAAATCTTTAAATATTTCCTTAGTGCAGTGCATATATTGATCCCCGCAACAATCTCTAAATATACTCCCTCCCTTTAACAAAAATTCTAAAATTAAGAACGTTAACCAGAGTATAAATTAAAATACAACTCTATACGTTAGAGCAATTTTTTTACTGAAAATTTTTGAAAATTATCATGTTCAAGTACGTTTTTCTGTTTACATGAAGTCTTAGGCATGATAATTAGCTAGTACATATGTATGTCATCCATTCTTATAAATTGATAGACCTCAAGGTTCCTCCTATGATATCTTTTTGGACGGGATATTTTTAATAAGTCTTTTGATGCAGGGCAGAAAATAGTATTTTGATTTAATTTTGTCTCGGTTCATGTTCATGGCTGTGATAACACGAAACCCTACAGAGGTATGATATTTAATTCATATATTATATTCACATACCTCGGAAAGGAACAATAATGTTGTCTATCACAGCAGATATAAAAATTATATATTTTTAACTTATATTTCTACCGTAAAGATGGATGTCTACCCGATATCACATTAGAATATTAATTTCAATGCTTAATTAATGAGAGTAATTCATTTTGTTTCCTTTACTTGGCATTCTTCGCTTACAGCATATTACTTGATAAAGAAGAGTAAAGTATCTCACTCCTCATTTTTTCTAGTAAACCTCATTCCCCCTCCGGAGATTTTGGTAATCAAAGGTAGAGTTGTTGAGTTTTAACGCCCTTCACGCTGAATATTTCACCAACAGAGACCTCAAAGTGTATAGGCTAAAATATATTTGCCTAATCTCGATGTACATACATGAAATATTTCATAAACGAGTATCATGTTCAGTATGATGGATGAGTGCCGCTGACACTAAAAAAGTACCACTGCAATTGTACGATAAAAATACCCGACAAAATTGAGGAACGAAATACAAAAATCCGCGACCCATTTCCATCACGGGTAACACGGAACGGGATTCGTCGAATGAATAAAAATGAATAAATCTCACTGACACCGCTTAATCCTGATGCATTTCCCTGTTCTTCCCTAAGCAAATATGTTGAGTGACGTCAGTCGCGTTTCGCAAAATTGTAAGCGAGAATGAGCGAGTTGGAAAGAAAGCAAGGGAGGGAGCTGTGGGGAAAATGTTACTGACATCATCCCTATAGTCCCCGGAGTCTTCCAGCACTCTCATGTGTTTCCGAAAAATTCCTGCTTCCACAAGGTAGCTCTTTTAAATCGGATAAACCAAATAAAAAGTTCAGTTGAAAAATGAATGTCTGAATATGCAGAATTGAGAGAACATTCGTGACTAATCGGAATACTGGTTAATGGTGGATTTTTCGCACCTATTATAAATTTTGGCCCCCAGTTTGTTAGATAAGGCGCATAAAATGGAAAAAACGGAGGAGAATTTAGCGAAATGATATCTCAAACCGAATGGTAAAGCACATTTCACATACTCAAGCGAAATCTCACTTCATCGCGATGTTTTCCCCACTTTCGGCTCTCGAATTTTAAGGTCGGAAAATTTTTTATGTTGATTTGCTGTTTTGATAAACACTGCTACCGTATTTTAACGAAAGGTATAATTTTTCACTTTTATTCGGTACAGGATGGAGGTAATTTATCATGGATTTATTATTTTTCTGTCTCGCTCTCAGTGATGATAATATGAAAACTACTGATGTCCTAAGTCCCCTTTATAATATAATTTATTTTGTATTCCTTATAGGATACCATGAAAGGCGTTATTCATATAGAACTGTGCTCCACTTATTTGCACGTTTCCCACTAATGGATACATACATAGATACAAATGTATTTGATATAATTCATAAATATATTTATCGCTCAGTGGGAACGCGATCAGTAAAACATGAAATAAACTGAGTGCTTTTATCTGCGAGAGTAGCTATTAAGAGAATAGAATCAAAAGCGAACTTGCGGTTTGTTCTTTACGCTAAGGTACGTGCGACGACCATGTATTCAACTTAGCACATCTCATCAGGAAGGTTAAATTCATATGAACGGGGTAAGGCCACCTTCCGAGGTCTTGGAATTTCCTATTATCTTTCGTTTTTTATCTTTGCGTCTGTCATTCACACGGATGCATTAATTTCTGCGGTTAGCTATTTTCCTCGGTTGATATTTCCTTATACGATTTGCATGAGCGGTCAAAAACCTCTTGCCCTCGAGGAATTGCCTCCCAAAGACTTAAAAAAAAACGCGAATTAAACGAGAACTCTTTGGCACTGAAATTGGATACACCATATTGTAGCCCATGGCTTTTTTCCAAAGGGTTAATTTTGTCATTTTCCATGGTTGCTTTAAGTTCTAATTTGCTTTTCACTTTATAGAAGATTTCCTTCGGTGTTTCCAATCATCCTCCTTGTTTCATCGGGCAGTAGTCTTTTCATCCATGAAATCGAGAACGTTTAAAATTTCGCATTTTCTGGAACCTCAAGATTTCTTTTAATGGCAGAGTATCTGAATCAATCCGAAAAGAAATTAATGGGGTTTTTGACTCAAAGATCCTCTCCGATAATCTATGTTTTGATTGGTGGAGGGCTGGCTGTTGAAAACTCGCTCCTGTAAGGATGGTCTCTCTTTTATGATGAGATGATATCAGCCCTAGTTTTGGACGAATAAAAAATATCTTGAAATTCCTCATAGTCACTGGTAATCTGATTGCGCAGGTTCTAGAAATATCGTTCTTTCATTTCCCTGCCTCTCTCTCATCTGAACATTTTTTTAATTCTTCAAACTATTCATCATCTTTACTTTACTCCTTCCTTGTCACTTTTCCCTCCACTGCTCCCGCTATCATTATTTTATCAAGTAAATCCTTCTTAACATGTGCTCAGTCAACCTTTTTTTCCTCTGATTAATTCAATCACATTTCTCCTTGTCCGCTCTCTTCAGCACCTCCTCATTCCTGACTTATTTTGTCCACTATATGCAAAGGTTTCTTCCCAATCCTATCATTTCATAATTTTCTGTCGTTTTGCAGTTATAATAGAGTAGGATTAAATTTTCTCAATCGTATAATTAATCGCACCACACCATCCTCTTTTAGTCGATATCCATAATCAGTTTGGAGTGCTTTCCTTAGGCATAAATTCCATTTGTTATCATTACATCATATAAAGATAAGTTTATCATAAGGAGAGAAAATTCAAAAAAAAAAAAAAAATAATGCTTTCGTATAATTAGTAGCGCGTAAAACATTGTTCGTAAACTGACTTATGGAAAATGTTGCTTATTAAACGATGATCTATCGTTTAATTCCTAATAATTTCTTGGTAATTTACAATAATAATATCAAACGATAAAAATTAACACTACCAAATAATTTTATGATTAAAAGTAATTATTTTTAATAATTAATTATTGAAATCTAATCCAGAATGAAGGCAAATAATGTCATAAATTTCAATAAAAGTTAAAAACTATTTAATAACTTTCCTTTAAACTTTTTTATAAACTTTACTTTAAGCTTAATTTCCTAAAAAATTACTATTCATTGAAAATTTTATACCATGTGGATGATATCTCGCCATGTTAGTCCTTTAATATTCCTTTTACAGAATTTTAACTCGCGTTTTAAATTATTGAGAGATTTCCCTTGATATATTACCTTCGATTGCGGCTTCATAGCTTTTGCAATTTAGTTCTTTGCTTTATGTTCTCCGCCTGTATTTGATAATTTATTTGATCATCGTTTCTCCTCGCAACGCATCGTCAAGCAAAGAAACGAAAGTAAGATAAAAGAATCAAATAGATTGAGCCGCATCGCTAAAAGACTTCATTTCATCCCTTTTATTTTTTGCTTTCGCTTCGTGTATACCTTAATCCGATTCCCTGATACTCAATCTAAGAATGTTCGATTTAAATGAGAAGTTATCCCGGCAATAAGGAAGAGAAAATGTGTTCATTTCATGAACCAAAATAACAATAAATCCTGGAAGTTCAGTCGTATGAACTTCGTATTTTCCCAGCTTAATTAATCTCGCGCCTCTTCATTCTTCGCCACTGGATGCCAATTTATTCCGCTGTTAGATTCGAAGTTTGAAGGCAATAAACTCTGATCATTTCCTCCTCCGTTCCTTTTACTTCGGATAGCTCTGCGCTAAGCAAACACTATAGGCATCTTCGGAAGCACAAATACTGTAGAAAATACCGAGGAAGCCATCGACCGCTTCGTCACGGTCTTGAATAGAACAGTTCTACAACTTCTAAGGCAGTGCGAGGGAAATAAAATTCAAGGGGCTCGATACCCATGTCGTAGACCTTTGCTTCTATAAGTAATGGCACATTCTTGACTTGCATCTCACGTACGAGTTTAGATAAACTTGCCTCGCTGAAATGGTTGTCTTTGAGGAATTGGGATCTTAGAGCGGAATAATTGTTTCCTCAATCCCCCCCCCTTAGGGTTATTTTACCGCCTTCGTCGAGTATTTCTAAGATCAAACTTCTACTTTAAGAGATAGAGTTGTTTTATGTCAAGGAATCAACTCCAAAGACATATATGATAAATATATAGATATACATTATGATATATATGATATAGATAGACCTATGTAATCCTATACGTCATTTGTAAACAATAGGCATATAGGATTAATATATGTTTATCGTTAACTATAGTGGTTTAGAAAAATATTTATTCGTACGTATATGTATATTCATAAGATGTGTTGAAAGGTGGTACTGTATTTGGGCGATATACAGCTCTGCTTAAAGAGAACTCGGCAATAATCGAAATATATTAAATTCACCGACAACTATACTTTTCAGATAGAACAAAATTATTTCAACCAGTACTTTTAGTGATATGTTTGTATTAAAAAATGTCAGGTTAAAAGATCTAACTTCAGATATTACGTGACAGAATAGTTCGTTGTAATGAACTTGAGTGGAACCTTTCATAAAATTATAATTAAAATTTGGAGAATAACGCTTTCTTACTATTTGTGGAAATTTTTTTTCTCCAAATTGACCTTCACCGTGATGTCATTTCTTCTTAATGGTCACCTCACCGCAGGTTGACCTAAGAGAGAGCCTGAAATTTTCAGGTAATTTTGTGAAATCTTTCTGTGTGTTATTTTTTGATGAAAGCAATTAAATATCCGTCTTCGATTTGGCACTCGTCGAGCTGACAGTGACCAAATTAATCCTTTCACTTTACAGCCGGTCACTTTTGGAATTTCAATGCATAATTTGGTCACAGATTTTTTTCCTCCAAAGGTTATGATGAATTAAGCAGATTAAATCATATTAAATTGTTAAACCTCAGCCTTCCTGCCAAAGATTTAGAAGTATTAAAATTAACGAAACATTCGAGCGTTAAAGTCTAAAATCTATTGGCGGAAAAAATTGACAGATTACCTATATAAGTACCAAAGTACTATAATATTAATTAATGGTGATACTAATACCTATTGGTCATTTATACATTTTTATAACTGCAGTTATTTGACAATTAGAATTCGTTGCAACCTCTGCTTAAAGTGAAGGCGCAAAATGTTTTGTTGAACTTTGTACGTTCACCTACACCTCCAATTAAGAATGGTGGACTCAAAATACCTATTTTGGGATTAATTTTATTTCCAAATACTTCATTAGATACCATTCAAAGGCTATTGCCGTGTTCTGGTCCCATTGCTAAAAGTGACTCCATGAGATGTATTCGAAATTATTTTATCCCGTATGTTATCTCTGAGTGATGTAATTCATGTAATATCGAATTTAGAAAGTGTGTTCCATAAGAACTGATTCGTTCCGTGTCATTACCTCTCCATTTAGTTTGCCTAGCGCGAAATAAACTTTATGTCCTCTTGGTTCCATGCGTTTCCGACTACGTCTGAGCTTTTCCCACTGACCTATTTTCTAGTTCAGTACATAACTCTTCAAGCAGATTTTAGGTTAAAAAAGCTGCAGTCGACAGTTATAAATAATTCCACCCTACTGATTATTTCCTTTTGGATGATTCTATCTTTGATTACATCGCCATATTAATCCTGAAGAGTTCTTTCTGAAAGAGCTTAGAAACGCGGAAGGCTCCCTTTTTAGGTCAGGAGATTTTTCAGGATTCTGCACCGAAATAAAGGATTCATCAGGTGTGAATGAATTTGATTTAAGTTGCTCAATCGAACTTCAAGAAGACCGCGATCATCCGTTTGGTTCGCTTGAATGAATCAAACCGAATGGAAAATGTGGAGAAAAAATAGTGGAGGAATCAAACGGAGAAATAAATCAATGGATTGAGGTCAGCAAGGGAAAGGAAAGATTTTTTCGTGTTGTTCTTGAAGAACAATAATTGAAACAAATCTTACGGTTCAGGACTCAAGGAATTGCGATTAATTGAATTTCGAAAGCGATTTCGTTTCGATTAGGAATAATCCAATTTTTTCCTCCAAATATCGTGCTTGCGTGAGTTTTAACTACTATTTCCTTTTTGTCTTTAGTTCCAAAATCTAAATGGTAAGAGAATTCTGCAGAAAAAACACTGGCAATTGAAAATACGACCGGTCACACTTGCACACACTATAGTTTGTTTATTTCAGAATATTACTTTTTCCGGAAGAGTGGCTATTTCATTCTAAGAAATGGAAAGAAGATTTCGTACTTTTTACACAGTTAATTCGTATATCACCAGTCTCCGTGAATAGTCGTTATTATCAATCACCGATACCGATTGACCTCTGAACAAGCTATGGGAAGTTTATGATAGTATCTTCTGTTCCAACCTTGTCATGATGGTTATCCTTAAAAATGTGAATTCCGCAGTTGATATAATAGCCCTGATTTGATTTTATGACCTCAAATTTTACCATTAATCATCTTTATAAAAAACTTAAGTTCTCTATGTTAATGTTTACTTTGTTCTGTCAATGCGTTCGAAAAATCAAAATATTTTAGGTAAGATATAATTAATTTTAAGCAATTAATTTATCGCTATCACTAGAGTTATCACAAGAGGCTAGGTTAGTAGTTCTTAGAGCTCAAATTCGAAAGTAAAAGATTCCCAATTATTCTTCATAATATTCTGTACTGATAACACATTTTTATAAATATAAAACCACTCAGCGGAGTGAGTTATATTATTATGTCATTAGAGCATATAGCTTCGGAACGTATTTTTTAACCATTTGTTAATATGTTTTAATGGTATTTGAATATGAATTTTGTTTTTGTTTAACTATGTTAACCTAAAATACTCAAAAATTTACGCAAAATCCAAAGAGAAATGAAATTTCGATATACCACTATTTTTGCCTTTTGCCACAATTTCTCGTGTTCAATCAATAACCACCTAATGTTTCTCTTATCTCTCGTATCTTACGATTAATTGATTGAAAAACTTTAGGGAAATATTCCATACGGCCATATATTTGCGTTTATTGCCGAATCATTCTTTCATCCAATGATTGGTTGTTCATCTACTGAACAGATTTATTTCGAAGGATGGAAAGAAAAACAGCGAGGAAGATCTGAAAGAGGGAGTTTTAAATTAAAAGTAAACGCAAAATGGGAGAAGTGGAGGAGGCATGAATAAACATCAATCAAAGAGAAAGATTGATGAATTGGAGGAGGACAAGCCTTGGGAGATGGGAAATTCGTCCACAGCGCAGAAGTGGATAAAATTTGATGTCAAAGGAAGCTCCCAAAGAAAGTATATACTGAAGTTTTACATCCGAAAATCAGAAGATCGAAGAACCGTTTCTTTATCAACGCCCTATAGTCCAGTTGACAGGCTGTAACCCCACGGAGGGAAAATTTCATAGGGAGAGAAAAGAAGGAGGGGAAGCTAATACCTGAGCCATAGGGGTATTAGCTAGAGATGGAAACATATTCACATTAAAACAATCGAATAATTCCAATTTTTTGCTTAAATGAAATAATTCAAATAAAGCGTTTCCATATTCACTCCATCCTAACCGAGTGAATATATTCGATTGCTGGAAGCGATTAAATTACTCGCTGTGGAGAAATGAGTGAAAAATCGCATGGATCTATTCAATTATTCCATGCGAGTGATTGACAAATATTGCGGAATATTATAAAATAGAAAAAAACACGGATTTGACTTTCCCGAACAAAAACATTGGCCCACGAAAGCAAGTAAATTTCATTCGAATGAAAACAATCGAATAAATGTCAAAAATATCGAATAACTATTCCATTGCCTTTTTCAATTTATGTCCATCTCTAGCATTAGCTCATAGTATTATCTATAATATTAGCTAAAACCCCTTTATAATGCAATCCTTAAAAGGTAGACTCACCCACACCAGAAATATCTTGTGCGCAGGAGTCGTAAGCTTACAACCATACCGTACACACAGGGTGGAAACTTCCCATCGGCTCCAGTTAATGATGCTCAGAACGAAAACATAGGATTATAGGGATGAAAAGGAAGCTCGTTTGAAGCTGTAGTCCCTCCGAAGGGGAGGAAAGGACGAACGGGCAGGAGTTGACGGAAAAATTTAATTTGCTAAACATAACACGGATTCGAGAAAAAGGACGAGATGAAATCTCGAGCGATCGCTGGGAAACTCGGGAAAGTAAAATGAAAAAGGAATGGAGCGCACGAGAAAAACGGTGCGTGAGAGCTATTCGAAACATTTTCTTGACTGACAAGTTAGAAAGGTTGCTGGAGTAAGGGAAATGATTTTCGGAAGGAAAATAAAAGGTATCCTAATTCCCGGAATTTTGCTGAGAATGTTGAGATTAAGGGATCCAAAAGAAACAGAAAATATATTCGAAGAAAGAAGTTGCTTGAAAAGAGAGAATAAAAATGACATTTTCTGGGACTCGAAAATTTTATACTCAATCGTACGATATGACATTCCTATTGAACGAACCAAATGTCCTGAATCCCGAATGCTTAACGAAACGCATAGATTTGAATTTTTAGGCAATATAACATTCGTGTTGCCTTCAATTTTATTTTTAACGTGATAATTTTCGTAATATTTATTATTATTCACCCTATATATAGTGATATAATTTATCGGCAAAACGTTATAAGAAAGAAATCGCAAGGACGGGCCGTTATTTTTGGTCCTTCCTTCCCCAGGCTACTAGAGAAGCCAATAGAATAGATTAGGTGTTGATGATGGTGTAACTACAACATTGCCGTACCTCACTGGCGACTCGTAGGGTATTGAAATAAATCTTAGCCTAAATGCATATAAAAGGGAAGATAGCAATGTACAAAGACTTTGTGAGCTTGATCACCAATATAATTTTCCATTTCAGAGATTTGTTTCAACAGTTTTCAAAGTTTTGCCACCGTTTTCTTGGCAATGAAGCTTTTATATAAAACATAATGTCTGAGGAAACATAAAATATGAGGTAACAGATGTACCATACTAAAAAGAACTCGGTAAGGTCTCCCGGATAGCTAGGTATACAGTACGTTCGACTTTGGCGAAAGCGGTCCCGGGTTCGAATCTAGATAAGACCTCACATAAGAAATGACCTTAGTTATATGTGATAGCTAAATAAGCTGCTTAAGTTCACGCATACCTTCTCGGCCTAATCAAATCAGGAACATGCAATTGAACGTATAATTCATTTCATATGAGCAGTAAAGATTAAGATATATTTCTCATTAAAAAAGGCTTCCTTGCTTTATCATTTAATTCTTTTGCTAGTATTTGAAAACCCCTTTCGGAATCCCATACAATAGCTTTGTAGTCTGCATATCTTACAGGAAGGATAGAACAATGAGGTTAAATTAGACAAGCCATCTATTCCGAGAGGGAAATGAAATTCAAGGCATCCTCTCCGCATGAGAAAGCGGCAAAATAAACGAGCGAAACGTATATTCATCATAAACTTTATCGTACTTAAAAAGAGGAGGCACTCGAGGTGAATCCGTTTGCGTCCCTGCGATGGAATAAAATGGCAAAGAGCGAAAGAATGAAAGAAGAGATAAAGAAACGGTCATCACCGGTGAAAGATCAGGGAAAATGCAAAAGGAAGATAATAGTCCTCCGCATAAAAACGAAACGGAGGGAAATTAAGGAGATTAAATTGCGGGAAGACTCGAAAGGAAATTGAATGGAGTTTTTGGGAGAGATACGAGAAGAAATTTCTGCGCCAGGGAAAGGAAATAAACGGGTACTCAGCGAAATAATAATTCGATAGAATCTGAGGAAAATTCAAGAAGCGAAAACTGTAACGGAGAAAAGGAAAGGGGGCACAACTAAAATGATATCCTACAGAGAGATATTAGATATTGCTCTTAGAATTTTATTTGGAAATGTTTTCCTGCACATATTTGAGGCTTCAGATTCTATTGTGAAATTATCTATTGAATGGAAATGTACTGAGGGAAGTTATGTACCGGTCCTCAATTATCGCTTTAGGAAATTTGATTAAATTGTACATTATTTGAACCTAAAATTCAATGATCTAACTGGTTGCATTTAGTGCGCTGATTTTAACCTTACGTATTTTATAGAGCAAAGATCGAAAATGTTGTGAATGGTATTATTATTAAGAAACTGCATGAATTGTTAAGGATCTAGATCTTTGTTTAAGGGTTTTATTTAAAAAATCCACGATACTTTACTATCGCATTCCTTATCTAAAATCCGAGCTACGACGTCTACTATTTCTTAGGACTGTGTAATATCTACAAGTGATCAACACAAAATAATGTTTTTAATTGACGAAATTTACGATGACGTGAAAAAATACGAAAATAATCTATGTTGAATGTTTAGAATAAATAAATAAACAGCTAAAGCAAGAATTCCTTGATTTTGGCGACCTTTTTTATTCTTTTGATGATAATTGTGAAAATAAATGTTGTTTGAAAGTAACAAGCCTAGTTGAATTTAATTTATAAAACACATTTACTTAATACTAAATATTTTTTATTCTTACAAATGTAAATTTCTAGATGCTTAACGTTATATAGCTTACGATGTATTTCGATTCAAAAGACGTCAAAATGAATCTCATGTTACTGGAATATTTTGCATTTTGATGAAAACATTTTCATCATGAATTCATTGGCGTGTCCACTCCTCGATAGCAAAATTGCTGTCACCTTCCGGCCACTATATTCCCAAAAAGAATATTTACTTTTAGTACCTCTTTGTAATCGGCACAAAGTTGTGAAAAGCCAAAAAATGTTATAAACAATCATGGTATTTGAGATTGAAAACGAATGGATACTATTTATGTAGCACGTGACTCGGACCGTACTGCTTGATCGTGTGTTTCATACATAATCTATTAAGGTCTTTTGAAATACTCATTAGATGGAGAAGTAGGATTTTCTGAGCAAATGCCCGTTTGCTGATCATCAATAGAGGCCCTAGTGACATGAAGTGGTACTAATGACAAGCTATTTGCGCAGTACTGTTTATGGAGATCTCCGGAAAGGGAACGGGAACGAGTAGTTCCGTAGAGGATAAAGAAGATTCTGGCTGGTACCTGTTTCTGATTATTCAGAATTCGTACTCCATATGAGCATTGATGAAGCCTTTACAATTAGATTCCGTTGACCCAATTTACCACTACAACCGTATTAAGCCATAAAATCAACTATACTATTCATCGGCGTACTATTTCATCCCTCCATTTGGCAAGTTCTCTATACTACATCTCTTTTAATACCTTCCTCTAACTCAATGCAATTACGTCTTGAAAAGAATTGTATACGTAGTTAGAAACAATATTGTTCCTATGTTTGAGTTGAAAAGCGCAATGATTTGTATTACACTTTTTATAATATTCTAAAAGATTGATCAAAATTAATACCTTTCTTCGAAATTACTCATACTTCAGAAACCTACAAATTATCACAGCCATGAACAATAGTGAGATGAAAGAGATACGTTAAAGATAAACTTTCTTTAAAACCATGTGCGCACATAAGACTAAATTATTTGCGCGAATTGTAAACATTAAAATAAATAAAAATGAAAGTTCGAACTATCCTGTTTTCTGATTATTTGTTCGACCTCTCCTCATCATTATCCCAGATCATCGAGAATTAATTTTAAATTAAAATCCACGGAGAAAAGCGTTGTATTGTGGAAATCCATTATTTCGAGGAAAGAGAGACTGACTAGTACTTTTTTCATTGTGTTATTTCTCACTACCGGTTTCAGCGAGTTATCGCCTTCACCAGTTGACAAAAGAAACTTTTGTGTCACCTGAAGAAGGCGATTACTCGCTGAAACCGGTAGTAGAAAATGAAACTGTGGAAAAAGTCTGTCTGTCTTCTCTCGAGAATTCACTGTATACGACCTTTATACTTTTACCGATGTTTCTGTAAGTTAGAACTTTACACAGCCTTTGCCTGAAAAAGGCATGGAGTCTCTCAGTTGTATTTGGCACTGACCCTTCGTCTATATTTCTGAATGACGAAGGTTCCGTTGACCTTTCATATCCGATTGCGTTTGATTGACATCTTTCAAAACATACTTCACAGGGGATAATCACTCATAAGGAGCTGAAAGCACTCTGACGTCTCCATCTGACCTATATCAAACCTATTGTTGAAGAACGGAACCTTATCATTAGTACATCAGAAACCACTCTCCTGATGTAAGGAAACTGGTCTTCTAATTTTGAGAAGTTGCCAGTTGAATCAATGAATGGATTCCATAATACAAACGTGGGACAAATGGATTTCTGAGATTGATGATGCACTAAAAAGGATATTTGCGCTTTAAATAATTAATCAGGTTGCGAGGGGGAGGTTACCAAGGTTCAAATTTTGTGTCGACCGTATCGAATACTTAATGTACTTGATACTGATTATAATACACAAATTTCGCATTGCTTTCTGTTATGATTGACCAGGGTTTCTTTTTTTGGGTACCCATAAATTACTGGAATGAATTTCCAAAGGTATGTGCATTTACATTCGACTCAAATAGGTTTTTCAATGTCATTTATATTCAGCTTGATATGCGAAGGCCTTCCATTGTGGAAGGCCATAACAAAGGAATTAAACAACTCGTACTCTTCCACAACAGATTTATAAAAAAAATTATATAAAAAATACAATTTACGCATAGAAAGTGGGAAGGAAGAGGAAATGAGGAAAATGTTTGTGGAAACCGCAATAAGATGATTTTAAGTTACATCAATGTTGCTGTAAGTTTTTTTCAAATTGGTGGCGTGATTAATTGTGGTTCTCTAAATCATATTTCTGAATTATTCATTATCCGTTATACTAATTTGAAGTTTAGATAAATATAAATTTTTGTTCATTTCTTATATTTTTGTTACCCACCAAATAGAGCAAGGCACACGCAAATTACTCATAAAATATAATAATATTTAAACATTAAATACACGTTATTACTGGCATTGAGGTGAATTAACGGGTAAGATGTAAAAATTCCGTATACCACGATTACAATGTATTCACATACATATATCTCGAGTCTACGTATGTTACCATTTTAAGAATATTTTACTCAAAGTCTGGGAAATTTTGATCACGGTCTTTCTAATGTTGGTTAAAATAATAATACTCTGCATTAATAATTTATTTGAATAAATCGTAAGGTTGCTAAAGGGTTTATTCTGAAAAATCACAATATTCTCATTTAATACTAATTTTCAATCTCAGATCTAGATCTTTGTGCATTGGGATTCGTCCGTTTAATTTTACCGCGGCAAAATTCTCTATGAGAAATTAATGTAAATATGTAATACACGATAGATGTAGTTCAAGACGTAGAAAATTTGCTGAAAATTTGGAATGTAATGCGATGCAATTTAAATGATGCATTGTTTTTGTTTAAGAGAACTTCAAACTTTTAATTTCAAGATAGGGATATGTTTAAAAAAAATTCGTGAAAATTCAATTACGCGCTTAGGAATTATGGTACCACTCCGGGAATGATACTCCTACAAGTAGTTTTCTTATCGTCGGAAATGGGAACATAAATTTTGAAGTCCTTTGTTCTTCGCACTGCTCCCAGACTCGTGCTATGCGGAAGAAAGGAGTGCATTTCGAGTAAAAATATTCCTCTCTTAAGCTTTTTGAGGAAGGTATTTCGACTTTATGATAATTTTGCCAAGGTTTTTACCTTTCTGAATTCTCGAGTGCGTCTGGAATTCCTCTTACCTTCTAAAATTACTTTTAACTCTCTTCACGCTTAAGGTAGGATTGTGGAAGCTCTCACCATTGTGTACCACTCGGTGCAATACGTATGATTTGATGATGATTTCATTCGACTCAATTATTGCATATCTTGGAATTTTAAAATGATATTAGGATTTCGGAGGTGATTCCCACTTCGTATACTGAAAAATGCTGTGGTGCTTACAAAATGTTACCAATTGTTTCATATCATAGTCAAACCATCCTTTTAGAATTATTTCTGGTTTTTCATGGGGTCTACAATGACGCAAGGGTTTATTCACGAGATGTCACTTTCCGAATAAGAATAATTACTGATCTATTTGGGAAAAAGGGCGGAAAATGCGTATTATGAAACGCCAGTGATCAAATCGCCTTAATGTTCTAATATTGGTTATAATCGTCACTCTGGTCGAAATAAGTAGTTATTCGAATTCAATAGAAAAAATCTATCATTACGTTTTTTTTTCTTCATCGGCGAAATATTCACACTTATCTCAGAATCTGTAAAAGCGTGTTTATCTGAATTTATCAATCAGTTCCTCAGTAACTTGCAAATAGATTCACGCGTACATGTTAGTTCGTTAAAGTCTCTAAATGTGAAGAATTTCCCCATTTCGAGCTAAAAATATTTTTCTCAGATTTAGTTAATCTACATACAAAGAAGTTATATTAGACTTTGACTATTGTACAGGATTACCAATAAAAGTCTTTGGCGCAGCATCTCTTTAAGAGATAAGACCTAGCCACGCGGCACACACTGTGGGTGACAAATTTTAGACCGCTCGGGTGCTCTACCAATTCATTCAGATAGATTCCTAATCTTTTCATGATCCTGAGTCAACGTTATAGCCTGCTCCTGGAATGGAAGCTGGGGCAGCTTTCATTGAAGGCTCTACCCAACATTAAGGAGGACCCACAAGAATGTCAAGCACTATTCTTAATTATCTTTTATTATTCTTTAGGTTTACCGTAACGGTAATTAGTAGCTGACATTGTAGAGAAATTTAATTTTAATAATTTAAAAATGATTCATGGATTTTTCTAAAAAAGTCACAGAAGTTGCATGAAAACGTACCATCGATTGTTACCATTCATACGTTTCTCAGCATTTTGCTCGTATACATATTGCCGTAAAGGGCAACAGAAAAGGGATGCATTTTCTCGTCTCTCATAGTTCCTATCACCTTTACTGTCCAGAAAGGTAAATAAACTTCAATGTTATTAAAGCCTCAGTTGTAAATAAATTATATTGAAAGTAATATCTGATGGGATCCTCATAATTTACTGCTGTAATTACTTGCTACAGTAAAGCCGAACAGAATAAAATTTCTACCACAACTATAATACTCGCTATTTGTAATAAATAATATATTCGTAAATACGTGAATAAGTTTTCATCGGCAGTAAATTTGCTTTCAGAGAATCCTCAATTTACAATGCTTTATCCGCTTTTATTAATATTTGATGCGGTTTGAGTTTTTAATGCCACAATTTCATCCCATCATCTCATATCAGAATTGAATGCCCATATAAGTTATTTAGTGGCACTATTATCTAATTCAAAGGATTTTTAGAAACTAAAAAAATACATAAAAGTGTTCAACGCACCAAAACTTTATCCCTTCCTCTTCAATTACTCGAAAGCCTTCCATTTAATCAAATTATTCAAGCTGTATTTGGTGGATTAATTCAATGTTTTATCCAAATCAAAATACAGTCGGAATCAGCTTTTGTTTGTATTTCGTTTAAAAATTCTCGGCTATTATTTAATTTTAGCTTCGTAACACAACTTTTTCATTTTATCAGCTTTTTTCCTTTCTCTTTCGCCAGCATTCTTTCATTCTCTGGCTCACTTTTGCTCGTTTTTTCCGAGAATATCCTTTCGGTTCTCTTTGGTTTCTCTTCAGAGAGATCTTTCACCTCCGCAGTATTCTTTATGAATATTATCCTGTTTCCTAAATCTTCTTCCTAGAAGCCACATCTTCTTATATCTTTATGATCTTCTTTCTGTGGGACTTGTGTCTTCCTATTCTCCTGAGTGGAGAAGAACTTCCTTGCTATTCTTTTTAGTCCCATTCTTCTAAGGTGTTCATAGAAAGGAATTCGCCGGCTTTTAATCTTTGTCTTGATTTTCTCCAAATTTATGTAACTCTTAGTTTAAAATCAAGCGGAAGTAAATTTGTAAATTTAATGTAATGTAAATATATTTGCTAATACATTTATGGATATCAGGATCTTCTTTAAAATGCTCAGCTCTTTTTTTCTATTTCCAAGTGTCCCTAACTGGCTATCGTCTCCACCGCGATGAGGCAAGAACTCTTAGATTTATTAATTTATAAAACTCTTCAGTTTATTTATTTTACTTAACCAACAAGTCAGTTAAAGCAGGAAGTTAACCACAAAGTGTGATGCGAATAACAAACTCGTTGCACGTGCCTCTATGATATCACGCACAAGTACGTCGATTTTAAGTATTTCCAAGCGAAGAAGAAATTTATGTATCTCTATTTCATCCCGCGGAAAGAGGCGTGCGAGGAAGGAGACAAACTTGAAGAAGAGAAGAGAGTCTCGCAGAGTAAAAAGGGCATAAAATTGAACAAGTGTATGTCCGGAGGGCGTAGTGGTTGAAACGGAGAAGTGCGGTTTGCGAGTAGGCAGTTCAAAAAAACGTCAAGGGAACTCACCCAATGTGTGTAGCGAGACGCGGGGTCACGACGAAGTTCATCTCTTAGATTTCCCACGGAGACACAGCGGAAAACAAGACTGCGGTATTTGCCGGAATGTCCTATCCGTCTTCCGCAGCACTTCCGCCCCTTTTTCAATTTCATCCAGCATTGAACAATCTCTTATCTCGACGGCCGACGTACATTAGTCATTTCAAAGTCCATTATCTTAGGGCTTTTGTAACCCGTTGCATTTAATGGCCATGTGTTGAAAATTTCCTTTTTGCCACCGTGTGGTTTCTTATGTTCTATCGCCTCATACCTCAAATAACGAAGACGATTCGTTGCCGAACCACATTATTTCGCCGAATTATTCGCAAACTAAAATGTGATTTTCCCATAGGGTTCTATAGAAAATCGTTTAATTCGTAAAGGGTATTGCCAACTTTTTGAAGATGTTTCATAAAATAGTAAAAGGGAAAAAAATTAAACAAAAATGAGGAGATATTTATTAGATGAAAGAGAATGAAAAATACCATGGTACATTATATTAGCACCGTTAAAAGTACTTAAAACTCAGGTCATTTCGTTCGTGGGCTTCCACCGGGAATCGATCCCGGGACCGTTTGCAAAGTTAAATATATAAATTTAAGCTTTTTGATTAAACAATAGAATAAACTTGGTACTATTAGAGGAAACTACTTTCTTCCATCTCATTCCTCATCGTAGCTGTGGTATTAGATAAGCTACTGTGGTGTTAATAGTGACTTTCAGCCAGATCACTCCTTAACAAATAGAATTAAATGTTATTCTCTGGTCATTGTGTTTTAATGACGTGCTCGTCATACCACCAATAGTTTCCTGGCTCAAAGAAGCAAACAATGACAAATTACCGCCCTCTTCATCTTGCCTAATAAGCTTTATTTCCTTTTCAGAGCTTTTGGTAACATATGGTGCAAGGGCTGAGTTTCTAACAGGGTACAATACTGTGAAGAATGAATAATTTTGACAATGTAAACAGTTTTTTTATTAAATTTCATTTGCAAATGGATAAAAACGCTGAAAACGCAAATGAAATTAACATACTTAACATCAGCCAATAGAATGATATTTTACCCGCCCCAATACTGTCATTGCATCTTAAGTGTTTAAGTAAGCACTATCGTGGGAATCAAAAATGTTTGGCCATTTGCGTGTAGTCTTTCGACCAAGTAAGCCCTGAGCAAGTCGATTAATTTAATCAGAAACAACTGGTGAGCGAATAAATAAAGCTTATCTATGTTAATGATGCAAAGGTAGGCCCTGTAAGAAGGAAAACTTCACCATTAAATGAATGTTTAATCCTTATTCAAATACAATGTCATCACTGAAAAACAGGAAAATGAACGAGAATCATTGATATAAAAATCGGATTCACCATTTTCTGCGTTTTCCTTCAACGAAAATTTTAAAGGTAAAATAATTTTTATAAATTGATCTCAGGTTTTGATCGTTCTTTTGAATAACTTTTTTCTGTATGGTCACGAAGAAAAATATTTTTCATTTCAAAATTCTAATTTCTATTCTCTTCTTCAAAAGCTAAACATTTGCTCATCTAGTTACCTTAGTATATATCATCATGGAACTCAAAGGGTTTTATAGATAGGGAATGGATGTACATCATGAGATGATGAACGTTTCGTTGACCCTTTGCGTTATCAAAAGAAGGGCACATCGACCATTCATCCAGCGTTTCTCGATCTCAACCTTTCTCCGTCACAATAAAATTTTCCCTTTTTCAAAGCGTTTTTCTTTCAGAATAACGAGGACCCTTTTCGTAAGCGGAATCTTTGTTCGGTTATTCCTTTCTCAGCATCCCCATTGATTGTAGATATCTAACCAATGCATAAATCGAGATGGAGATATTTGTTCACCTTTCAAACTATTTTTGTAGAAATTCTAGCAAATTTTTGTATAGCTCATGTATTTTAGTCTCACTCTCTTATTGATTCGGCATTCACAAATTCTAAATT
Organism: Pachydiplax longipennis; assembly: GCA_036926295.1. Taxonomy (NCBI): domain Eukaryota; kingdom Metazoa; phylum Arthropoda; class Insecta; order Odonata; family Libellulidae; genus Pachydiplax; species Pachydiplax longipennis. The sequence goes on along the minus strand of JAVFKF010000026.1, from coordinate 22,953,761 downwards.
TAGAGGATTCTGAATGTTTCAATACGAGGGCTCAGTTACCAACTGTGTCGAGTAACATGTTAATTTGATTCCGTATGGTACGATATTGCTATCATAAACTTGAACTCAAGATCATTGCCCTGAATATTCATCCACAATACTAAATCTTCAAAGAGTATCATATCAATTTCCATGCAGAAGATCAGCAACCATAAGTATAGAAACTCAACGACAATGCTTAATACTACTACACACAGCAATACAACAACATTTCATACAGTAAAACTATTAAAAATAATGATAAGAACGTAAAATTTAAGTTAAAAATATTTAGACGATACCTAATTATTGGGTAATGGTTAACCCTAACTTCTACTATTTTGCATTACTTTCAAAATAATCCGAGCAGTAAATAAATTTCTCCTGAGACTAGATCTATATTAAGAAAAATACGACCAAATTATTTGAAAACAATGTAGAAACATACGTCATGTTTCACAAAGTTGATGAAATTATGCATTGATCAAGATATGGTAGCAATCCTTAAAACCTAGAGCCAAAATAACGAACTAAGAATATTTGCACACGCTTAAGTTCCGATAACAGAGTATAAGAGTGACAAGAAAGAGATGGAGGGGCCTGAATCATCGAGGGAGAGCTTAATCTCACCATAAGCGAATAAGAAAGGTTTTCTAACGTGTGGGAAGTATGAGAATGGATGGAGATAATGAAAGGGAAGGCGAGAGATTGATGAGGGTCGTGGGACAAGGGGGAGAAAACTTGAGATTTGGGGAAGGAAGGGGTTGGAATTGGTGTAATAGAGGAAGGGGTCCATTGAGAGAAAAACGGGAAGTGGGATTCGATGAAGTTGATGGCTGAATATTTTGAGGAAAGGAGATTGAGGGAAAAGAATGTGAAAGGAAGCAAAGAAAGGCTTATGGATAGGGTTAAGAAAGGAAGGGAAGAAGAGTCTTTTTTTATTCCGGAACTGGAATCGTTTATTGATTGAGAATGGGAGGGTGAAAGGATTAGAATGAGAGGGACGACAGGCAGTATATTAAAAAGAGGAGAGAATAACGAAGGATTATATGAAGAGCTGATCACTCGGACATTTTATAAGCTCCCTGGTAAGAGAGACCTTTTATAATTAATCTCATACCCTGGAAGGCAATGGATATTTTTAATTAGGATAAAAGATTCGGTAAAAAAATTTCCTTCCACCTCTCCTTGATAAATGGGATATTTTTCATTTGTCTACCAATACAGGACAAGCAAAAATTTATCTTACATTAACCTTGTCTCACTCTTTCCCACTACTGTAACGATATGAAAGCTGCTGAGGTATGTAAGATGCTGAATGATGGCTCTAATTTACTTCTATCCTACTGGTTTATAATCCCTAAGTGTTACTGATAGAGTTAATGTGCTGAACGTACTCGGATGTTTCTGCTCAGCGAGGAAAGCAATTGCAAAATACCTAACTCGTCATCTTGCTTATTCAGCCTCGTGCGATTTCTTAAGTTTTTGAGAGGATTGAGGTTCCAACTGGCCTGCAAGCAGAATACTGTAGAGATACTCTTTCAGAAATAATGATAGGAATTTATTTACTTATAAATCATTTAATTATTATTTACTAGTAATTGTCTTCGGTGATAATCCAGAGAGGATTATCGAGATGGTCGAAATTCTGGAGAAGGAACGAGGGTATCACGGTGCTTGAGCACGATTCATACATACAGTTTCAAAGAAAATATATTGTTATCTATGCATAATTAGTATAGAACACTTATTCTGAAAAAATGAGAGCCTTTCCGGTGTTTTGGTCGAGATTGGTTCCTGAATAAGAGGCATATCTAAATCGATGAGGTAACGGAAGATAGATGCTAAAATTGTGAAACCTCAAATCTTTTAATTTGTCCTCAATATTTTCGTATATCATTATTGTAATGAAAAAATGACTAATAAGTACTAATACCTTTACCACCAAAATTTTACTAAGCTAACATGGTTTCAATCTTTTAGGCCATCAACAGGCGGTCAAGTTACCTAAAGGGTTCAAACCATGGTAGCTTAATAAATATAGGTGTCATAGGTGCTTTCCGGTATTTTTCATCGCGAAACCGTTTTTCTATTAATCATGGATCAAATAAACTTTTGTAGGAAATTTCGTTTTACTTATAGTAAACAGTACATCTGTATGTAAATTTAGCATCAAACACGTAATTAGTAAGACCTAAGTAGTCATTAGCGTTATATTCTCATTAAAAAAGGCTGGGGCAGTGGTATGTAATTGCAATGACATTAAGTTATTAGGAAAAATTACGCAAACTTAACTTGCATCATCTATGAGAGGGAACAAAATACGGATGCGAAAAGATTAGATCATATTTACCACCGGTGATCCTGACTCCCAGAAGTCCTTAAAATAATTTAGCATGACTGACATTATCACTTCATCTCAAAGGGATGCTGAGACATGTAAATAATTACCGCTGCTTTATCGTTTGCTGTCACCAATATGCTTTGCCAAAAATATGAGTTGTATATTATACATGCGTGAATATCACTCACGTCTTTTCCTATCGCGATAGTATTAGTTGACTCGTTTATTTTCTGAACTCCTCCACATTCCTCTAACCCTTCATGCATCTCCCGCTTCATTCACAGTCATACATCTCTCCCGTTCATTTTTAAATCTGCGTACATCTCTTCAACGTCTTCCTCTTCATTCAGCCTTCCTCACCCTTCAGAAACATTCAGATTCTTGCCATGCATCATTTTAGTCATTCTGTCTCCACCCGCCTTTTCTATGTCAAACCAACTCATGACGCCCCTTCCGCAATAGTAACACAGCCTTTTTCGTAAGTTCAGTCACTCATTAAACAGACGTTACTGACCCTGTGTTTCCTGCTTTTTCTTTTCTTAAATAATACTTTCAGCTGAATTCAGTTTATCACACATTTCTACTGGCACGCCCAACTTTTGTTATAAGAGAGTCAAGAATTCGCACCGCAGTGATTCTCACTGTAGCACCAACAATATTTCTGATATGGTCCTTGATTAGGAGCCTTTAGTGGAATATTTTCTCTCGGAATGAAAACGAAGTGATTTCCAAAACAGTTATGAAAATATCTCACTGAGCGTATGCTCCCTCCATGTTTGTAGAAAATTCAAATTATTTTTATGAACTTTTCCTATCAATTATATTTATTGCAGGGACTCCCTGATGTTCAAGGAGGCAGCGTGTTAGTCTACGGTGAGCGGTCCCGGGTTCGATTCCCGATTGGGGTCCATTGTGCGAAATGACCTCATATGTCGAAGCACTTTAACAATGCAATTGAATATCAATTTAATATACAACACTCATTAAATATTTTAAATGTTAAATTGCATTTAATTATTTTATTAATTATTGCATTGTATTAAAATTATGTGTCATCGCTGAAGCTTGGATCACATTCAGCAACAAACTCATTATAATAGGATAAATTCTAATATCGGAAACGTATTTTAGGAGTTTAGATAAAATTCCGTATAAGATGGAATACAGATGTCAGTTATATTTTGAACAAGGCGATATAAGAGAAAAGGCAGTTCTCCAACCGAGGGAAAGCTAGGAAAGGAGTGAGGTAGTGAAGAAAAGGTACGAGAAACAAGAGAGACGTTGCTTGTCGAGGTAAATCTCCCATGTTTGGAAGCGGATTGAAGGAATGAGGAAAAAAGCCCACTCCATGTGAAAACGCCCTCAAAGGGAAGACAAAGATGGAAATTTATCGTAGGAATATTTAAAGGAGACATATAGTCTTGCAGAAATGCGGAAGGAATGCAAAAATATACCTAGGACGATATGGCAACTTTGATATAGTCTTGTTTTATACCTCCCTCTTCTATCATTCCTTCGAGGAATTTGAGACTAAAATTAACTTACGCCAGTATCTTCTGGATTCACTCTCCAGAATGGCAAGTAGCTCACGTTTTATTAGTGTACTGTTGCTTGGAATTTAAAAAATGAAAGCCCTTTCTTCCCTTCATACATGTGGCTATTGATTGATAGAGAAATTTTGGAGTCATATTTTTCATGGAAAAACCGTAATTTTTCAATATTTTATCGATATAAATCGAATTTTACGTTTGTTATAATAAAATATCAATAACCGTCTATCTTAATAACTTTATGTTCTTACTTCATTGAATTAAGATTAATAATAGTTAGACACATAATTTGACACATAAGAAATTCAGTTGTTAATAAGACTGAAGTCTTATTAACAACTGAATTTCTTATGTGTCCAAAATTTAAACCAATTTATCTACTTTGAGATGCTCCATTTCCTGATCATTAGTGCGATCCTCTAACATTCCAGCTGATTAAGCATCAAATGAATACTATGACTTGAGTCATGACTCTCCAAGTTTATGCAACAGTTTTTGTTGAAACTTTTCCAGTAATCCGATTAATTAAAGATCTTTTATACGATTATCAAAACCCGCGCTGTTTCTTCACGAACTTAACCAAGTTCTACGAAACTACGAAGTTCAACACACTTTTCAACTATAATGGACGTTTAAAAGCCTCCGATGGAATTGGAGCCAATTCAAGGACTTAAGATGTTAAGGACCTTGTCTGCTGGGATTTGGAATACCTTTTGGAACTTCTTTGCCGCCTAAGAAATTTCGGAATTGAAAAAGTTTGCTCACGTTTCCGATCCCAGGGCTGGATAAGGAAAACGGTCGTAGACGACGAGAGAGAGGTGTGGTGTGATGACAACCATTAGCGCCAATTCCATCAGATATCGATACTCAAAACGTATGGAAGAGGAATCTTGAAAAGGGGAATTTGGGAAAGTTTGAAATATATATATTTTCGGAAAGGGAATGGCGTAAAGGAAAGGAAACTAGTGAAAGGGATATAATAGTAACAAGAAACATATTATTTTCATGAAAGGTCGTTCGTTTTTCCAGAGATGTACATTTCTGATATATTCCTGCTTCCATTTTGATGAATGTAATTTTTTCTTTTGCCTTTTGGTATAGTACTAGATAGAAAAATGTATCCCTACTACTCCCTGTAAATAATAGCTTAGTTATTAAAATACGCATTTTATATTATTCTCAGAACAGTGGTTTTCCGGTGAGACAGCTTTCTTGATCTGGTCTACGTGTGAGCTCTACAATAGCCCCCTAACAGCTTATGGGGTGTTTTAAATTTCAATCTTTCATTCAATTGAGTCTCGGTACGAATGAATTAATTCATTCATTTATTTGATAAAATGCCATAAATAGCACAATGCCTTTACAGTAGATTGAAAGCAATAAAAATGTAAATAATAGCGATGGACGAACAATCAATCATTCTCTAACCGAAAAATTCATGTTTGCCAGGATTCTAACCCAGAACCTTGGAGCCAGATCGCTAGAAACGCTATCCTCGTCCAACTTCATGATGAGATCAAGTAAATCTTATAGCCCCGTGTATTACTTACGGAGGAATGGCGCAAGTTGGAGATAATTGATTTGAAGACATTTAGCATAGAGTAAAATTTATTTCTGATAGAGCACTATGAAGAGAGCGCGCTATTCTCCCGTAAGGAATACACAGTGCTATGAGATTTACGTGGTCTTTTCATGACGTTGGATGAAGTTAAATCAATTTCATATAGTTTCATTTAGAAGTGGAATCGATCGGTTCATTCTCTTTCACTTATCTTTACAAACATATGACAGAGCCTTATTGACGACAATCACTAAATATATTCATTAATGAAGCGAAATCCAGTCTCGGGAATCTGAACACGGCGTTATGAAATGTTCAATTATAAAGGTTAATTCCGTGAACGATTAATGAAAGTAAAATTACTATCAAATTTATTCCTTTGCTACAGTCAATTAAAATTATAGGTTGGTATTAAACGTGAAAATGAAAGAATTGAATATCGTGTAGTCACATACTCGTATATTCTACATATTTTATCTGGATTTATAAATATCCACGTACATTTTTATTAAATTATAATCATGCGTAATATTTTAACCAAACGCCACAGCAATTCAAAGACACTAAATTCATATGGGATTTATATAAGGGGAAGAACGAATAAAACTTCTGAAACCCAAAGACCAAGGATAAAGTTTCGGATGCTTAGCTTCATAAAGGTCCTCCGCAAGGCGTTTCGGAGAGCTGTTTCATCTTTTGTGACCCATACGCCTGTTTCTGGATGTTATTAAATATAATGAAAGAGATATAATAAAAAAACGAATAAAATAAAATCTCCGGAGTTTCATGGAAGAGGCCACTGAAAGAGTATTCTCCCTCATCTCATTCTCTGTCATAAAGGAAAAATGTCGGTTAAACACCACGTAGAAGAGTCATGTACATGGAGAAAGGTTAATATACAGGAAGATATGTTTTTTTATAATTGACAAACTTATACAACATTACAATGGCATAGGATGAGGATTTAATAAGAAAACGAGGTAGTTCGCAATCAAACCGTAATGAGGAAAACAATGTTGTCTTTGTAGAAGGAAACACGGTAAAATATCAGCACAAAAGGATGATTGAGTTAAAAGGCAAGGTTAGTATACACTATAGAGAAAGGAATAATGAAATTTCCTCCTGGTTACCTATGAGGAAAATATTCCGTAAATTTAAGGGGGCTGATTTGAGAATGGGAAAATTTCTGCCTGCCTTATGTTACATTTTGCAAATCGCTACTTAGGAAATCTGTATAGGAAGAGGCGAAAGAGTGGCACAGAAATTGCTACGTTGGATTTCACGTTATTAAGGATGAATAAAATTGGAAAGGGGCAACCCTTAAGAACTGAAAGAATAAATAAAGAAATATTTGGTAGGAGAGATGATAGAAAAGAATTTGTGAGCGGTAAGCACTTGGATATTCAAATGATAGAATGATATTCAGTAACAGTTTGTCTGATAATCAATTTAGTCACTCCTCTATCACAAGGCCGTTGATTTATATAGACAATTATTTTCCAATATATCTTATTTCAACGCTTAACCCATGCGTATTTACGCCAATGAGGGAATAAAGACGAACTTTTATAGAAATATCTCTATAATACCTAACACAAATGCTAAGAAAAATGTTTATTCAAAAATATTATCGCCAGATATAAACCTGTCGAAGTATGAAATTTACTTTAAGGCAAAGGCATTTTATGAATCCAATTATAAGATTTTAAGAGGATTATGAGGATATCACTACTTTAATAAATTCGCCGTTCTCAATATTTTCGAAAATCTATCGCGTCCTCCTTTCCTCAGATAAAAGAATTTTAACGTAATATCCTTTAAATTTTAATTAAATTTATCTTCATTTAGGTTAATTAATATGCGAAACATGATTGTGGAAGAGTTTGTGCAATATTTTTTATTGAATGGGTGTATCTTGACAGTAATGTGAGTGAGACAAAAGATTATGTTGAATCTCTCTTTTTCAGAATGAAGATAGACACACCCTCATTGAACCCACTTCACGAATCCATTTTTGTCTACTTCGTTCCTGAAGCTGTCCTTTGAGAAGCATTCCATAATGGGTGAGTGTCAGTCTGCTTTTTCTCATCACCACCCCATTCCCGTTCCTTCTTTCCATTTCAATGAAAGTGAAGGCGAAATTTCCTCGCTCCAGCCTTTCTCCTCACTTTTCGGCTTATGATTTTTATTTTCTCATGAGTGTGCCATTTTTTCTGAATATTTTATCTCTATATCAATGCGGATCGAGGTTCTCCATTTCGAATTGATGCTTCTCCTTGAGTCAATATCCATAGAGGCTTTCTTTTTAAACTTCTCTTTACTGTGTATCACGTGCTTTTCATGGTTTTCTTGCTCTCAGCTTTTAAACGAAAATCTTGATTGAACATATTTGAGGTAAAACTGAAAATTTGAGCGGTGGCATCGTGAATATTCATCGAATAAGGACTAGTTGTCATTCATTTCGTATGTGTATTAATGTCTCGAGCATTTTAAACTATTTATGTTACCTACCATCCACATAGACGGTGAGTGGAATTATTTTTAATATCCGAGTTATTATAAATGATAAATGTTGTCTCCTTCCACGTTTAGATATTATAAAGGTTACTATATTACTTGTATTGTATTGTGTAGCTTATATTGTCTATAGTAATAATCTAAATAAATTACATTTGAAAACATTTTAAACTATTCCTGGAACGATACAATAATAAAACCGCGAACGGAAAGCTTTGATATTTTATTAGATTTGTCAGGGATCTAAAATTCAGTTCAAATCACGAACTTGATTGTTCGATACGAAATTGAATAACACACTTTATTTAATACCTAATAAAATCCTTCTTTAGATCAATTTATTGAATAAGTACCGAAAGAGGTGAGAAACCTTGATTTATATAAATGGTATTTTTGGCGATAAAATAGTGAGCAGATAACAACGGAAGCCTGGAGAATACGTGACAAAATGCGACGATGAGAACTGAAGGGATGTTTTCAAGGCTAGAGAGATCGAAAAGCGTGGAAAAAGCGATGAAATTCGGCGAAGCAACCTGACACGTGCTGGTTCTCCATTCAGATCTCGCATCATCCTCATGGACATTCGGTTTGGGCGTCTTTGCCAGGCGAAAGAGCATGGTAAACAAGTGGAGATCGATCAGTCGGAAGCGCCCTCAGCGCAAGAGGACAGGAGCTGGGAGGATATCCAGCGATGTCTACGATATCTGCCATTCGTTTTGTACCAAGGTTTTTTTTCTGACTCCTTTTGTTCCATTCCCTGCTCATCACGTCTCGTATCTTTTTTGAATCTCCTATTACCCCAAGGCCGTCGAATGTAACGATCCCATCTGTTTTCGCTGTTTATTTTACCACCTATTTGATCCTCTGAGGGCAATTTTGCGAGATAGAATTAGGAAATTAGTGCTTCAGCCATTCATCATTAATGATTGAGAAAGCTACTTTCAAAAGAATTTTTAATCGGCCTAAGTAACGTTAAGGATACTTTCGCTGATCAAAATATGGAGAATTTTACTTCTGGACTGATTCGAGAATTCGCGAGGTAGCTCTAACTCCTATTGCTATAAGAGCTATTATTTTTCCTTCATCGTGAAAGAATTGCTCTGGGAAATATTTCGCTTTCCGCTAATTTTTATTAAGAGACTACCGATTTTATCATGAGCTGTTACAAAAAGAAACAACAAGTACAAATATACGTATACATTTCTCTGTTTTTTATCAGACCTCATGATGTCGCTCTTGCGTCCTATGCGGTAGTCCGTCAGTTGATTAAACTTTGAGGAGTCCGAATACTTCGAGGAATTCTTTCGCGATGAAAGATAGATCCAGGTTCCACAAAGTGAAGACTTGACAAAGCTGATGAATTTTATTAAATTATTATTCAGTTTCTATCCAAAGAATTATTATTAAAACTATTCGTCCGAAAAGTCGTAACCTGAGTCTTGTATGCGACATCTGTGAGAGAATTACTTCCTAAAATATCATATGTTAGCTCAATCTCTTACAAATTTTAACCTATAGCAAATAAAAGAAACAATATCTTATTTCATAAAATATTTTAGAGTATATTCATATCACGAACTTACAAATATCTTTTAAATTCGCATATCCTGAATGATTTAGGTAAATTGAAATAATGACACATTATGCGAAGGTACAGTTCTCTAACTGAATTCAATTAGGAAAACTCATTCGTAAATTTCAATATTCACGGGATTGCAGCGAACGCATTGCTAACGTAGTGCAGATGGCGTGTGAAGAAAAGTGATTGGTATAAAGAAGATAAACATCTAAATCTAAATGGAAAATCTCTATTCCAAGCCTGATGAGGGATGGGAGTTGGAAATATTGTGAGCTAACATCCTCAGCGGAAGCGTAGGGATCTCGCAATCGAGGCGGAGATTAAAACTTCCGGAGTCATCGTGATGCCGTGACAGAGAAGCGCGAACTAGTTTTCGACGGCACTTCTCTAAGGGACGATCGTTAATGAGTCTTGTGGCTAGACGGAGTTGCTGAAAAAAGTGAACTGTGAAAGAGACTTCCTATGGCGCAGTGCCTGTGGCTATAGGCGTCCTCATCCGACGCAACTTCGCAAGTTCGGTTGCGTGCGTAGATCTCTCCACTCAGCTCCTCCTGAGAATTAGCAGTCTTTAGAAACTCTATTAACCGACTTAATTGTTCCCTTCAGTATTTTCCTGCCGAACTTTGCCTGCGAACTGTTGAACTGAAGTGTTCAAGTGGAGCGACAATGGATGAATACTGTGCGCCGAAGATTTTGCTAAGAAAGGGCAAAGGTGACTTGGGAGATAGTGGACTTAAATCCGGGAAAGGACATCCTTAGTAGGTCTCGAAATAGTGCAAAAAAGTATGGGTCGTATCAAGGATGTCTGCCAAATCATGCTCCCTTGCATATGTAGAGATAATTTAGTTACGGAAATCACTCTGTAATTTTCTTTTGCAAAAAAAGATTCTTCTTCTCTTGCATGATCGGCTGGAAAAGGGAAAAATCTCGAGCTATGCGAACTGAGGTTCACTTTTGTTGCGTTTCTTTTATTAAATGATCGCATGTTATAGTCGTGCATCTTGGGATAATACACGTACACTCCATCAACCCTCCTGTTCAATGCAAACGAGATGAAATACTATAGAAACCCTAATTTTAGAACTTCCTTGTCCAACCGGATAGTGGTAAGCTCGGACCTCTTCTTCCTTTGCAGGATAAATTGTACTAAATTAGAGCAAGAGATTAATAATCAATTAAAACGTTTGTAATGGTGTTATTCGTAACCATTCCGCAAACTATTCATGACAGTGGTAAAATCAGGAAGGCAGGTTGAAGTGGTATTAGCTCTTTGACACCAGTGAGGAATCAATATGGTGTCTTTGGAGGTACTGGAGGTTTAATGTATGTATATAAATAATGTAATGTATCAGTGGTAAACAAAGTGAAAAGATAACTTTCTGAAAGCTATCCAAACTAAGTAGACTACATAGGCAAATATACTTAAACATCTTCAAAGACATCTCAATCTTACAGTACCAACTTTTACTGTCGTTCCATTTAAAACTGCGTTTCTTTAGATGTTCAGATCCTACACTTGAACCCTTCTTCTCGATACTGAGGGACTTTGAAATAACTAATTAGTCAGCTCTCGCCTAAATGCGATGGCTTTGCCGTGGATTTAAATTACTTCCCATGTCCACACCGTTTACATGGTATCTTTACTGATCCAAAGCTGGCTGATGACTCTCCTTGTAAGTCTATACGTTCTTTAGAAGTTTTTCACCACAAAATGTCTCGAATTTCTACTACTTTGCGCAAAGACCCACTTCTGCATCTTTTCCTAATCTCGGAACTTAAGTCGTTACACAAGACATTTGCATTTGTGTCGTCTAAGTAAGGAAACATTTCCAATAAGGGACACTGAGGAAAGATGATGGGACTAATAAAACTTATTCTGGGTAACATTAACATTGCGATCGTTCATTTCCCTAAATTAATTATCACTGTTTGAGTGATTTTCATCAAACTTATATTAACTAGAACGTATGATCTTCTATTAATTCAACCATCTGCATCAGTTCCTTTTTCTTGTACATCAACAATTAACTCTCCCAGATTATTTATTTTTTTACCGATGAAACAAAATTGAGAAAATTTTATTTAAGAACCAAGGGATACAAAATTGTACGACTCCAGACCCATAGTCTTATTCCTGCTTTGGATTATTAGAAAAAAAAACTTTCGTCGCCGTTTATGTTTATATGTCTAAAAATAAAATCTAACATTAATCTAATGAAATCTTTGTTGATATTGGAACTCTACTATGTGGCAGGGAAATATTCTATGCAGAAATGTGAAAGTAGACTTATCATAATGCTATGATAATTCTTTGATGGAGCTAACATATTATAAATTGATGGAGATATAAGAGCTTTTACTTGTTAAGTGAAGAAAATGCGATTAAAGTATTCATTGTAGTCCGTATTAACCTCTCTTCGAGTCTTAGTCTCATTTATATTAAAAAGAACTTGCTTCAGCGATATTTGGTGGATTATATTGAAACCAGTAACAGTTTTTAATTATTTTATTTTGTGGTTTGCATAACTTTAATTTTTTCACTTATTTTATTAACGCAATCATTTGGTTATATTTGGTAATGACTGCCTAAAATAATTAGCATTTTAGAATAAAAATTCAGCTATTTTAAAATGATTTAGCTGTAAAGTAGAATAAAGAAAATGAAGTAAAGGAGAGTAAAGAAAATGTTCGCTGTAAAACACTATACTGTGCATAGTTCTTTCCGAAGAGAAATAATCTGAGAGGACTTTGAACGGGAAAACATTTGGTCGTAGTGAATCATCCACAGTCCATTTACAGCCCCTCCTTTATTTAGTTCCGGTCTTTGAGCCTAATTTACTGGAGCCGAACAGCAGGTTGGCGAGCCAATCTACTAATTTAACTCCTGGTTCCCAAGGGAAAACGCTTGCGTAGAGCCCAAAGTATACACTAGAATAGGGTTAAAAGAAGTACAGAGGCTGCTCTGTCGATAAAAAGCGTTTTAATAGTTTTAGATTGCTAACAACATTACATTATTGAAATAAATCAGAAGTACGAGAGGATCTCAAGGGGTCTTATCGCATATTATGGTCGTTCTAGGTAATATCTAATTAATTATCACTCGAGTAATAGTGTTTTTCTGAGCTTATAAATTTTTTCTATTTGTTCTCTAGACTTTTCTTTATTCTTAAGAAAATGTTTTTATTCATTAAACTGTTATTTTCGGTATAACTCAGTGGCTTCATGTTCAACTATCATGAATGTTTTCTCATTATATGATCTTTTCACAAAATTTATCCGCAAACATTCTTTTAGGAGTTCAGAGATTTTTATTATTTATGTTATAGGTTTCTTAAAAAGACTTTTGCAAGTAGGAGAAACTAAGATTATAGACCTTCTAAGTAAATAATTGAGAAGGTTCGAAATCAGCAAAATCTGTGTCGACAAAAATAAGTAAGCAGTTCTCCAAGGTTTTTCAAATCTCCCTCGTTTAATATGCTCCAGGGATGAGATCCTCATTTTATGAGCATGGTTGTCTATATTCTCCGAATTTTATAAGTTAATAATAGTCAAGATATAATATACAATGATCACATACATGAATTCTACCCATATCTTAATTTCATTTTGGCAGTAATCTATTTTAATTAATTTTAGAAATTCTATTTGAATTAATTTTTTGATCGCCACCAATTGGGAAGATGGAAGGAAGAAGAAATGTCCAGCATCTAATGTTGATCAATAATAATAGCGATTTTTATCAAAGATATATTACTACTCTATCGGTATTACAAGCATGCTGCATAACTGTATACGAAAATTTTGGCAAAGACACGAGTCGGAGCCGCTAGAATAGCTTAAACAAAACGTATTGAAATGTATACGAACTCCAACATGAAAAATTCCCTTTTCTGGGAATTTTATATTCCACGCAGTTTCCGCAACAGAGAATGCATCGCCTGTTTCAATATCCCCGCCCTCCATGGCGACATTTTACTTATACTGTATTCGAATCCAGCGAGAGAAACCGAAAGTTGGACACAAATATTAAAGGCGTTCATCTGGCAGAATTCGCTATCAGACAGGAGATGGAAACCATTCTCTGCAATTTATCCGCTTCCATTGTGTAAAAAATCCTCGGAAATGCGAGAGATTTTCGTGTGAATCGATTTTCCCGCCTAAATATTTCGAGTCATCCATATTTTCCTTTCCCCGGAAACAAAAGAAGTCTGCCTGCGCGCCGCACGTGATCCACACCCGTAAGCAGCACCCGGATGGAGCACAAGACAACTGTTTGGCGGCCGCGCCTCGCGAAAAGAATCTTACGTGGAGAGATTCCCAGGTGGAATCGCGATTTTGATACGAGACCTGTTTAGCGTAATAGAGAATCGAATGTAAAATATAACCTTTTTGTAACAGGTGTTTCCCTCCTATAATTGACGAGATTTGATTGCTTAAATATACCTTAATAAGGAATTAATATCTCATTGATCTTACAAAAAGAAGTTCTTATTTAGAATCGGGATTTTGTGACGACCTGTTTAACTTAATGGAGAATCTAATATAAACAATAACCTTTTTCATCATAGGTTTTTCTCTCAACTGGTTCACGAGATCTGATTACTTAAATATACATTAATAGGAAAATAATTTCCTGTTGACCTTAGAAGAGAGATTCTTAGTTGAAATCGCTATTTTGATACGAGATCTATTTAGCGAAATGGAGAATCGAATATAAACTATAACCATTTTCGTCCTAGGTGTTTCCCTCTATTGGTTAACGAGATATGATTGATTAAATATACGATACCTTAATAAGGAATTAGTGCACATTGATCTTACGAGGAGAGGTTCTAAGGTGGAATCTCAATTTTGAGAAGAGATATACTTAGCATAAACATAACAGAAAATTTATCTATTTTAATGAGATTTATGTCCTATGTTTCTCTCCACTGGTTAAGGATAGGGTTATCTTAAGGGGTAAGGTTGTTTAAATATGCTTCAAAATTCAGCAGATTAGATAAATATTGCTAAGCTTCCAACAGCTAATCACCAGCTATGATGTAGTGAGAACTTGCCGTTAATTTTGGCTGCTAAGGTAACTCTGAGATGCGGCCTATCAACGTATTATTTTTTTCTTCATTTAAGGTAATTTTAAGAAACATATTTGTCTCTTTTAAATGCTTTGCATTTCAATCGGAGGAAAGAAGCTAAACAGCAGGTATCTAATCTGCTACATTTTAAAATATATTTAAGCAACTTTATCTCGCGATCCAGTGGAGAGAAACACCTAATGACAAAGCGGTTATAGTTTATATTAGATTCTTTATTACATTAAACAGGTCTCGTCTCAAAATCGCGATTCCGCTTGGGAAAAAAAGATTCTCCTAAGATTTCAGATCTCTAGTTAGATCCTCTAGCTACATCTTCGTTTGTCTCCCCCTCCCCTTAAGACTCTTCTGGCGGAGTCAAAGAGGAGTTCATTTAGGAATTTATTCGAGAGGACGGAGGCGTCCATTCTCCTTTCGCGTCGGGAAAAGGGTGAGGTCCAAGCTAACCCATGACCGGAGACGGCTCTTCCGACAGATGGCAGTAAAATTCGCGGTTTTATGTAAGAGCCTAGCCCGCGAACGAGAGAGAATGTTAACGGCTTTTCCCCTACGCTCTCTTTCTGCTATTTTGGCCAGAGTACACCGTCCGGTCTTTGCCCTTCGCGACCCCGCCAAGTGCGTAGACACTTCGACGGAGGGCTCATTTATTAGAATATACGTCGCAAAGGATTGGTCGTGGCGATTTTCTTCCTCTCCGCACTGAAATGACGAGTGAAAAATGCTTTCGGAAACATATACCCTTTCAAGGCCCTTAGGATGTTGATCTCGCCGGAGGATGAAGGAACGTGATATTCGCATGATGTCACGCAGGTACTCGCTGCATCATTATGCGTCTCGTATTTTATGCTGCACGAGATCATAATCGTTTCGGGGTCCTTTTTGCCCGGAATTCCCAAAAATTGCGAATGTAACTCGTTGTTGATTCCGTTAGCCGCTTAGTCTTTACGACGTCCGGGTTTGGTTGCAGCGTGACGTCATCTGGATGCAGAATGAAGGGGCGGATTTCGCGGAAGACTGCGAATCACTCATTTTGGGTAAACGACGGAAAGAAAGAAGGAAATTTCGGTGTTTGCCTGTTTTACTTTGATCGTCGAACCATCCGAACTTAATTATTAGGGGGAACCCACGTAAAATACCTCAAATTTAAAGGAAAATTTACCCAAAAACTTGGATAACAAAGGAATACACAAGTCTATATAACGTTCAAGTATTTGCGGAAGTAATCCTTTTCAAACGATTACGTATTGTAATTCAAGAAATTTATGAAGGAAAGATTCATTGTTTACCCATAATTTCATGTCAATAAATAAGTATGCCTGTTGTAGAAACCGGGATAATTGTGAATAGCAATTGCACTAAAACATCCATACCTTCGACTTTCCTCAAATCTGTGGTAATTCAACCTTTCTGGCAACAATTTTCTCATTCTCGCTCTAGGATTTTATACAGCGAGAAGATAGTATCATGAATCCTGTAGTAAACCCTTATTCATATGTATTATGCCGCACCATTTTATAAATATTCCATACCTAACTGTATGAACAACTTCGCTGGAGTATATCATAGGCTATGGAAAATGGTATTTCTCAACAAATACTCAAAGTATATGCTCTTAATTTTTGGGATGAATTCTAAATGTTTCCAAAAGGAGGAGTCAATGTAATGATAATCTTAGGATATCATAATATGGCTTAAAGGTTAAAAGATGCAAGTAAATAAAAGGCTTCTAATGTTCTTAGACAACATCTTCATAAAATTTGTCAGATAGTTTAAATAAATTTTAGTTTATGCAACAAAGAATCTTAGTTTATGCTATAAAAATTTATATATGCCTCAGGAGAAGATTCAGAATTTACAGGATATAACTTAACAGAAAGCTGTTGAAAATATAGAGAATCTCCTCAAATAAAAATAAATATTTAGTTAATTCTAAATATTTTTAAACGTTACATATAAATTTTCCACGATAAAGAGTAATGACTGGGTTCATATGCGGTCTTATTATTTCATCATCATAGGTCGAAAATTAATTATTACTTACATTAATTAAAGAATATTCTCTGTACGATGACACTAATTTGAGACAAAATATAATGTAAAGAGTTCTGAATAGTTTCCGTAAAAATATGGATATTAATTAACTGCTTTTATTCTCAGTGGTGAAACACTCGTTGATCGTGCTTTCGTCGTGCTCTAATCAGGAATTTCATAATTTTCCCCGTAATAATTATGCAAATGAAATAGTCATGTTAATTCCCTATATACTTCTCGCTTCTTTTCGGACAATCCTTAATCTTAACACGCAGCGTGAAAGTGGAATGGATTCAGTGTATCTTACTTTGTATTATTACATTCCATCAGTTTCCTTTGATCGCCTATCACTATCGTCTTTAAGCACGACAATAGAGTCCCTGGAAAACAACCTCCGGTTGTGAGTAAAGGATGCCGAGAGAAGGGATAATTAAGATTCTCTCGTAGCGCTGAATTAAAGCAAGGTCGCAAACATCGTGGATGGGATGCAGCCTCATTTCTGAGAACGGCAGATACGCATGTAATGGTAGTGGTATTTGAATAATAACACTTGTGAAGTTCTCCTCCGCGAGTTCTTCGTGGTGGGCGTGTGCGGTAAAGGTCACCCGAGTTGACCCGCGACACCTCGCCTCATCCTCCCATTATTCGTAAAAAATAAACAGATGTGCGCGTTACCTGACCTTACGCAAATTTCCGTGTCACCTACCTCACTCTCGGAGGGTCAGGGACCTCGTCTTTTCAAGGACAAGCCGTCCTTTCAAGGGGTTCTATCCCTTCAACGACAGGATTAATTTGAGACGGGATAACTCGGCGACAGTCAAATCATTTACAGGACAACTAAGCGAAATTCAAAAGCAGACACTAATCTTTGACGGGACATTATCGCGACAGCCATAAAATTTATAATGAATTCGGCGACAGGATTAATTTTAAATAGGACTACTCGGCGACAAGATTTATTGGAGATAGGACAACTCCACGACAAGATTTATTGGAGATAGGACAACTCCACGACAGTCTACTTATAAATAGGAAAACTCGGCGAAAATCCAAAAGAAGATACTAAACAGGACAATATCGCGACAGCCATCGAAAAGACAGTCAATTCGGTGACAGGAATACTCGGCAAAAGGACAACTTGGCAACATAACGAACTCGGCAACATTGTTTACTAATAAATTTTATTATGCTTATAAATAAATGTTACAAGTGGACAACATTATATCGCCTACCATTTGGATAGAAAATATATAGATCGTTAAAAATATATAATCTTAGTTCAAATATAATATGAATATATCTTATGAATTTGTCTATAAAATAAAATTACGTTCACTCGTTTCCAAAACTTCTTTTGAAAGTTTCGAAGATTAACGCATACAACAAGAACGACTGCAATGGAAGTAAAAAGTGGGAAAAGTGAGTAATGCAGCCCAAGCGAGGAAAGCATTCCACGGAAGAATGACAGTTCATTACAGCAATAATAAAAAGCTTGGATTCAGAAAAAAGTTGGTAATATCTTACATATGGACTGGACTTTCGAAAGACTACTAAACATAGACTGTAACAACAGCAGAGATTCCTTGGTGATAACGGGTATGTAACGTTACTAATGGAAAGAAAATAGATGAACCGAGTAACAATCGCTGAAGTCTCACGAAGAGTTATTGAATATAGAAGCATATAGAAAACATTGATAGAAAGCAGAAAGTCCGATTGAGTACTCGTAAAACATGACAACCTCATGAGAGTAGAATTGGAAGTAGCAGCGGGAGGTATAATAGATAGAAAATCTAAGTTACAAGAAACAGGTGATGGTAAACATCGAGGTTTTGAATTATGGGATAATGAGGCGAATGGCTGGGAAGAAACTGCGAAAACAAACTTCGGATTGATAACCTTAGATGACGCCATCCTTCCCAGCTTATGAGAAGCTGGTCTGAAAAGCTGGACAGATAAAATCTCAGATGTGCGTGACTCTATTTGGGAACCGGTTAATTCATGCGAAATTTTTCGAACCTTTTAAGAGCATATAATTTTCCAGGGAAGCGTAACCGAATTCTTTTCGGATTTCTGTGGGATAATTGACGTCCTGGGGTCTAATTAACGCCTCAAGGCGTTTCCTTATGTCCACCAAATTTCACGTTCAAAAAGACATAATCGTAAAACTTTTATGGCTGAGTTTTTTTTAATGTTTTGGGTGGAAATTCTTTTCCGCTTTTGCAAAGTTTCCGGCTCAAAAATAGTCCGAAATTATCGCCAAAATATACCCGTCGACTGGGCGGATTCGTCGCGCGTGTCAACGAAATATTTTCCCATTTTAATATTTATGCAACATTTCATGCATGGGCGGATGCGTAGGCATGCAGAAAACGCCCAAAAATGTGCAATGTGATGTGAATATTCGATTTCCTAAAACTTCTCTTTATCATATTGATGGAGTTGAAGAGTTAGCTATTCTCCCGTTGCGAATCTCTTGAGCAACTTTATCTTTTATTTTTGATTAGGATTCAATGAGGCGACAATGAGGATTTATTAGTTTCTAATTTTCTAAGAACGTACCTAATTTTTTAAATTTATGTATCTCAATCTCTAATCTTATCTCGCGATCTGAAATCGGATCTCACTCCGCTTTTATGATGGCTATTAGATTTCCTCCTTCGTTGATTCAAAGTTTATCATGCTATAAAACCCTACTTCAATAATGGAAGAAGCAGAATGTCTTAATCCGAGCGTTAGATAGCATTTCTTCCGAGGTATTACATTTTATTCCTGTTCATTCTTTACTTCCTACTTCTGTATCACCTTCCATTCTTTTTATTGCAAACTACCGCCTAGCCTCAGTTTTTATATAAATTCAATTTTTGTTTCATTGAGAAGCTTGTTTGCAAAATTCCTGAACGCAACCTTGACATAACGTTGCCGCTCAACTAGAATATTTGAGAATAACTGAGACTTCTAATAGCCTAAGGGGGCAGCGCGCTCGCCTACAGTGAAAGCGGTCCAGGATTCGATTCCCGATGGGAGCACACATGTGCGAAATGACATTAGGTATATAAGCGCGTACAACAACACTACAACTCTAGAATCATCGTAATATTATTCACATTAGATATTTATGACGATGGAGATGGTAACTATTCTGCTTAATCAAAAATATTTGTCTCTAAAATAGCAATAGATAGAATAAATTAATGATTATTATAAATATATTAATTATTAGCTAATATAAATAACTAGATATTGTACGGCTATTTTAAATATTTGAACATGTTCATTTAAGTATATAAAATATACGAGTTTTTATGATCATTTATTACTGCATTTTATATGCAACTCTTTTTATTGCAGCTGTCATGTACATCTCAATGAGGTTTTTGTAATGATGTCCTATAGATTATGACCGTTTAAGAATAATTAACACCACACTTTTCCAATGAAACTAAATAAAATGATAGGATCGTTACAGTCATACTAAGTAGAGCACCATACATCATTCCAGGGAGAGCTTTTATTTCTTGTTATGTTTTGGCCTTGAATTAATCTTAATAGAATATGAAAGTTAAATGAGAAATACTTTGAATATGATAATTATATACACATATCTTCATTATATGTTTAAAATGATTTATAATTTTCTTTATTTAAATAACTTACTGAACTAATTATCAAGTAATTTTAATGTATTAACAGTCATATCTTCATCGAATCTCTTAATTTAATAAATTATGATAATTAATGAAATTAATTACTTCTGAACCATTCCATAATTGCTTATTTAATGGCAATACATTACAACTAGTGCATAAAACGATTTTTATTTCATTCGCCGTTATATATGCTGCTTAATGCATTCCTTATTATCAATTTTAATTGCAACTAAATACTTCGTTATTAAATTTTAATCTCATATAATGTATGTTAAGTGTAGTCATTAAAAATATATACTGGGATGTGCTGAACTCCGCTTTCTATAACAGGAAATAATGTATGCATCAACCATTCATGAGTCGAGGTATAAATCTTCCATCAAAGTCATAAAAAAAGGAATCCACGTACATATATTCATAAAAGGACTTGAGAACATTGGTATGATAAACACCGCGATTAATGCGCGAGAACAAAGCCCGTGTGATAAATAAATTTAATTTCTGAATAATCAACGTCTATGCAGCAAAATTTTTCAGAAATAGCAATCACAACGAACCGTCAAGCCAAGTTAGTCCAACGTATATTTTTCCGTTCTTCCCGGAAAAGTTTGGGATAATCATTCTGAATACTCAAAATAGTACTCAAATACTCAAAAGAAACGGGAAAAATCCAGTGCATCGCGTTTGGAAAGCAAATCATTGTATTTTTCAGAATTTACGATTGTGCAGATGTCCAGCTACTTTATTGTTAACTCGAAGAGCGTCACATGCATTGAACACATCTCAACTAGTGGCCGTAATAAACGGCTGCGTCTGTTTACGGAACATAACCTTCAACAATGACCAGGTCCGTCGTTGGAAACACCCGCGGCTGGGGACAAGATACATGACGTAATGAAAGGGGAAAAATATACAAGGCTCATTTAGAGCTGTAGCGTATCCAAGTTAAAAGGAAATTCCCACCCCCTTCGAAACCATCGCAGGAGAGGGATTTGAATGCCTCTTAATTTAAAAAATAACTGTCGACTGAAATTTCTATTTGGATGAAAATGTAAATTTCAGGATAGGAATAGTAACTGGGCTTTATCGATTCAGAAAAAAGACACATAAGGTCTATTTGTGTTGTTCTAATCCCTGATCTAGAGTTTCATTTATTATTTCTTTTACTGAACACAATTTCTTCCAATAAAAAATAGAGAGAGAAAAGAGTAGAAAAAGAAGTAATAAATTAATAATTAACGATGCATTTCGTATTTTGTGTAGGTAATAAAATGAACGATGTATAAATCAAACTTTTTTATTCTACCGTCACAATGTTATATCCTATACAAAAGACTAAATACAAAGACTATGATTTCCTGTGGAAGAGGATTTTGTTTGCACCTCAGTCTCTCTATTCTGATTTAAATTTACAAACTTCAGAACCAAATACAAAGAGATAAGAAATAAATAGCCTGCGGAAGTTTTTGTAGTTTCATAAACGCAAACATAGTCTGAATTAATTCAAATTTTTTCAAGCTCAGCCAAAAGTCTTAGAAAACATTCCATAAATACAGATAAAAGTTGCATATGCTTCACGAAGCTAACATAAAATTAATAACATACAGATGGCTAATGGGGTAACTTAAAATTATGATGAGCTCCCTACCATTAAAAAAAATAAAATTAAGCGCGCTTGAAGAAAAAAATACTGGGCTTTAATGAATCTGTCATCTTCCATAGATTAAAGTTAAAATCTACCTCCCGATTTTAGTTTTACGAGATGGAAAATGTTAAGCTGGATTAACATCTGCTATATCTCTTTAAGTAGAAACCGTAAGTCCTGCCGTAACATAAAACATTTTTCACTGAATGTTTGGTTCCATATTATTGGATTGCATAGGGGCATATTGTTCCGAAGCCACTTTTCTCTATGTGTAATTACAAACTTTTCTGATTTTCATAAAGTATAAGGAATAATTTTTAAAACATTATTGAAATATTTCCTTATTTCTTAAGACACTGGAACCTCCTTTCGAAAGTATCAATATATCCTGATATATTTCTTTTCGGTTTCCCGCAATTTTTTTAGGGTGATACCTGGGATCATACTAAATTTTCTGGTACCGATCTTTTCAGAGTATGAGTTACGCTTACTTGTATGTATGATTCAACATTTCCCTCGGGTATTTCTTGCCAAGACACCTCCGCCATTAAATAGACTAGGTGAAAGAATTATAGTTTTCATAAATTTGCGGTATTGAGTCATCTGTGTTTTAAGCATGACTCGCTCTGCATTTATTCCTTCATTTTTTATCCAGCATATAAAAACAGGGTGGCTAAGATTAAGACATTGCGTCATTGCACATGCTATTCTTTTCTTTTTGTTAGTCAGCCAACGATTGTTGGAACGCAGCTTGGCGGCCCACGAACTCAACTCAAGATTCATTAACATGTAACCGATATTCATTAGTGTTGTCCCGCCGTCACAAGTTTTATGTCTCCGCTTTCAAATCTAATTGAAGGCCTGTCTCAAAATATGCGTAGAGGTACTAATTTGGCACATTGTTCCTCAGGTGTTATTCATTTGATTTATTAACAGAACTATTTCTCATAGTGATGGGATGCATGAATAGGTGCGCTGCAGGTAGTTACTGTTTAATAGAAAATACAATTTAATCTCCAAAGTGTGGAAGTTTAGATACTCCTTTTAAATGCATGGGTTATATAGGCGTAATTATGTATTGCTATTCTATTAGGAAGTCCCCGGTTATGGAAATGACGCGTTCGTCTTTGGTGATAGAAGTTCGGGGTTCAACTGCCGGAGGGATTAATATTTAAGGTGTAAATGACCTCAGCTGTCGAACTACCATCATAAAGGTATTTCTACCACTACTATTTCTATAACTACTTCTTGGGGAAAAGATATTTGTAATTTGCATATATGTCCTCAATAGATAATTCATTAATTTGAATAAAGAACGTGATTATACTATGAACTACTCTGATTTTAATGTAAAATTTTATTCCAAAGGGTGGTGTGAGTGTTAAAACGTTTCTGCTATAATTTCATCAGCATTTTAATAATTTTTAATATTTCTCGCACTTCCTGTAATGTGTCGGTTCAGCTAAATTGTTTCAGCTCCAAGATGGATCTCTCAATCCTACGTTCAGGAAAATTCGACTAGATCTATAGTTTAGGTTTATGCATCATCAATGCCACGAAGGGATCCCATTTCTCTTCTGCTTTTTTAGTAACAAATTGTCGAGCTATGATAAATGACCCAATTTATCTCCTTGAATTTGAAACATTATTACATTACGTTGTTAACTTTACCAAAATTGGTTGATAATGTTTAATATCTATGTAATTAGGAATTAAGAAACATAAAAGTTTCCTTTAATGGGACGCGTTACATTCACGACTATAATGTATCCTTTTGAATACTAAATCGTAGGTCTAAGTGCACCCTGTGAAAATATTTGTCAACGAAGCCGCTTTCTAGGTCACGGCTTGTCAACGTATTTTCAAGTCTAAGTGATGAGGCAGTTTGCTTGCCGCAGATGTGAAGTGATTGAATATTTCAAACTTCTGTTGAAGTTTCTATCCGCCTAATATCTTTCTCGGATACGAAATTCAGCCCTAAATTGGCCCAGAAACTGTTACGGAGGCGTAATGCTTCTTCTTCCTCCGATAACTGCTCATGTCCCATTTATTTTGTACACAGAAGGTAAGAGAATACGTAAGATGACATTAACTTAATTGAGGTTTGAAAAAGAAATTTTCTTTTATTTCGAGTGCATACCCTTACTTGACACACTTCTGTGGAGTGACGTGGTTGACACAGTGGGGTGGATCGTACCCCAGCGACGAAAAATTTTATAAAAAATAATCTATTGAACAAATTTTGGAAAAGCTTTCTATAAAATCTCAAAATCTTACCTTTTGAAGTTAAATAGGTCATATAACCAAAAATTAAAAATCGGAAAAAGTTCTTTTTATAAATAAACCATAACTTTTTTATTTTTCATATGAGTTGCTAAACATTATCTGTGATTGCTCAATATATAGTACTACAAGAATAAATTAGTATATTACTGAACGATCTGAAAAAGGTATTAATTCTGGAAAATGAAAGGGAAGAATTTCGTGAAAAAGTAAATATTCTGTTTTATAAAAAGAAGCACGGTTTTTACTGTTCAAAAATAATATTCATACGATTTTGATAAGAAAATAGAAGAAACATGTTAATAATAACGAAATGAAAGCATTTAAATCTAATTTACATAATGGGGTGGGCTTGGGATGTGCTAACTCTAGTGTGTCGAGATTTGTTTATCTATCGATCTTATAATTGAAGCTGATAAGAGTTATTAATACGGCGAACAAGAGAATTCATTGTTTATTTTACTTAATCATTATGATTGGATCCCAGTATCCACAAATCTCTTTGTTTCTCTCAGCCAACTAACCTAGTTTAATTCTGCAACATTGCCTCATTTTGAAGCTTTTGTCTGTTATATTATCCATTGGAGGAACTCGCTCTTCCCGTATATAGGATTAGATTGTATGAGATCTAATTGACTCTTTGAATGGAGCAGTTCGATTCAATTGCTCCCTTTTCCTACACATCCTCAAATTTTGTTTCAGTGTTAAAAAAAAATACTATGAAAAAATTCGGAAAGAGCTGATTCGTGGAAAATTAGTTTCGCAATTTTGGTTTACAGAAAAAATCCTGATACGCAAAATCCTCGAAAACACAAAGTTTTCCAAATACGAATATAAAAACATCACATGCATTATGAGGGAACAGGAAAATATTTCAAAAACAACACTCACGCTCTGCTACGTTCACAACAAACATACACAATGAAATTCAGGGCATTCAGGGCGGATATTTCTTTTCCTTTAAAAATCCGGAAATCCGGAAAAATTAGGGCTTGATGTGGAAGTTAGGTATGCTGAAATAATAGTGTAGCAAGGTGAGGTGACATTTACGAGTAGACGCCGTTCATGTAGGCCACCCGCATTTCACCAAAGCTGCTGCGCATTGAATACGCAGATAAATGGAAGATATAGTCTTGAAAATTGAGAAGGATGGTAAATTCAAGTTATATCTTCCATATACTTTTTAATGATGCGTCTTCATCCTCAGAAATTTTCCATATGAAAGGAAAAGGCCTCGGGTCTTACGTAGTTACTGCATGAGCAAGGGCATGGAACGCCGATATATTTTTTTTCCCGTTGGTATGGAATCCAAAATCCGAACCGTAAAGTTGAAGTTCTCGTGCTTGAACCGAAACCTCAACCGTTATTTATTCTGTTCCGAATTTCGGTTTCATTCCGTATCACCTTAATTAAGTGTAAATAGTAGAAACTATGCTAAATATGTGTAACTGCGACTTGAAACTAAATTATGTGAATAGTTAAGACTTAAATGAATCTGATGAAAAATTTTGGTAAACAGGCTATTATTCGAAGCATTTAGTGAAAATTAAGAATTATTATTATTATTTTAAGATGATAATCCACAAATTATGACCTGAACTTAATGTATTATGGTTAGAATTATATTTTTAATATCCTAACTTACATTACTAAAATTTAATATGATCATTCGTAATCGAATAAAGATGCACATGATAACTTTTTAAAGCATGTAATATTTTGACGACGGAGCAAAAGAACCGGTTCGAATCGTTTTGACGTTTGTAGGCAAATAGATTCCGGAATGAAACAGAAATTTGTATTTTCATTAAACCGGAGCTAAAACTGGAATAAAAATATTACAGTTCAATGACCTATTCAAACGATTAAATGCCGGAAATTTTGTAATCTTCCCTACAGCTATAATTGTAGAATCGGACTCGTGGAGTCGTTGAATAAAATTAACCGACTTCAAAAGACTTAAAAGAATCAATAAAAGAGGATCTATCTAATGCTAACTTTTCCTCAGAGGAAATTTCGAATTCGTTAGGTAATGGTATTTTTTACATACCGCTATTTTTTAAATATTCATTTTGTATTCAGTCACTTAAATAACTTTATTTTTAAATGTAATATTCGGGAGTCGAGTCAGAGCTTGAGATGACACCTAAGGGACCCTGCTCGACAGCCGTTTGCTAACGCTTTGGGAACCCACTCCTGATAACATTAATGGCCCTTAAGTGCAATAGTTACGTGTCTTATCAGTGCCATTGGCTTTAGAGCAAGGGTATCAATGCATTTGTCCTCCGAGAGAACGTCAAGACGTACCCTACTCGTTTTACTCCCTGTAGAGACACTACAGAGACACTACAACTGTAATCAAAAACCAAAATTACAGTACCACCAACATCTGTACGCTTGTTGATATCCCTACCACCCATCGATGTCCATATAACATAAATTAAGTTGAGAAAATATTTTGCAAAAAGGATTTTTAATACTAATCATGTTTATCGGCACAGTTTATGAATGAGTATGCATTGGTAGAGAGCAATGTGAATACATTTCATTGTTAGCTACGTGAATATCAGATACTTCACAGTAACAGATCGGAAATCGAAACGAATCTTTCCATATAATATGCTACCCTTACAGAAAAAATTTTCTTGTCTTTTTTCCATGCAAAGTAAGGAACCAAAACCCATCAGCTAGTTGGTCGATACTAATAATAATAAAAATCGCAATGTTTAACGTTAAATTGACGTGATTACATCCCTCGCTATTCAATGGCGAATAGTAAGATATGAATGTAAATATTACGCAATACACCATGTAAACTTATTGGAATGGTAGTATATACTGCATGAGATGCACCCTAAGGAATGCAGCCGCATAGTTTGACTGACCTAACGAGATCTCGATATAGGACGCATACAGCGACCCGACGGAGTCATTTGCTTGGAAGACTGGGTTTGTCTCCGCCTAATTCCCTCTGCAAAGGGAATTGCTCTGCGGGGAGCCGCATGACAGGAAACGAGGCCAGGAATCTGTAGTTACGGATAGACACCCCGCTAAGTCGACAGGGAGAAGGATGGGTAAATCTCAGTGGGGAAAGCCGCAAACTTGCAGCAGGAGTTCCGAATCTTTTTGGCGATTTTCCGTAACCGTCAAAGAAAAATTCTTTGCATATTGTTTATGCCAAGATTGATCGCGTGGAGGTAAGTGGCATCCCTGATTCACGAGCCTTCGTTATCATATCGATAGATGCGTGCTTTGAAGGCATAAGTTCCTCCCAAGCTAAAGCCATTACTCGTACATATTGCTGCCTTAACGAAGTGACTGTCACGGCTGTGCGCCAGATTTCTTGCCTCACTAAAATTCTTTATTTTTCCGTTTCCAATCAATTCGTGTGATTTAGGTACCAGCTCGTGAGCTAATTATACGATTCCAGTCACAAGTTTGAAATGTGGGGCCAATTTCGACCAGCCGTTGAGGTCCCTGCGAGAGCCCGTCGATTATGGATTTAATGATCAAATAACAGCAGCATGTAGACTAGCATAATAAATCACAAACAAAGAAAAGCTTACTTGGTGGATTCCACAAAAACTTTTCCTATAAACGACCTAAGTTTCGTCACGGATATACCTGGTGATGTTACTCCGTAACGAAACCTAGGTCGTTTTAATAAATTTTTTTGTGGACTCCACCAACTGAGTTTTTCTTTTTGTGTCATCATGAAGGAGTTACACCATATCTCACCTAAATCCGTGATAGCATACTAAAATTTGACCGGTTTATTCTCATAGAAAGCAAGAGAGTAGTATATACATTCCATGATATAAAAATTTCGGTCCACCACATGATGAGGTTGTCAAATGTTGTTTAGTCGTTATTCTTGTCGTTAGTTTGGTTCATCTACTTTATTAGAAGTTCATAACCTCTAAAATATTTGCTTTAATTTTTCATGCTAAAACTTGCTCGAATATCCTTGTACTCGTAATTGAAGAGTAAATGAATCGCCATTGAAATTTTTCTACTTTGCAGGGTACTCTTTAAATCCCAAGGCAATTCGAATTTCTGATCGCTTATCTTAAAACGTTTTATATATAAGTATGTAAGTTTTATAAGTATAAGATTGATCATTTATACTATAATCTGCGATATTATAAGTATCTTTATTTCGAAATTTTCATAAATTTTTACGAAAGAAAGAAATGAAAATATTTTTTAGTTCATTCATGACACTTATAGCTTTTCATTTTAGTCATTATAAATAGTTGCACATGCTAGTAAATTTTACATCAAATGTTAAATCCGTAGTTTCTGATAGGTACATACTTAACTTCCTCTTTCCCAATTCCCAGTTCCTACTGAAAGAGCTTTTGATTTCGTAAAGAGGTATTCTGAGGGACCTTTTATATTATATTAAAAGTTAAAAGCGAGAAAATTTGTGATGATGTCAGATTTCCCACGCGAAGATCATTTTGCTGAGTCAATGGAAAAATGGAATTCATTTTCATGAAAAATACCCTTAGCTTTTGGGTTAGAAAACTGGACTTTATGAAATTGACAACATGAGAGAAAAATGCTTACTTAGACGTGTGTCACAAGCAAAGCTATGCAACGCTCAAGGCGAATTCATTTCTTCTGACTGAATCTAGACATCTCCTGTCCATGCTATCCTTTGAATTTCAGTATTGAGTTTTAGCTTGGATATTTTTGTGTTTATATAGCATGCTCCAATGTTTTATCTCTACGGTTATAAATGGTAACTTAAGTGAATTTATCAAATTCTCTTCAAGAACCTTGCGATGATGTAGAATTATCAATATCACATGATTTCTTTCTGTAATAACAATGAAATGTGTTATTCACACACCTTTATTGATATCTTATGTCTTAGCTTGATTACATTTTTATGTCTTTGTCGAAATTTTAAATTCTAGTTATAGTCTGTCGTTAGCTTTTCTTACAATTTTTTTAACTTTTCAATTACAATTCTTATAAATATATAATAAATTCATCATTAAAGGTTCTGCTGAAGAATTCTACAATATCGAGAAATGTTCGTTGCCGGTAGTTAATGTGGAGCGATTATTGGTCAATAAGTAATTACTCAAATATTAATGAATTTACTTCAAATTATTTCCGAAAATATAACAGTTGATTTTCGGGTGCTACTCTGCTTGATTTTCCTTCCATACGAAGAATGTATGTATGCGACCTTAACAGTGATGCTTCCTTGAAGTGGATCATTAGAGATTATTTAGAAGGAGTTTAAAGCAAATAACACACCGGAATATTTGAGGTAAAAGTACTCCCAGTCAAATATAACACATTCATAAGCTCTCTATGACTCTTTCTGAAGGGATTTTCAATATAATGATACGCAGATGTTAAAAGCTTTTGAATGTAAGGTTTATTCTAGTATAGCAGAGATTGAAGTTTCATCTAGTCTCTTTTCTCCTGTGTCATTAGCATGTGACATCTTACTTTCCTCCTATATCAAAATATTATATCATAAAAAGTAAATTTGATTTTGATAATGCTGCAAGTGATCCAAGGATGGAATTCACCGCTTTGCTTTGCGATAATGGAAGAGCTCTATATCGTATTTTTAATAGATTTTATTTTGGGTAAGGATATTTAAGAAATAGAAATGCATCAAAGCTGTTTAAAAGTTCTTTTAATTAACATACCTATATGCTGTCTGAGATTGCTAATGATTTTATCGTTCTGAAAGAGTGATGATGAAACGTCATCGAAAATGAAATGGTACGTTAAAACCTCATCTTTGTTCATGGGAAAAGGAAAAAATCTCAAAAAATATTGAAGATATTTCCGTTGTATAATGTTATATTTTCGCATAGCTTTGGTATATTCATTATCTTGAACAAATTAATGCCGCGGATTTTAAGGAAACCAACATTTTTATTGTGACTGTAATTAATGCTTATAAAACAAAGATACTACGTGAACCCTTGTTTAATTCCGTACAGGTGTGATTCATAACATCAAGTTTCGTTTTCTTGATATATTTATGAGCCGGAGAACGTTGAAATTATGAATTCCCTGGTAGTAAACGTGTTAAAAAGGTGTCAGAAAATGCGTCAATGGTGGTTGCATAAGATGCAGGATATTGGAAAATCCTTACTAAACGCATATCTTTATCTCATATCTTGTCTGTAGTGCGGTATCACATGTGTGTGGTATACATCTGTTTAGGACCATACCATGCAACACATCGAAAGACTTATACTCAGAGAAACGTGGAAAACGCTATGATTTAATGTAATTGTAACATTGACAACAGATTACGTCATCCATTCATGCTCAAAGCGCCGCTTTTGAAGGAATCTTTTCATTTCATCGCTTTCATTACTTCCAACCACCCGTTATATTCGTATGTATTTGCTTTTATCGCTTAGTATTCACATTTGATTTTTTATTGAGAATGACACCGCTGCTAACAGTGATAGCCTTATAACTGTGCTGCAGTAGAATGTCACTCTTCTGGTTTGCAACTCGCTTTATTCAATCGATCGCCTCCTTTGATAGGCCAAAAACTGTTGACATTATCCGTATCGCAGTCGTCCTACATATTCATGTCTCTTATAGAACTCCTTTTAATTGTCTTGTTTGCGATAGCTGATTTCGTGAGGAGAAAATGAAGATATCGCGATGCAGAGTAATCTCCATCCCAGTTGGGGCAGATAATAGCTCTAAGATAGTAAGATCTTATTCACAATTCTCAGCTGGAATGCTGATAATACTGGATTAAAAAGTCTTCGCTTGAAATCTAAATATCTAGGCTTTTTATTATAATTTGTCATCATGGTAATTTGAGTGCATGGCTAAAACATAATTTAATGAATATGTTTCCAGAACCTATATATTAAAGAAAGTAAACTAGTAGCTGTATTTATTGATTTAATTATATTCGTAAATCAGATACCGAATCCGCCGGTGAAATAATCGGAATATACATATTTGTGGATGCCACTTAATGAATACCTCTATGGATGATCTCTTTTAAAAGAAATTAAACCTAATGCTCTTTGTAATACTAAAAAAGCATTGGAAATGTTTAGATTCAATTCAAAATAAATAAAAGATTAGCCTGAGTAACATTGAAGAAGTTTATTTTACAGTACGTAAACTATGTAGAATGCTAGACAGCTCATAGAATAATCCTCCTTTAAGAGATTTTCTTTGTATCGAAAAGCACGTGACTAAAGATAAATAATGTCTGAAAGGTACGTTCACGTAGAGTTTTTCTCCTGGAGGTGGTTGTTATTTATGGTAACAGTGTGAAGTATTATCCAGCCTCTGTGCTCTTAAATCATTTTTATCTACTCTTTTTACTCCAAGAAATATATTTATTATAAGCAAGGGTTTTAATTTATCATCTCATTCAACCTGTTGAAAGGTAAACAATCGCTCTTAAAATTTACAACTCAGAAGTCCAAACATAAATCTACCGTTTTAAATTATACCCGGAATTTTCAGCTAATTGAAAACTTCAGAATATGCATCTTAGCGTGATAACTACCAGGAAAATTTAAGCTTTAAAATTTTCTGCCTTAAAATATATCCTCAACTCTAATTTTATGAAAACGTCTATGATTTTTATTTGCGCTAAAGAATTTATTTTACGTTATATATTTCTCATCCCGACAAAATTTTGCAAAACCATTTCGTCGTTAAGTGAAGATTTTTCTATTCTCCTTGGATGAGTATTTTATCTAGGAAACAAATGAGAACGTAACTCCAGCTTCTATCATTGATTTGCTGGTCTCATTACTCAGAGTGAATTGAAATTCCTTCCTTTCTCTCCCAGTTATGGAGCTGAGCTAGGAGCAAATCAACTCAATCAATTTCAGCATAATTGCGTTTCATAAGTAATGGGAGTTTCGCGATACGCTTAAACGAGAGAAGAAAGGAATCGCGAGAAGATGTCAATGAAAGCCCTTAAAATGAAGAGTGCGGTGCAAGATACGGAAATTGGAATCCATTAAAGGCGTTTAATTACGAACCTTGAGAAGACAATGTCCTTAATCATCCAAGGTACCATAATATCACAGGTCAGGTAATTTCAGATGCCGTAGATCTAAGGACTAAGATCTTTTCCTTTGCTTAATTAACCAGATATAAATCCTGTGCAATTTACCATACGGGTGATCTTAAGAATATCTTCCGATTTAAAACAGTAAATCATTATTTCGGAACTAATTAGCTTTCTGTCATATACGAAGAAGATCTACTTAGTTATTTCTCTGTCGGTTGTAATGATTTTTCAAATGTTATATCAATGAGGATATATAGATGCAGAAAAAGTGAACTGATTTTTGCGATTGACTTATTGATAAATTTAAAATTTCCCATACCTATAGGCTATAGGAAGGGCACATGAACCATTTTAATCATCAATTCCTAGAAAATCTATAGCACTGTTTATTTATCATGAAAATCTACTTGTAATAAAAGTTACGAACATGGCTGAATATTTCCTTGCCAACCACAGACTACTGAAACGCATTGAAAAATTTCAAAGAGGGCATATATGACTTCCCTAAGGTCCTTTTGCGTAATATTTCGGCCAAGTATCTCTTTTTGTTTAGCTTGAAGATAAGGATTATTAAGCTCGTACATAAATTTGAAAATCGATGTAATATCCAAGGCGGATTGCATTTTCCTGGAGGGGGTGAGCGGAATTTTCATTGTGCCGTTAGATATGCATACAAGAGGAAGAAATGGAATGTATTACAGCGCACTACAGCAACGTCACGTGTCCTAAAATGTGGCTGACATCCTGCCATATCGAAAATATCAACGCAAAATCCAGGCACCCGTAGACTTTGAATAGCGATGTTCGAGGTCCTTCGCCTCTATGAAATTTTGGGCAGCGTCACCCTGCGCTGAATCTATATGCGGTGTTCTCTACGCGCCTAGACATTTAATGATGAGATGGCATTTCCCGAGGCACCATACGTAGATACTTCGCATACCATAGAAGATATTCATAGCGAGAAGCAATGCGAAGATATAAAATGTGATCCAGAGGCTGTTATCGAAATGCAGAAAGCCCAAGGATATTGAGAGAATTATGTGGAGGAAGCCGTTTTTCTATTCTATAAAATTTACTTGATTAACTGAGATTCTTTCGTGTATAAAATTCGGAGAAAAATTAAAATCATCACTTCACTATTTCCTTACGATATCGAGTGCGCTTCACCATACGTTTTAGTGTGAGTTCTGAAAAAACAGATATCTGAAGTGCGATGGTAAAACGATGTGTTCATAAAGAAAGTGGTGGGAGACATTCTAACTAAATCGATACCGAAGCTTATGAGGCAAAATCAAATTTCGGAAATATCCTATGGTTGATTCATCGTTTCGTGATGAACCTATTAGCTTTTGTAAAATTTCACAATAATTGGGAGTCCTTCGAAATCAATTATCGAAATATACCGGTGATTCTTATTTTCCCGTGTAATAATTTTTATCATCCTAAACAGTGGAATCTTTTATAAAATTACCAATTAAATGGATAAAGGAAGGACATTGAGTATATGTTTATAGCTACGAAACTCAAAAGAAAATTAAAACGACTAAAAACATAATTGCTTTCGTAACTGATTTCTGACCTTACTTTAACCTTTCTAACATTTTCGAATCCCTCCTGGTTATTCTCAGAGTCCCTCAATTTTAACCAACACCAAAACTTACTCCTAAATAAAGCACAGCGTCGCTCCTTGTAGTTCTCTGTTGACACAGCTGATGAGGGAGGGAAGGGAGGATTTGGGAGGACACCCTATAAACCCTAAGAAGTGGACCCTCCAGGCCGTTGTGACGTGCTATAGGGTTCACCTCTATGCCTAGAGGGCCCCCTGCCACAACTTCAAGGAGAAGCTCCGACCTCATAGACAGAAAGAACGAGCAGGTGAGAAGTGAGTGCTTAGTTACCTCACCCCTGCAGAAGAAGGTGAAAGAAAGGCCCCTGAAATAGATGCCTGCGTCTGTAGGCCTACAAGTAGGCTAGGTTTGTGAGGAATGCCTTCCCCACGCCCCCTACAGAGCAGGTGGTTAGTACATTTATTGTGCACTTCTTAGAATAACTACTGCTAACTGCTGGCAAACTTGATGCTGCATTTTAATTTGATGTGACTGCAATAATAATCCAACGTTTATAATTAGAGCAAAGAAGTTCTTGAACGTAAAAGTTATTGGCTGATTTGTTGGTTTAAATCTTAGCTTGTTATATAAAGTAGAGGATAATTAAATCAGAGCTCGAAAACTAGCGCGTATAATTAATAAAAGTGAAACTGTTTAAGTCGTATTTCTTGCGTGAATATCCTCTTACATCCAATGAAAATATGCCTGATTAACTATATAGACTTAAGGCTTTAGTCATCAGAAGAGATATGAAATTGAGTACTCACGTCCAATTCAGAACTTGCTGCCGCTGGAATTTCCTGTGGGAAAAGAGAATAATTTCTTAAATGGATGGAGTTCCCCGTGCATACTCACGAATCTACTACATTTTTATCTAAACTGTTAAAAGTGAGAAACTTTTTATCTTTTAATATCAAATAACAATAAATTGAAGTTAAACGAAGATCTTCAGAGTGTCTCCTCAGGGACACGGATAAAGAGAAACTCAACGGTGCTGATCGATTCTTTAAGTTTCACACTTCCCTTTTGGCTGAATTAATCGCAAATTTGCTTGAAATCCCAATAAATACCAACTCTACATCTGCGAAAATGTATATGGAATACAAATACAAGTTTGTTTCATCGTTCCATGTCTTACATATGACCGCTCTTACTTAAAGGTATAATGGAAAAAGAATTTTGAAATTCTTAGTATAGAGCAACAAAGGAATGTCGTTACAGTAGTTACAACTTGAAGTCTCGCCATATCTGCACAAGATGAATATAGGTCATAAAATATACGTATTGCTTCCAACACACGTTATAAATTTTCAAGCTAGTCACATTTCCGCATTTTCCAAAAAAATGAAGTTTAGAATTAGAAAATTTGATGTGAGTCGTTAGTAAAAATACATTATTACGAAGAAAACATTTTACTCTGAAAATTGCTAATGATCATTTGTATGGAAAAATACAAAAATATGGAGGCTGAAACAAAACTATGCTGTCAATCCAATTTTGGGTCATGAAATTAACATGGAATGTTTAAAATGCAAATAAAATTTGAAGGGCGCGTATAATGCAAGAACGCTAATAACCAAATATCTAAGCTGAAACATATTTCTCACTATGAATTTGAATCTATATACATAGTGGGTATACATAGGGAAGAAACGAAGAAAAAGTGAACTCCTGTTTGGGAATTTTTACGGACAGAGCAGGTCGTGTATTTTACCGTATATTACTCAGATTCGAATTCTATTCGAAGTGGAAAATCTTGGTAATAAATCCGGTATAAATCAGGCACATTTACACGTAGGATACCTTTACATCCTTCAATATTCATTTGCGCACTCTCTGCAGAATTTTTGAGCATATTTTAAATTATAAGTGAGCGAGCTTAGGTTAGAACCCAACGAATTGCTTACAGTCAGACTGGAGGAAGGATAATAATAAATTAAATAATTTTTTGCCGCGTTTGTTTTCAAGACTGAGACGAAACCTCAGCTTATACTCGAAGATCAGAGAAAACAAGGCTATTTCGGTTACTAATATCTTAACAGTGAGTGCAAGGCATCTGACCTTGGGATAGTAACGAAATTCTTCCCCAATGTGTACTATATTATCCTCTCATTTTCATTGCATGTAAACAAAGGCGAAAAGGAAAGTGTCTCTTGTCTAAGAGGAGGTGAATAAGAGGGAAAGTGTGTGGCAGCATATACTAAAACGAACAATTGAAACCGAAGGAATGTCTAGATGATACTGGAAAACTTGGCATGTTTAAAAAACCTACGTGCGATTACCGGGGTAACATGATGTTATCCTTTCAAGTGATTACTGTCTCATTTAGATTTATGCATTCAAGCAAACATTATATCAATATTTTCTGTTTAATTTATGTTCAGGTTCATATTATTATTCAGCGATATTGTAGATCAAAATGATACTAAGATATTGATATATGTTGCCCATTTTTCATAAACGAAAGACTAAAGATAGTAAATTTACCGATTCCTTTATAATAGTAATTGCCACATCAGATGCTTCGCATGTTTAACGATTTATTTATTTATTTAAACAGATTTCAGAGTCAGTGGCAACAAAAATGGTCTCCTAAATATTAACAAACAATAATATAATTAGATGAACAATTTGGGAAATGGTTTACGCACCATCTAGTGGACCGATGTAAAACATTTATATTTAAGCGATCAATACTAGTAATAACGCGACTGAGATCCTTAAACAGGAATTTTTAACGTAATTCGTAATAAGATGATCTTAGTTGATATTTATTAATTGCGTTTTAAATAGAACTCATAAATGCTAATTATAATCCACGCCTATGAAGTGTTCTTACATAAGCGTTTTCTCTGAAGCGAATCAGAATACATTGAATATTTCATGGAAAGGAACGGACCAATAAATGTGTATCGTGCCCGCTGAGATTTTCTGCTATCCGTTTTAATGTCACTCCGTTTCAACCATGTTGTTCACTCTATTAAAAACCGAAATATAACGGGTTTCTTATAATGTTCAACAATCAAAATGTTCCATCATAAGAGGAAATAAATAAGAGAAAGAATTCTCTTTGACTGCTCACCATCTATGGTTCTCCGGGTAGCCGTTGTCCTGCTCATTCCTCTTAAGTGCCCTTCCGCGATCAGACAGGAGGGAATCCCAAGTAATGGAAGAGCCAAGAAGAGTAGGATGTCCCAATCTGGAATAATAGAAATACCAAATTAGTTTATTGTATAACAGCGAAAATAATGTGGAGTAATATACTGTGTAATGCATTTATAAGAGCGAGTGGTACCCGATAATCATGATTGAATTTTGGCTTTGCTTACGGGAAGATTCATTAATATTCTATTCCACATCGTAAATATTGCACTATAATTATTTTTACATTTAATACTGTTAAATTCTAAACGTAGGACACCTAGAATTATCAATAACTCAAATCTAAAAAGGGCAAAGAAGAAAGAGAACCAGGATAAATTAATAGGAATTTCGAGTAAAATAAAAGTTGAAATTGCATAGAAAATGACTATTGTGACAGCAGTTGTATTAGAACTAAAATTCATATAAAATTAATGCTGACTATTTCTACTGAATAGTGATTACAATTATATAATTCCTGGGGTTTATTCAAATTTTAATTCAATTAAGCTCGAGCCTTTGTTACAAGCAACTTTTAAGAATTATTTACTGAATGCCAACCTTTGAAAGCAAGATGAAGCCCAATTATTGCAAATTAGTTAAAAATCTAAAGTAAATTCAATAGATAATCAAAATGAAGCTAAAAATACTTGAGAAAGGAAAATGATCAGTAAGTTAATTCATAAATTTAAACACCATTTCTGTAAAAATATCCGTTGATACAGTATGTTCATGATCTAATGAGTTTCCGCCCATCAATACCACTGAAATATTTTATATTAATCGATTTTAAGGTACAGAATTACACTATTTTAGTTCAATACTAAAACTAAATACTAAAACTAAAACAATACTACATACTAAATAATAAAACTAAAAGAATACAATTCATGTTGTGAAAAGTAAACAATTCCTAATTGGCAGTCATTGATTCATGTTAAAAACTTGTGTTAAAACTAAAATAAATTTGATTCAACGCAAAGTAGGACCTTAGGATTTGAAGTAAAGAAACAAGAAAAATGCAATCGAATTTTGAATCTAGTTATAATCAATGATAAAAAGCGGAATATACAAGTAAAGATGGACATAATTCTTAAGAGAACGTGATTAACATTCAATTATGGATTGTGGTAAAGTAGTAATATATAGCGAGTACACTGAATATCCAAATTCCAAAGATCCATTACGAAATCAATCGACTGTATGTACTGAAACCAACGTGAAGTGTGACTATAAAATAAATTTCTGGATTCGAAGCCGCTAACTCATAATAACATGAAAACAGAAAAAACCCAAAAATGCCTTGGCTGTCTCAATTGGTACCGCGGTACCGAAATCGATGGAGATACGTAATCATTACAGGTACCGCCGGCAAGTGGGAATCCAGGGTTAAAGACCTTCCTGCGTCAGTCATTCCTTCCGTTACTTTCGTAACTACGAAAATTGTTTACTTTACACCTCTCAAATGCTATATGATAAGAGTGAAATAATAATGCTAAGACGATCGTCCTTTGATGTTAAATTCTCATAAAATTACGTATGT
The DNA here is from genome assembly GCA_036926295.1 of Pachydiplax longipennis. Classification (NCBI taxonomy): domain Eukaryota; kingdom Metazoa; phylum Arthropoda; class Insecta; order Odonata; family Libellulidae; genus Pachydiplax; species Pachydiplax longipennis. Next base: position 22,915,155 of record JAVFKF010000026.1, on the reverse strand, counting down.
AATAAAAATGAATTCCCAGTTGATATTGAACATAGGATACGGAATGAGACCGAATTGGAATCGAAAATCTAAGAAAAGGAATATTGAAGTTAATTTATAAATCAATAACTGCACAGTTAATCTGAAATTCAAATGTAGATTTCCGTTACAGCAGCGATCCACAGCATCATCTACTCACTCCAGTAATATATTGCCAAAATTAGTTCTGCAATTAAAAACAGCAAATATCTAATGATTAAAAGTGGCGACGGAAAATATTCGCAGCATTCTTTAGGGCTTTTGTCAGATAACGTCTTCAGAAGTCAAGATTGGTCATTTGATTTCTAAAAAATCAGCATTGGCCAGAAATGTGATAAATAATAGAATCATTTCATTGGAAGTCATCGAACAGTAAAAGATAGAAAGAAAATCACTTAAAAGGAGAATCATCAAAATGGCGCTTTCATAGCTAACCATAAGAGTCTTGCGTAACGAATAAAATACCTTCACAAACGACCATCTTATAAATAACAACCGATAGTATAAGAAATGGTCTTAAGACTCAAAAGTTACTCGAGCAGCTTAAATACTTTTAACTTATATTACTTACCTAAACTGAAGAAGTTTCGAAGATGCGTCACGGATGTATTACGTAATGGCTGACTTACTTTCCGGTAATTTACCTATTAATCATTTTATGATTTTTAAAACTTGAACATTTATTAAGCTCAATGTATACCTCATTATCAGTAAATTTTGAATCTACCGCACGTCAAAAAATTCAAATTTAACGGTTTTCTTAAAATAAATCCTCAATACAACCACAGCAGTCGAAGTTTCTATATTAAATAAGATTTTGCCTCCAAAAATGGCGATTCTAAAAAACGGCGAAATCTGATTGGTCGTCGCTGTTACATTTTCGATCACCCCCCCTCTTTTCCTCCTACCGGAGGAAATTGTAATTTCTTTGGTAATTATTAATTACTAAAATAGTATAATTTTATTCTTATAAATTAATTAGAATTAAATTTTGAAATATTTCGGATACATGAATTACTAAAACGTTCATTATTTTATCAAACGAATATTTCGCGGATCCCCAATTACGTTATGATTCCCAGTAATTCCCTTGATTAAATAGTATTAATGGTTGACATAATATGAAAATTAATTGATCTTTATATAATTAAAGTTTAATTCAAAATTTATTGAAATAATTATGATCTCCTTAAATTTGGCACATAAACTCGACGTATATAGGTGACCGTTCCGTGTGACGTCATTATGACGTTCGTCTGACAAATGGTATGCCAAAATGGAAGAATTTAATAAATCTTTTTCTGAAACAACGTCATGGAATTACAAATAATGAAGAAATGTACTACTAGTCATGTTCCTATTAACACGTCATACGATAGCCCTTCAACGAACTTTCTCTGTAATATCGAGATAAATTGCTGAACTTTGGTAATTCTCCTGGTTATTTCTCATTATAATTGGAATCTACGACCTGGATACACGACTTACCTTGACATATTCCTATAGGTGAAGTTTAAACTGCGAAGAAATGCTCTTTTAAAGCTTCTCCAAACCTCTGAGGTCTACCTCAGACTATTAGCTTTTCCCATACAAACCATTTCAAAGGGAGCGAACAACGTTGTGTCATCGTCGCCATTTTATGTGCTCCATACCCGAAATAATTCATGCACTACAGACACACACAATCTTTTGATTCCCACTCTCACATTTTTCATGGAAATCAGAGAGTGTAACACTGAATATACACAACACAAACTCCATTTCACTCACTGTTATATTTTAAATCCGCATGAAAATGTAAATCGCACCATTTTGAACGCAATTCTCTCTGCGAGACAAAGACATGGTTTGTACGAAGGTCACGTCGTCGTCGTTGATCGTCAAGTTTCGTTCGTCAGGATTTTCTATACCACAATTCTTAGTAAAAAGCAGAAACACGATAAGACCTCGTGTCAGACTGAAGAAGATATTGCCATGCTTCAATAAGAACTTCAAATCTTCACGATTTGCTATCTATAAGTTACTTTAGAAGTTTCTAGACTGCATTATCTGGTGGAAAATCAATCGGAGTATGTTTAACAAGTTCTGTGAGTGTCTGTGAAATATCATGATGGTGTGTTTGTGCATTAGAAACTCAGGTTTAAGATCGGTAATTTTTCGAAGAGTGTGTCAAAGTTTAGCAGTAACAACGATTGAATAATTATTATTTGTTGTTCTGGTGAATCTGTGCTGTTTCTGTGAAATTCTAAGTGTGTTTACTCAGCAGTGTTAAGATGCCATCGCAAACAAAATGGATGGATTTCTGGTTGGAAGTTAATGGTTACTGGTGGTATTAGTGGATAATGGTGGTTCTTCGTGCATTTTCACATATTAAGTCGGCATTATACAACAAAGGAAGGTAAGTATGACTACTCTAACAAGGATATACACAAGTATTGTGATATATTTCTCTTGCAATCTGAGTAAGGTAGTATAACATAATGTGCAGGGTGTGTCGGTATGAATATGAATTGTGATCCACTTGATATTTTTTCAAAATCTCAACTTCAGCTTGAAAATCATGATCTATATGATTGTAAGCAAATTTTTAAGACACAGAAGAATGAATGATAATTTGTGAATCTTTTAATATCATATTTCTTTCACCTTATTGCTAAAGGAATAGTGCTGAGCTCCCTCTATAACCTCCTTTGTTTAATGGCTCAGTAGAACTTCCAACTTTAGCAACGTAATTCCTTTAGGAGAAGAGCTTACCAGGCGAGATGAGGGATGAAGTTGTTTCCCTCACCAAACCAGAATGCTTTCAGTGGTATCCATGATAGTGTACTGTGTTATAAAAATGTTCTTAATGTCTTTAAAAAAATACTATCTTGATGCATCACCACTCATACTTCAGTACATATCATATTGTCACTACATTGAACAAAACAGAAGGGATAAACTTAGAATATTTCTATACTAAAGGATAACTGACAAATCCTAAATTCCTCCATGCATGTTGTCAAGAACATCATATAGTTACATTAGCATTCTATTAAATTGCATGCATGTTGTCAAGAAGATCATATAGTTACATTAGCATTCTATTAAATTGCTTTTATAAAGCATGCCATTTTTATGGTAAGCTTGATTCCATATCTTTCCACACAATTCGCACACTGTTTCAACTCAACGGGATTTATTTCATAAAAAATTAATGCTCTCCTTTCCTCATAACATCGGTAAATGTATCTTGGAATTTCACAAAGAAACTGTATCCTTCATATACTATTGACTATTACTTATCTTGAGCAGAATAATGAAATTAAATTTCCTGAGATATGAGTGATTTTGACTTCATTGTCTCTTTGAATGATATGAATGGTTTTTCCGTTGACTCTCTGGCATCAACATTCTAGCTTAGTGAGGAAACTAAAGGCAAAGTACCCCATTCCTTATCTTCCCCGATAAGCCTCATTCTGTCCAACAACTCATACATAGCACCGTACATTAAGGTTTATGTATGCTACATTTAGTATGTACTGCTGTAACATATTGCTACTCTAATACATAAGTCTTATTTTATTTACTTAATACTTATCATTTATCAATGATAGTTAATGAATTTAGTAGTTTTCTAAAATTTTCTCTTATTAATAATCGAATATTTCACTCTGTAATTACAGTAACAGACGCTTAACAAGCTCCCATTTAGGGCGTTATCCCCCTTAATACACGATTATTGTTAGTTCTTTCACACGAAACGCATACTAAAAATACAGCTTAAGAGGCTCTGAATCTCGTATTCTTTCATAAATTGCAACGCATTTTAGGCAATCGTTCGCCTCATTCGATTGACAATTCTTTTATATCATAAGTTTTGTAATCTTACGTTTTACCATCACTCTTTCTCAGGGCAGTACCTTAGATTCATAATTCATATAGCAGTGTTTCCTTTAGTCGCAGTCTGAAGTTGTAAAGATATCGAATAAACCTGAAAGGGAGTGCAGTGTTTTATTAGTGTGCTCAAGAAGAGATCGAGATACTCAATAAGCTTTGCTGTTAAATACTTCTTTATTCTTGTCTGTGCGGTAAGAATTATTTCATTGTAGACCGAAAAGCACCAATATTGAGTAACTAAAACGCTATCTTTGTGCAAAAAGCTGACCATTCTACCAAAATATGAGGTAAGGCAAAAGCATTACACAACAGGATTATAACATCATCCGCTTAAGACATGGGTTATACTGTGTTAGAATTTTCTCTTCTCTTAAAATGGACAATTTGCCCGTGAATGAAATTTAAAGGAAAATACGGTACCAGACGCCAAAAGGTGTATTTTTGTAGACGTGTTCCATAAGGTATTATGTGAAGGTCTTCGGGATCATTGAGATAAGTATGAAAATACCTCCCGACTCATTCTGCCTTGTAAGCTTCATTATATTTTTAAATGGGCCTTTTACTGAATACTCAAAATACAGATTTACGATATGAGGAGTGATAATAGATAATCTTCGTCTAGATTAATTTCTTGTCTCCTCGCTATAGGCGTCTGTATTATTAAATATTGGGGATTAATTTTCGTTTTTATCGATTAAATAGGATGAAGCGAAGAATATGAATTCAAAGCATTGATTTGGAAAAGTGTTATACAATTTTGCATTTTAATCGCGGAGAAAGTAACTTGTTTGCTGCATTCACGATAACTGATGAATTTTCTAAACTTCGGATAAGAGACATGTCCTAAGTTTTCTGAAATTAATATCCTAGTCTTTGCATACCTTGAATATAATTATGGATATGCTTTGGATTAAAGAGAGTTATACCTTTGATTTAATTTTATTTGTTCCTTTATTATTTTTTATGATGTAAACCCCAAATCCTTTTTCTGGTTCTTATGTTATTTTTGTTACGTTGAGAATCTCCATTGCTCCTAAGAGTATTACGTACATAGATGACATAAGGATCTATCACCTATATAATGTCGAGCTTAAGTACATAATTTTAGAAGAACGCAATCATTTCAGTAAATTTCAAATTGAATTTAAATTAATTGTAAGTAAACAAAATATTAATTAATAATAAATAATAATTATGGAAGAAATTGCAAAATTTCCCGGTAGGGGGATAAGAGGGGGGTTGATCCTAAAAGTAACAGCGGCGACCAATCAGATCTCACCGTTTTTGTTGACGCGTTCGTTTTGGAGGGAAAACTTTAATTTATTTGGAAACTTCGCCTGGTGTGGACGTCTTGAAGGATTTTTTGAAAAACCGTTAGAATTAACATTTTTTTAGGTACGGTAGATTTAAAATTGGCTTATCTCAAAGTGTACTTTAAGCTTAATGAAATCAATTTGGAGCTTTTACTAATCATAACATTCTTAATAAGTAAATTAACGAGAAGTCTAATTATGACGTTAAGACATCCATGACGCATCATTGGCATTTCTTCAGTTCTGGTAAGTGAAATAAGTTAATAGTGTTTAAGTTACTTGAGTTACTCCTGAATTTAAAGACAATCATTGGTGTAAATGGTTGTTAAGCTTTTATTTATGTGGCGATCGTTAGTGAAGGTATTTTTCTGTTTCGTGTTATCTACGAAGTCGAAGTATGGATAAATGATCTCTCAAGTGAATATCTTATTATCCTTTATCGTCTGATGATCTCAAGTTATGTAAGTCCATATTTTATGCAAATCTGGCCAAGACTGATGAATAAAATAAGATATAAAACAACGACTTTTAACTTTCGAAGGCTCTAGCTAAGTACCCCGAAAAAATGCTTCGAATAATTTGCGATATCACTTTTACTCTTTAGATATACGCTGTATTTAGATGCAGAATAATTTTCGACAATATTCGTACTAGGGTCAGTAGAAGATACTGACGACTACTATCGTAACGGATGGCTACATTTGAATTTCAGATTTACATTGCATTGATTAATTAAACCAATTTCAATATTCTTCTATCTAGATATTTGATTTAAATGTTTCGTTATCTTTATACCATTTGTATTTTAGATTGGAAGCTCACTTTTATTAAATACGTATTTTATCGGAATTTAACATGGTAGGTCTACCGTCATAATCGATCCAGGTACCGCCCCCAAGTGAGAGATCCATGGCATGCCTTTTTCTGTTCTTTTTATTTTCATATTGAACTAAATTAGCAATTTAAGTGCTGTTTTGTAAAATTTATGTAATATTTATATAATAATATTCTTGTCGGTTTCAGGGCCTACAATCAAAGATTTCATGAAAGATATTTGGAATTCTGGCGATTTGTTGAGGATATCCAATATTTCAAATTTCCGTCTATTATTTTAAATCGTATATTTAGATCTTTTCCATTTCTTTCCTTTTTATCAATTATTAGATTCTAATTGAGTTTGTATTATTTTTACTGGTTGTGCATCCTGTCCTAAGGCTGGGGGTTATATACAGCATAAAAATATCAAAGGATTTATTTTATAGAAATGAAGTTTTAATTTATGAATTAACTTCCTGATCATTTGCCTTTCTCAATCGGTTTAGGCTTCATTTTGATTATCGATGCAATCTTTTTCGAATCATAACTAAAGCGCAAAAAGCGGGCTTCTTCATCACACATTCGAAGTTTTGCTTTCAGGAAATAATTTTTGAAAGTTTCTTGTAACTTAGGCTCGATCCGGATTGAATTAAAATTTGAGTAAACCCTAGAAATTATTTCATTGTAATCGTTATTCAGTAGGAATGGTCAACTTTATTTGTAAATAAATTTTAGCTCATATTTCACAATTTTTGCTACAGTTGTTCTCCTAGCAATGTCAGTTCTTATTTTACTCGTAGTTCCTATTAATTTAGCCTGAATCACTTTCTTCTTTTTCCTTGTTATATTTTACGTGTATTTGAAGTTTGTATTAAAGATATATATGTATCCTTCCTTTAAAATTTAATTGCATTGAATAGGATATTGCTGAATCTCATCTTACCCACAATCCTTACTTGAATCATCATTATAGAGTACCGCTCGCACTTATTCATGCATAATGCAGTATGTTACCCCAGATTATACTCTCTGTTCAACAATGAACTAATTCGGTGTTTCTATTTTTCTAGATTGTAAAATCCATCTCCTTTTGGCTCTTCTATTATTACGGAGTCCCTCCTGTCTAATCATGGAAAGAAACTTACGAGATATGAGCAGGACAAAGGCTACCTGGAGAAACATGGATGGTGAGTAGTCAAAGATTCTTTCTCTTATTTATTTACTCTTATGATGGGACAGTTTGATTGATGAAAATTATAAGAAACCCATTATAATTCATGAGATCATGAGAATACTGTATCAGCAGATATGTTTAAAGAAATGGAGTTTAAATTTAAGAACTAACTTCCTGATCATTCGTCTTTCACAATTATTTTTAGCTTCATTTTGATTATCGATTAAATTCATTTTGGATTTTAACTAATTAGAATAAAGTGGGCTTCTTCATCTCGCTTTCAAAGGTTTGAATTCAGGAAATGAAATAATTCTTGAAAGTTGCTCGTAAGTATGGCTCGAGCTAAATTGATTTAAAATTTAAATAAACCTTGGAAATTATTTAATTGTAATCACTATTCAGTGGAAATAGTCAGCATTAATTGCAAATGAATTTTAGTTCGAATTTCACTGCTGTCACAATAGAGTCATCTTCTATGCAATTTCTGCTTTTGCTTTACTCGTAGTTCCTATTAATTTAGGCTGGTTCTCTTTCTCTTTTGCCCTTTTTAGATATATCGTGCATTGGAGTTATTAATAATATTTCTAGGTGTCCTACGTTTAGAATTTAAATGCCTAACATGTAAAAATAAGTATAGTGCAATATTTACGATGTGGAATAGAATGTTAATGAATCTTACCGTAACCGAATCCTAATTTCAATCATTATCGGGTACCGCTCGCTCTTATAATTCATTACACAGTATTACACAGTATACAATAAACTAATTTGGTATTTCTATTATTCCAGATTGGGACATCCTTCTCTTCTTGGCTCTTCTATTACTTGGGATTCCCTCCTGTCTGATCGTGGAAGGGCATTTAAGAGGAATGATCAGGAAAAAGGCCACCCGGAGAACCATAGATGGTAAGCAATCAAGAATTCTTTCTCTTTTATATTTCCTCTTATGATGGAATAGTTTGATTGGTGAAATTATAAGAAATATATATATATATATATATATATATATATATATATATATATATATATATATATAATATATATATTATATTTCGGTTGTTAATAGATTGAACAACATGGTTGAAACGGAGTGGCATTAAAACGGATAGCAGAAAATCTCAGCGGGCAGGAGATACATTTATTGGTCCGTTCCTTTCCATGAAATAGTCGATGTATTCTGATTCGCTTCAGAGAAAATGCTTATGTATGAACACTTCATAGGCATGGATTATAATTAGCATTTATGAGTTCTATTCAAAACACAATTAATAAATATCAACTTAAGATCCTCTTATTACGAATTACGTTAAATATTCAATCGCGTTATTATTATTCGCTAATTTCGGAAATCGGTAAACGCGATATTCTTTCATTGGTTCACGAGATCGCAGGTTAACCAAGGCAAAGTTGCCTTCGTATCACCTGCTAGTGTCTTTTCCTCTGATTCACTTCCTCTTAGACACGAGGCACTTTCCTTTTCGCCTTTGTTTACATGCAACGAAAATGAGAGGATAGTGAAGTATACATTGATATTTTGGGTAAATGGGTTCGCCATGATTTCAAGGTCAGATTTTTCTGCTTTAAACTCACTCTTAAGATATTACCAACCGAAATACCCTTGTTTTCTCTGACCTTCATATCTAAGCTGTGCTACCTTCTAGCTTTCGTAAACAAATATGGTAAATATTTCATTTATTATTATCCTTGTTTCTCCACCAGTCTGTCTATAAACCATTAATTGGGTTTTCATCTAATTTTGCCCACTCATAGTTTCCAACATGTTCAAAAATGATGCAGAGAGTCCAGAAATCAATATTTAAGTATGTCGTTTCTTCCCTTTCACTATCCGCTATGTGTGTATCTTTAAATTCATAATGAGGAATATATATGGACCATCATTGATAGAGCTCATACATTAAACGCTTCATTCAAATTTCGTTTATTTTTAAACAATTTTAATGACCTTTAATTAGATTGACATCTTACTTTTTTTAAGCCTCCATATCTTTCTTATACAGATGATCATTAGCAAACTTCGGAAAAAAATTTTCCTCATAATAATGTGTTTTCACTAATGACTCAAAACGAATTTTCTGATGTATTGATTCATTTAATTTTTCCGCGAAAATGTATCTGGCTTGAAAGTGTATTGCCTCCGCTTGAAAAAATATACTCTATATACATCCTTGGCACGAAGGACTGGACTTTAAGTTGTAATTGTTAAACAAATATTCTTATGATTTTCCACACTAAGAATATTAAATTTTTTCCCCTATTATCGAGACTGATATTCTAGCTTCAATTTAGAACGGTCAAATGCAAAACATAAATCGAGGAAACAAAAAGGGGAACCTTAAATGGCAAATTCCAACAGTTTTATTTGTATTCCAAATGAATTTTTGCAGATGTTTGGTATTAATTGGGATATCGATCAACATTGCTATCTGTCAATTCAAACAGAATGGAGATGTCTAACTCAAAGAATCGAGCAGCACACTTGAGTTTCTCATTGACGGTGTTCCTGAGAAAATGCTCTGATGATCTTCGATTAACTTCAGTTTATTGCTAATTGATGATAAAATATAACACACTTAAAAATGCGAATCAAAATGAAGTAGATTCGTGAGTAAGGGGAAGTACGTATATTTATGAGCTCTTCTCTTTTCCTACAGGAAAGTCCAGCATCACCAAAGGGCTCCCGGATAGCAGTGTGACCAGCGCGTTCGATATCAATGAAAGCGATCCCGGGTTCGATTCCCGGTGAAAGCCCACCAAATGACGCCAGTTGTCGAAGCACTTTTCACAATACTACTACTCCAGCATCACCAAGTTCTGAATTAGACGTGAGTACTCAATCTCATATCCATTCCGATGATTAAAGCCTTTCTATATAGTTCATCAAACAAAAAATTTTTAAGAGGATACTCACGCAAGAACTGCACTTTAAACAGTTTTACCTTTTCTAATTATGCGCGCTAGTGTTCGATCTCTGATTTACTTATCCTCTAATTTATTTAACAAGCCAAGATTTTAACCATCAAATTAGCTAATAACTTTTACGTTCAAGAACTTCTTTGGCTCTAATTGTGAACGGTGGATTATTACAGTCAGATCAAATTAAAATGCAGCAACAAGTTTGCCAGCAGTTGGCAGTAGTTATTCTAAGGAGTGCACAATTAATGTACTAACCACCTGCTCTGTAGGGGGCGTGGGGAAGGCATTCCTCACAAACCTAGCCTACTTGTAGGTCTACAGACGCAGGCATCTGTTTCAGGGGCCTTTCTTTCACCTTCTTCTGCAGGGGTGAGGTAACTAAGCACTCACTTCTCACCTGCTCGTTCTTTCTGTCTATGAGGTCGGAGCTTGTCCTTGAAGTTGTGGCAGGGGGCCCTCTAGGCATAGAGGTGAACCCTATAGCACGTCACAACGGCCTGGAGGGTCCACTTCTTAGGGTTTATAGGGTGTCCTCCCAAATCCTCCCTTCCCTCCCTCATCAGCTGGGTCATCGGAGAAATACCATGAGCGACGGTTTTCTGCGCTCAGGAGTAAGTTTTGGTGTTGGTTAAAATTGAAGGACTCTGAGAAGAACCAGGAGGAATTCGAAAATGTTAGAAAGAATTAAGTAAGATCAGAAGTCAGTAACGAATGTAATTATGCTTTTGGTCGTCTTAATTTTCTTTTGAGTTTCGTAGTACTGCAAAACAAACATATTTAAATTCTTCCCAGCTGCAGCTATCCACATTCACAAAGTTCAGCATTAAGACTTGTGTTAGTCTAGTTAGGCGAATTTTTTTCTGAATGTTCTTCTTTAAGTACCTCTTTATGTTTAATGTTATAAAGCTTATCATTTCGCGATATAATTTCAAATGTAACACTAGCGCATAAAAACTATACTATACGAACTATTAACATCGAGGAATACAGATTCGATTCTAAACTTTCAAATATTTCAGCGTAAGAGGGTTCTCGGCTCAATCTAGAAGTTAATTTGTTTGTATTCCGTTATTTTTAAAATCGTCCTACATATCATTTTATTAATATTCTTTGGAGGATCTGTCCTTACTGTATATGATAACTGCAACAATAAAATCTGTTGTTCATCTTGATTGGAGGATTTTTCGCGAATTTGACTCAATAACAGCAAAAAATATGAGACGAGTATTGGCACTCTTTATGAATGATTCCACAGCTTAGGAAGTTAAAAATATCACATTGACGATATAAAAACCCTCATTATATGACGATAATCAATTTCGGACGCTCCCTAATTCTGGTAATATTTTACGAAAGACTAAAGGGCTACCAAGAAATGAAATAGGAATTATAATAGAATTCCTAGTTAACTTGCTGACATAAATTTTATTAATAATTTATAAATTTATATGTACACGGCAATGATTGTAAATATCTTAGAAAATTCTTCTAGCATAACTAACTTAGTGATCCTAGAAAAACCTTTATTTTTTTACTTACATCATCGAGTGGAAAATTTGTAATATCAAACTGAATCATTATTAAAGACAGCTTTTAAATAATTGGTTGTTTCTTTTCAAGCATTTATAGAGTCCAGGGACCGTGTTTTAATGCATAAAAGTTATATTCTAACATATCTATAGCCATCGATGGCTGTTATCTTTAATCAAATCTCCTTTAAATGTAATTCTCAAGTACCATATTTTCTCATGCATAAGCATGGTGTGTCTTATAAAATTGCCATAGATATATTTGAAGCATTGCTACCAAAGTCGACGTAGAGCACCGCGACGTGAATTTTGTTACAATGCTCTTTTTGTTATTTTATTTCGCGTTTGTTTTTTGGGGCTTTTACTCCCACTTATTAAACTAGGCTTACACGGCTCCTTTGAGTACAAGTCCCAAATTCTGGTCCCCAAATCAATAATTGCCTTATGCTTGGGGAAATACATATCGCAGATAGATTGTGTCATTGCTCCGCCTCACTGACCAAGCCTCCATTTCGCTTAAGTTTATTCACATACGTAAAAAAATTGCAATCACGCGAAGTCAACGTGATTTCCATAAACGTCACTTTTCCGAGAGCCAATTAGCACTCCTTGGTCACGAAGTACTGCAAGCAGCCGACGAAAGCTTATGTATAGATGCGATATTCATGGATTTTTGGGAAGTATTTGATACATACGCGAATTTACTTCTGAGTCCTATTCAATCGAATGTCGAATTATCCAGTGGATTAAGTCTTCCCTGACGTGTAGAGTTCACCGTGTAGATTTTTCTTAACTTTTCTCTTTTTAACTTTTTTCTTGTTCACTATTCCAAAAGAAAATATTTATCCTTATCATCCTTAGCTAAAACGCCGGAAGTAGCTCGGTTCACTAATTTTCGATGGTTCGATCCCCCGTAGCATCAGACCTTTTACGTCCCCTGTTATACATTTCGGCAAATGTTTTAGCTTTTAGGTGAGAGCTTTCAAATAAGCGAGAAATACAATAGACTCTATGCATGTTAGTATAATATATTGTAAAATATACAGTATTTATGTCCTGACAGAAAAATCTGTTACGTATAACGTTTTTCAATTGTAATGATGATAATGAGGGATATTAAGGTACGATGGAAGAAATGATGTTAACATTCATTGCTAAAAATAATTTCCGATGCATTAACTATATCCTCTTCTTGCATCTAAGGAACTGCTTAGAGCGTGGGTGGGATCCTTTTTATGGCCTTATATCTTTTTTACGTCGACGATTTACACCAGATTTGAGATGAACCATACGAAGTTTTCCTTAAAGAGGACATTCATGCGAGAGAATCCATCGAAAATTACTAGACGGCTGGATGGAAATTTCCTCAATCACGTGCCTTAAAAGAAAATTTAATAGCTCTTATTACTAAGACTACGTCTTTTTAGCTTTATTTCTCCGTAAAACTTATGCTTTATATCTCCTCGCCTTTTTAGCATCTCTAACCTTGAGCTCCCTTTTATACTCGACCAAATTAAGTCTCTATAAGATGTGCGAGTGAGATAATTTTTTGTTTTGAATTCTCCTCGACAACCCTGGGCCAAAAAAATCGTATTTGCCCAAATATATATTTCCTTTAGTTATATTTGGTGTTGCGATTGAACCACCAATATTCATACGAAATCCTCCGTAAATTTAGCTCTCTATCTTTAGAGGGAATTTGACATGAAATTTGGACTTGAAGGCGAAAGACTCATCTTTTATGTTTCGGTTTTCCCGACCTAATTTCATCCACCAACGAGCATATGTAACAAGTAGCTGAAGCTTTCTGTTTGCTTCTGTCGAGTTAACATTTTTGATACAAAGGTAAAATTCTCGTTCGTCGATGGAGTGCTAGGTTTCTATGAATAACAATGCCAAAACTTCTGACTCGATATTTTCGAAAGAAATTGCAGGAAGTACGTTTCCCCTTCCACTGCGATGTCATCTGCAGACCTCACCGAGAATAGGTGCATCTAAGGTTCTGCATTAATCCTCGTCCTATTCAGTTTAAAACCGTCAATCATGCTCATGGAAATATCCCAATGTAAATGATACCTCGCTTGCAGAAATACTATAGCAGTAATTGTAACTTTAAGGTTTGTTTGAATTCCGTAGGAAGCTTATGTATCTATGAAAATTCAGGAATACCTTATGGATACTGAATTAGATTTTCATTAAACTTTATGCCAGATTTTAGATTTCGTTTCCTAAATTTTCTTTGTCTTTACTTTTGGTTCTTCTTGGGAAACGGAAAGTATAAATCAAATGTCACTTTTACGATAGTTTATGAAATGGCGAAACGAAGTCCGGTCAATTCGTATAGATAAAATTCTATTTGATCTGTTATAATGCAACGATAATTTAAGTCGGTACGCGTTTTATTTATCCATTCATATCTTTTATCCTGGCTTTAGCTGAGCGTAAAATCTGAGTAATGGTAACCACTGCAGGTATAGATCTCTCCATCTCTTTCTGAACCAAGGCAGGAAATAGGAAAACCGCGTTCAAGTCCCGGTAACTTTCTCGGTCAATTTTTTTTCTATTAGCGTCTATTCTCCATCGAGGTGACGTTATCCTTAAAGTCGGTGTTTCGATGATACGGTCTGATCCAGAGAAAGCGTAATATCCAAAACACCCAAATAAATAAAATAATAAATGAAATCCTCCATATCGTAGATAAATCGTAAGAAATCCCCGCGTAGATATTCCTCTCCAAATCGTCTCCTTCAGAATCGAAATTGCTATCCACGGACTTTGAACGGCTCTTATGCGACTTTGGGCGCTTAGAGAGTCCCAGCGGGCATAGGAGCCGAGAGTTCACCGCCTATTGAAGTACTAATGGCCCGGCGAATAGGCCACCGTCGCACGGTGCGTCTACACGTGCTTTGAATGCGAATCTCCTTCCCGCCCACGTCACTCAGCCCTTTCCGAATCCATCGCACGCCTTAAGATGTCTCTTCTCCCACGACTGGGTGGATCTATTGACGGCGGCTATTTCAGCAGAATAAACTAGCGCTAACCGGTCTCAGTTGCCATGCAACGCTTCTTGATGCCAGCTCACTACGGGGATCAAAGGCTTCTTTTTGGAATGGGGGCTTTAGCGAAGGAGAGGAACAGTTTTCCGACTGCGATTTATTATTTAGCCCCTTCTCCTTTTGCCACGGGTGGGTTTTTCTCAGAATATTAGAGCTCTCTCGAAACATTGCGGGTTGAGGTCGAGTTGAAACTAATGTGGGCGGAGTTAAATGGGTCCTGCGGTCCTTTGATTGCTTCCTTTGCACCCTAGGATACGGTAAAGCGTGGGTAGATGGAAGAATGATTAGTTTTCCTCCCTTAACATATATAATTGCTTTGGAGTTTAAAGTCGGCTTAACTTGTCTCGTTTCCAAGCAGCGGTTTGGCATCGTTATTTATGTATTTAGAATTATCCAGAAATGCCCGTCGATATCCAACGGGATGCAGCCCGCAAACATTGGTGTATTCACATCTCGTCTTGGCTTGGATAACTGCGAAATTTTTTGGCAAGAGTGGTGGAAAAAGAGGGATAGATCGCAATAAAGTGAACAACAAAAATCGCAAAATTAAATATATATATATATATATATATATATATATATATATATATATATATATATATATATATATGCAAAAATATACTTTTAACTATCTCATAAGACACGAAATTGAGCTATTTTAAAGGCAGATTTATTTATATCAATTTTTTTTATTTAACAAAATCCTTTTTCCAGATTTGTAGCTATCAATAATTGAAATCACGCTTACCATCTGCGGACTGAAGATTTTTAGTAATCTGTAAAATTGTTTGAAGCCAAATTATTTCGTAATTTCCACTTTTAGTTTCTTATTTCTCCACCAGTTTCGACCTATATAGCTGCCTAGTTTAGGAGGGTTGAATGTGTGAAGCAAAGTCCTGTTTGTCCACTCTAAAATACATAACTGGTCGTAAATAAAAATTTGGTTAAAGTTCTCAAGTACATACATTGATTTCACAACACGTAATGACCTTTCACGAGCTACTACTGAAATATATTGGATTCTGCTTTTGCTTTTAGATTTATGTAAAGGAAATAATAAGATTTTCTGTAGTGTAAATTTGGTTTCAAAATTTAGTGTGACCAATATTTTCTCGTCCATCCAAATTAATTTATTTCGATCTATTTTCAGTTTATTTGTATGATAACTTTGAGAATCATGAATTGGACTTTAACCGCGCAATCAGATATCGTTTGAAAGTACATTGGCGATTATATATTTCACAGTATAAAAGTTTGAGTGACATTGTCGAAAAATCTATAACCGACGCAAAGAATAAAAGTCCGTGTTTGAATTTTTCAATTCACAAAATAATTTACCAGCATTTTTCATCGAAAATCCTTCCGCCCAGGATCAAAGCAGAGATCAGTAAATAAGATATCAATAAGTGAACTCTTCTATGACTTGGGGTAAGGGGATAAGACATCAAATAAAATGCTCATCCTAAAATTTGAGCTTGGTATGATTCTTGAGTTTCAAGCGAGCATATATGCTATTACATTTTTTAATTTTTAATTTAAATATTTCAACAGATTTAGAGCTAAAGTTTACCAATTGTATAATAAATGAATTTTATATGTTGCGCTTCGTTATCGATAATTCTTTAAATCTAAGAAATCCATAAGGCTGTGTAAAATAACAATACTTTGTGTAATATAAAACTCTTGATGGATAAAATGAATGAATTACGAAAAGATAATCGATCGAACCGATCTTGAATCGAAAAAATCGATTCAAGATAAAGTTAAATTTAATAGCAACGGGAAATAAAATTATACACTTTATAGGATAATCATTACTCTCCCTCTCTACTGATTTGCTAATAAATATTTAATGAAATCAGGCGTATATTTTCTCATTCAAAGTAATATTTAATGAAGGAACCAGAATTGATGTTTTAGCCAATAAATGGTTCCGTTGATTGACGTTAGTTATTAATTTCCGGTGTTTGCTGAGGATTTATATGAAAAAAGTATTTTCAGAAGAAAAGAAATTTCTTGCCTTTATTTCTGAAGATGACCTTTAATCATTTATCTCCATAGCAATATTATGTTCTTTATCAGTACTTTATGTTCCTTAATATTGTCCAATATTCTTCCGTACCCCATTTTTTACCACAAAGAGATTGAGCTAAAGAGAAAAAAGACAGCGGAAGAAACTTCTTGATACTTTTTTTTATTGGAAGTTATGGAAAAGTGACTTTTTAATAAAAAAAATCCCAATAAAAGAGATATCTGGCGCTAATAATAAAAATGATGAAATTCTAACCCAGCTGGTACTTCATAAATAACTTTTTATTGACAATCAAAGATGTTTGAACTGATTATAAATTATATCATCTCGATAATGTAATAGTAATATTATGAGTTAAGACCAGCTATGTGCTGTGTACGTACTTTCCTAAAAAGATACCTGTTGGTCAGATTTGTGTAAATGGAGCAGGATTATTGATGGAGTGCAGGAGTAGAAGGAAGAGTAGAGGGTTTTTACTTAGTGCTCCAGGAGGGAAGTTGGCGCTTCCGTTATTAAAACGTCGAGACCCCAATTTTTCTTAAAGGAGAACATCTCAGATCTCGCAGTCAACTATAAGCAGTAAATTCGTGCCGATATTTTTCCTGACGGAGACATGTAGGAATTATGACTCACTGATCATTGGCTGACGTCGTAGCTTATTTTCGATATTTATAATGATTCAAGTACGTATCTCAGGAGGGTATCCGGAATTTATTTTTTACTAAACATTACAAATGGAGAAGAGTATATTTTTACATGGCATTTTCCAGTCTCCTCAGGATACGTTTCTTAAAATTACATACAATATACGTTTCATACTAAATGCCACAGATGCCAAGAAGACCCTTAAAAATCGATAATTTAAATCGCTGGTTATTACTTTTCCAATTAAAGGATTGACCTTTTGTTGGATTGTTGACTGAGAAAATAATCATCCCTATCAGAATGGAATTCCTCTTTACTCGGCTATTGGGTCTCAAAATATACATCATAAACTTGTCGATATTACATTCCTTGAGAATATGAGTTAGGGTTCTCCCGGAAGGCCGAGTATATAACGCGTTTGTATTTAATAAAGGCGGTTCTGAGCTTGATTGCGGGTGGGGACTCACATTTGTGTTTTTGTGTGGCCTAATTTCTTGAAGAAGCCTTAAAAATATTTCTGCTTTTCAACAGCTGATAAGGCGTTAACAGTGCGAATAATGTATAAAAATCAATATAAAATGCAGAGATCCAATACAGAAACAGAAAAAAAGCGAAAAGAAGGATTTAGGGCAGAAGTAAGGATTAAATTGAGAATGAGGGAGTGACCTACATGCCATGAAACGTAAATTAATCCTGTTATCAAATTTTCCCATTATCAAATTATCTTTGATAGTGGGAATTGAGGTCCTTAAATACGTAGGACATGCACCATTGAGGCCTAAATGGAACATTGGTCAATACCCATGGTTTATTTAGAGGTTCGCCGAGAACTGTGTAAATAAGCGTATCAGGGAACTTACGGTACGGGGATCCGATGGATGTTTAACCGATGGCTTGCCCTCGTAATTAATTTCCTTTCACCCCTTTGTCGTATCCTGCGATTATTTTCCCAAGGTCAACACGCCAAAAAATCCACCTTCTCAGGGTTAATTAACGTGAAGCTCTCGTTAAAATTTTTGGCATACATGAAATTCTGCAGCGCGATCATGACATCATTCCGAACGAAATGCAAGCCTATGCACATATTTATGTATCGAGAGCCAACTCAGACCAATTACTATCACCGCTTCGTTGAATTAACTGCCAACACTATTCTTCTCACGTCGTGCTTATTTGTTGCCAATTTGGTACGTGCTGCAAGAGCCATGATTCATTTCGTTTAAATTACAGTTTACCCATCGCGCTCGGCTCATGAATCGAGCTAGGTGAATGCTAATTTCGTTTTAACGCGGATCAAAACATGGGGAACCACGAGAGGAAATTTGCCGAGGCAGGCCGCGGAATAGAAACAATGGAAAATTAATTACGTTTTGAATTAATTAGCGGAATATTGTACGTGAAGATTCAAAATTTCCTTGCTAAAGTCGTATTATAAAAAATAGTTCTTCAGTTCTTTGGCTAGTGGGAAAAATCTAATTTTTCAGTATAAAGTTCCCTACATACACTGGTAGCATTTATGAATTCTTTCAACCAAGGGTTCTATGGATGATGGTGGTTCTATGGTTTGCTGTGTAACGGTTTAACCTGAGAATGATGGTATGGCCATTGAAATGTGCTTTGGGTAATTAACATAAATCTGTAATCCCGGCCCTCCCAGGTTCTTTCGGTACCTAGACGACGCTGACCCAACAGATAACTAACGGAGTCGTAAGATGGATAATCCTATATATGTTCGGAAAAAGGTAAATGGAGATATTGTACATAAAGGGGTGCACCGAGGCACATTCCAAGGAAAAACGGACACGAAAAAAGACCGACAGGAACGGGACTCAAACCCGGATTTTTTCGCTTTCCATCGAAGTTTTCCAATATCAGCATCATGCTGGATAACTTAATGTCTCGTTTGAGTCGCGGTTCTATCAGAATTTTTAATGCCCAATTTTCCTTGGACTTAAGACACAACTGTAGTTTTGTATTATTATATGTCGGACAGTTATATCCGTATCTCATCAGAAGTATGACAACATTTTCTATATGAAATGCTAAGATTAACGTTCAAGATAAAACAACCCAAAATTTAAACAAGATAAAGATAAAAATAAAACAAGAAAATAAAAAATATAGGCTATTCCTCCTCAGGTAGTGTTCCCAAGCGATAGTGCATGAGTGAGAACAGTAGAAGGGCTACATACTATCTTTAAAATTCCAAATAATTTTATTAATCAATTATTTAAATTTTATATTCAATAAAATCAAAATTAGAAGCTATCTACCGATAATAAAGGTTATATAGTACATACATTTTTCTTTTACTAAAGGGTTGGTCATTTACCGCCAGTTCCTATCGATTCTAATCCTTCGACCGCGACTTAGCCATAGAAACAAAATTTGGCAGTTTCAGACACCAAAATTATAAAAAATCTTATTTCAAACCTTATTCTATATTTTGGTAAACCTATAATACTCTATGGCCAATTTAATGACTCGTAGGTGCATAGATAAGTAAAATAAGTGAAATAATTTTTATATATTATTATTAAATATCCCTTTTCTAAGACCAGCGCTTTTCTCCCTTCACACTCAATTGAAGCATATAAATGACAAAAAATTTTAAGGATACAGTTTTCCGCTTCCTTTTAAAAACTATCCGATAAATGAAAATTGCTTCTTTTTGGTAAAGGATTACTGGATGAGTAGATATTGATATCTATCGACGCAAACGAAGTATGTCGAAACGGACTCGGATACAGAATATGAGGATGATTTTTTTAAGGTATGTTTTAGTGTTTGGGTTTTTTTGTAGTTATTAGAGTGTTTGTTGAAATGTGTTTGAATTAGGAAATGGACTATCAGTGTCCGTCTGTGAAATTTCCACTCGGGGCAACTAGTAAAAATTATTTGAAAATGAATACTCTTCTCAATGACAAGTCGTGTTCGACCATGTATCCTCAGATGATCAATAGGTGGGTAGCGATTGACTTGTTGACTACCTGTTCTCTATAATATTTAGGGGATGAGGATACTCGATCACTCTATTTGATTGAATCATATGACTTTATGAAACAAAATGTACCTTTTAATTTGCTTTCTGCAAGCGCTAACTCAAATAACACGTAAGTCCGTATAGCTCCGCATCAGATTGGTCCAATAAAATGTAGAGCCACGAGTGGTTTTCGCGTCACTGAGCCACTATTTCCGGTCGCCCACTCCTTTGATCTTTCGTTTTACGCAATGTTTTATGAATCCTCGAAATTCATACAGAGGTTTCGAATTCAATAAACCTCTCTTTTTCATTTCACAATTTTTAGTGAAATCTTAATCGGATTGGCGACCAATATTTGATATACGCGAAGTAAATTACGTTTTGGAATTTCAATATATCACTCTAAATAAAAAGACCTTGCCGGTTTTGTAAATGAAAAATATTTTTAAAATTGGATACCCGCAATATTCAACCATATTCGAAATCAAACGAATGGATTTCCGAAAAATAGGTGATATTTGCTGATGTGTGGACGCGTTTGACGAATTCATGAAAGCGTTGTCATCCGAGAACATATTTGGTAGTGCGAAAATTAATTTAGCATAGTTGCAATCTATCAAAATTTCTTGTTGGTATGTGAGAATATGGCATCGGAATACAGCATAATTAAAGCACCTAATAGCACTATTTGTTGTAATTTTGCTGAGCAATTTTTTGTGAATAGTAGATATATTTGGAGAACTTTTGGGCTCTAGATCTTCTTTGAATTTTTCGACCATAGTCCGAAGAATTTCACATACCTCAAGGCTGAATATATTCTCTGCATGCGTGGTATCTCTCAGATATAGCGATCGTGTCAAGGATGAGATCTCAGGCGATCCATAAGCATAACCTTTAGGATTCCAAACGCTTCTCTCTGGAAAAATAGCTTCTGCCTCCTTTCTTCAGAAATATGTCGATAACCTTATCCTTTCTCCGGAAGATGGTAGAAAAAGGTTGAAAATACGGGAAGGTGGCAGAGAATATTGATTGGAAAGCCTTCACTGAAATCTGCCAGAGTTCGGAAAGTATAGCCCCGCTTTATGGTAACCAAAATGGATCTTAAGGTAGAAAGTACCGAAAGGGTCATTCACAAGACTTCAAGGGTTTCGTAAAGGAATCGCTTCGATGACACTTTATCTTCCAAGCCATTTGCGCTTGCTATTCAGAGATTCAGTCGCTTAGCAGGGAATATTGAATAGCTGAAAAGAGCACTTGTCTATGCTCACTCCTCGGCATAGGTTATGTGGTTGAAGAGGAAGTGAAACCATTCTCTACTGGTTCTTTCACAGGGTGATTTCTTACTTTCTTTATCCATACGCTGGTTATTTCCCCATTCTTACTAGAATACCTGTCACCGAGATACCACTTTGCTCAGAAGATAGTTCAGTACAGATTTTTCATAGAGCGTTCACCCAAAGGTCGGCTATCTTTCTCTCAACTCACGTTGTCTGCAGATTCTAGGAGATAGCGATAGTAGAGATTGGTCTCTTTCATTAAAAGAGCATCTTTTTAGAAATTTTTCTTATGAGTCTTATTCGCAATTCTACTTCGGTTGCATAACATTTATTCCTAAGAACTCATTTGGGAATGAAATGATGAAAAGTGTCTATCAACTTCATTTTGTTCGAAAGTCTTCGAGGAAATATGTGAATGTGCCGATGGTTTTATCTCCAACTCTCTCAAGTATTTGTCGTGGATTTAAGACGTAATTAATCTTTACTGTTCATCGATTATATTCCTATTGATAACCTTAGCTTAAATATATACTATGGGTCCGCCATCCGGAGGAAGAACATTTTCGATGCACAAAAGCCGATCCTATCTTTGAAATTTGTATTGTTTTCTTCTTTGCTAATAATTGTCTATTGTTTTTTTATATTATCTTAACTAACCCTAAATACTGTGCTCTTAACTAGCTTCTTCTATTTCGGCGGGTTTCTATATTCACTGCACATCGTTGAATTATTTTATATTATTTATGTTGAAAATGAATTGGCATTAACTTTTCAAAATTATTTTATTAATATTTTTTACCTTTATTTTTTATCCAAAGGAAATATTTTTACTCCCGGTCTATTGATTATTAAAGAATTCAACCGGAAAATTTCCATTATTCTATGCTTATTCTCTCTTCACGTCGCGGAGTCGAGTTTCGATCTTTTCTGAACGTTTTCCACTTTTTATACTTAGTCCTTCGTCTCCTAAGAGTTATCACAGGTTTCCCCTAGAATTCCAGTAACTTTAAGGAAAGAATTTGGAATACGAATGTTAATTAATTGAAGATTAAAATGCTCTTGAAGCTGTTTGCCGGTACGTTCCTAAGTTATGACAGAAGACTTTATGAAAGTTCTAAAGCTATGTTCTAATTTGCACCATCACTTAGAAGCGATTTTTCGCACAAAAAACAATTCGCTCAGGGACGATTCAGACAGGGGAATTTTGGCTCGGAGACATTTCTCCTGTGAATTTTCATCCAAGGATTTTTCACCCAAGAAATATTTCTCCCATAGGATATTCCACACAATGGTGTTTTCAAAATCTATTGAGGAATGTATATACAAACATGATAAGTCTGTAAGATTAGGAGCGATAGTTACGCTTATTTTAAAATTAACAGTCAATTCACTCCAACCAGGGTGTGTATTAACAGCAGTAAACACAAACGCTCATAGGTGCAAATGGAACGTAATCTTATGTATGTTAATCGCAACGGCCGAATTCGGACTTTTTTCTTTATCCGGGTCCGAAATTGAAAAAAAAACGAATAACAAAACTATAGAGACTTTAAAGTACAGAGAAACTATTTATTTTCAAATTTCCCATATCATCCATCCGTCGTCGGGAGAGAATTCAAGGAGAACCGATATTTCTTCGTATGCATGACAAATGCCTGATTTCGGAGGTAAAATCAGTAATTTACGGAACAGCACCCTTGATATCTATTGACTTCAGGGGTTGACATGACAAGATACGTGTTTACCAAAGATTGCGCCCCCCCGAAATACGTTCATTGTAAATGGACCGCCTTTGTCAGTGGAGAAGGACGTCATGTGACGGAAGATGATAGGAGAGCGACGATTGGAGAGGCTGTCCGGATGACTTTTTGTCGTGCCCAAAAGAAAGGAAAGAGTGGCGGAGCAAATGTCTCCGAAGACATTTCCTCTTACGTGCGGAGTTCAACTGTCTCTTCACATGATCTCTTTTTCTGTATCGCGACACTTTTTTTTATACCTTTTTCCCCTTCAACTGACATACATCTTTTTCTCTCGAAAACCGGAAGTGGGGGTGCTCCGGAAGTTGAGCGGGTGTGATTCGAAAACGACCTTTTATCCGGCTGAGATGAATCTATCCGTTTTCGCGGAAGTTTGAAAGTTACGTTGCACATTTTTGTGGCGCCACTTACTTGGTGCGTGTACTTTATCTAGTTTTGGGCAAAGAAAATTTCGGGTTATAAATCCGCTCCTAAGATTCTGCATACGTTTAAGAAGAATATGGCCGGAGGCATTATTCAATTAAGGTATTCTTCCTTTTCCGAAATGTTATTTATTATTTCCTCTCTTTCAAGTCACAGATGATACGTATGTCTTAAGCAGTGATCTTCAGCCATATTTTTGCTACGAAATATTCAAACATTCACCTAAAATTAACGACAATTTAAGCTATCTGAATCCTAACTTCAGCTGCAATTATTTAGCATGAGGTAGTTCTTCTGGAAAAATTATTTTTACCTTGATATCTGTAAAATATTTGCTGATTATATGGAAACCAGAGCATTTTCTCATCAGTAAAAATTTCGACATTATTCCTTTCCTCTTCTGACTTAATTTTCGTCGTTTCAGTAACAAGAATAACATAGATGTCTATACGTACATACATATGTAGATGTATGCATTCATATCATTCCTCACGTTTCTTGGGAACTACTTTAACGTGATATGAACGTCTTACGCGGTTTGATGAGTTCTATTATTACATTAAAGACCGAATGTTTTAAATAATTTTTACAAATAATTTCCTTATAATCGCTCTTAAAATAAATGATAAAACATAGGGAAAGTATGAAATAATCACTAAATGATGAAGAATCTAGCAATATTAAATCCTTGAACAATATTATGTCCTTGAACTTAATAACCAATGAAAAATTAGGTGAAATTTTACTACAGGTATTTGGCGACTCAGAATGAGTATATTATCTGCATGTTTGTGTACCACGGCCGACCAATTTGGAGATTTTGTCTATAAATGTTATTATGTCAAAATCGCATATTTCTCTATATTGAAAATACCCCGACAAGCTAGATGTAAGTATGATACGTTTCAATCATGGAGATCGCCATTCAATTTAGGAAATTAAGTGGGAGTAAGAGTAATATTGAGTGGGAGGTAATGCTAAAGATACGCTTAGTGTTAATCTGTAAGGAAGAGGAGAGGCAGATGAAAAATGTTGCCGATTGATATAAAGAACGGGATTAAAGAAAATGGTCTGCTGAAGTCTAAGGCATACGAACTTAACAGGAGGTATAAGATTCATGAGTGTAATTATGAAGTGATATCTCTAGAAATTGGTTGCTAGGGAGAGATTATTCTACCTCACAGAATTACGTTCCATCTTAACATAATTTGAATGATGAGGATATAACACAATTCTGTTTGACTGGGAATTCAATCCGAGTAGTTTCTCTGATGCTCAGTTACCCTGACAGAAGATTATCCTTACGTGAAGGTAAGGATTAAAGAGATTTGATTAGCTTCATGATTTCCACTATCACTTTTCCTTCTCTGAGATTTTATTAAATATATTTATGTAAACTATATCGAGATGCATTCCATTATGAATATATTGAACTTTTACGAGATAAAGGACGTAGTTGCTTAGGGCAACTTTAGCTATTTGCGATCTCATACGTATGGCAAACTTCGGAAGTTTTTGGGAGCCTTGACGAAGGAATGGAGTCCTGGCCGTTCTCAATTTTCATAGTTTTAATGGGTTGTTTGAAGTTGATTTTGAACTGTGGATGTGTACTAATGATTATGAATTGACTATCACTGATTCTCAACACCTCCCAGCAATGGCTATAAAATTTTTTCATCAAGTTCTTTAACGATCTAGCAGTTCCTTATAGCTTTAATAAAATTTTATTAACAGATTTGTTAAAGCTGGATACACAACGTTTAAAGCAATTTTTAGCTTAAGATATTCCCTATAAAATTCATTTTTAGGAAAAATAGTATCAATCCTTAAGTTTCTAGTACATAAAAGCCAAGATTTTTCCGAAACATCCGTTAAAAAAATCCGTCGATGTAGACTTCCCTGGCATACAAGAGAATTGAGGTAAAGATGCGCCTAAAATCTCTTGGCTTTGGGATAACATTCTTACGTCCTCACTACCTCTCGGTAGTGAAAAAAACTCAAATTCTAGATGCTTCTATGAAGCCGATGCATAGCTAAAGCTACTTTTCCTGAAATTCGTTGCACGCTATTGAACTGTACTCATTCAAAATTAAGAGCTGCTTGCGAAAAGAAATCTCTCGCAATCATTCCTGACAATCCGCTTCATACTTCTTTTGAAGAGACCTCATTCCGGAGAATCGCCGTAGGGAATGGAAGTATTTTTTTCTGAAACTTTGTGTGGAACAAGCTTGAACTGAAAGGTAAACATGGAATATGCACCTTCGATTGAAAAAATATAAAAATTATATTAAATAACGCTCATCAGGGGGTTTCCCATTCAAGTTCCTTGCTGAACTGCGACAAAAACTACAGAAAAATGAGCAATTTAATATAATTTCCTGTTGCATTTCTTGCAAATTTCCATCAACTTGAGGACATGTTGAATTACTTTAAATAACTCCATTTTGTCTAGTATTGTAAACCGATAATACAAACGTTAAAAGAAACGAATACTTAGTAAATTTCCACGATAGATTTATTTCCGACTAGTTTCATTAATTACATCTTCAGTTAATGGAAACTGAAGCGAAGGTGACCTGAAGTGAAGATGCCCTAAAAATGTCAACTCGCTGATAAAACTAGTTAGCAATAAATCTATCGTGAAAATTTTACTAATTATTCATTTCCTTCAGCATATTGTGAGCGATGTATAAAAAATTTCCAACACTCTTTAATTTAAAATCTCCTTTATATAACCCGAATGTGAACGGAATTTTCCGTCGCATTTTAGACTTCTGCATCGATTTCCCATTTCCTCAGTGCGTTCTGTACTTCCCTCCCATCTTTCTTTAGCAAATTCTTTGCGTTTTTTTTTTATTCCGATCCACTGATCTCTCGACTTCCTGTTTTCCGGGAGAATTTCGTTTCATTGCCAGGAAAGCATTAATTCTTTTCTGGCGCATTTTAAAGTCTGTTCAAGTGGAAATCGTGGAACGTCCCCCAGAGTTTTGGGATAATACGGATAGATTTCTCGTTTTTTTTAGAACACAGTTCTCGTATGAGAATACATATTTGAGAAGATCTTTCTTACATACCATTGGATTGAAGACTCCCATTGTGCGCTTAAATTTTTGGATTGGTTTCCTTTCCAATTGGCGGATACTGTTTAGTGTTCCATTATTAGTGCATTTAATCGTCAAATTTCCTCAACACATTCAAGTAGAATGCCGAAAGACGTAATGCAGTTGATTAGCAAAGCAAATAGTGCGCTTGTAGGAATAGGAAGATGAGAAATTGGAAGGAAAAAATTCAAGCGAAAGGAAACTATTAATTAGCTAATTCAGCTAAGTAGACTATACTGTTTAAGGAGAAACTTGACTAGTTTTTGGATGCATAAAATTGTACTTTGCTTTTCGTGAGTTATTCCTAGGGGATTCAGTTTATTGATTTTGACATCAGTTTCTCTAATCTTGAAAATTAATTCAGAGTTAAACCGGTTGAATGGATATTTAATATTTAACATTGTCGCGTGGTATATATTTATTTTTGTTGTAGACGAACTGTTGACCATTATGATTGTTATTTATAATTAAAATATTATTAATAGCCGTCTTGTTTCCGGAAATTGACAGTTTCTATTCTTTCAGATTAAGCTTCAAGAATTCGGTTTCTATATTTTTATAGATCTTGTAATAATTATGACCATAGGTAAACACCGCACTTTTAGGCTATCTGTGTAATTTGTTCAGACTTTTCGCTCCAGTGATTTATCATCTTTTTCGTTCATACTTTGTCATTTTCTTTCCCTTTTTCACTTTCAGATACATCGACCAAATAAACCGCTGGAAATTCCTTAGCTTAATAATGACTGAATCCTTATTTAAATCTAAAATTGTTAATCCGAGGCCTAGGTAAAAATAAGTCAAGTTGTATGTTGTCTTGAATCGGTTAGTAGTTGGCGAAAGAAATTTTTTACTTAGAGTAAATGGTTAAAATAATAATATAATGCAAAATTCTTGAAAATTGTTCTGTCTTTATCTGTCTTATTATCTAATTTTTATTTTTATCGTCTTTATCAACCGAATATCAATTTCCTCGTCAATATGTAGTGCCGTCTTATGCTCCGTTATAACTCAATTTATAGAAATTATCTTAAAAGTGAGTAAGAACTTTTTAAAGCATATTTCTGGACCATTTTACGGTTAGATTTAAATTTATTTTTATCGAGAATTCTTTATAATTGCACACATCAATATCCATTTCCAATTTAGTCTCATTTGAAGACCCGTGTTGATCAATTCCTGATTCTTAATTACCTTCCTTATACATTTCCAAGGATTTCTTCGTAAGGATCCGATGTTATTTTTATCGAATAAAATCTCATTGTTCATTCCGCCCAGACAAACCTAAAGGTGATTGAAGGTAATTAAATTTAAGAATTAGGGAAAAGGATGAGATTTATGGCAGGAATTAAACTCGTGGGATTCCGAGAAATCCAAGCATTTCCATCCCTTTCTATTAATTCACAGGACCGTCACGTTCACGAAAATGGAGAATTTGGTAAATGAGGGTCGTTCGTGTAAGAGAATTATCTATCCTAGCAGGTCTGTAACATATTTTGACCCTGCTATTAGGTCTGAAGTACTCTACAAAAGATAGTTCTGCCTATCTCTTAAAACGCATGAGCGGGCAAGAAAAGGATTACTTCCGTTTCTTGCTTCAATAAAACAAAGCTGTATCTTTCTCATCCATGATCACCATTTGAGTTTCACTGCGTTCCATTTTGACTTCTGTTTCCCCATCCGAACGCCTAATTTTCCTTTCTCGTCATCTTAAGATTTTACTTTCCTTTTCACTACCTAGATTAATTTTATTTTCTTCGATAGGGTCTATCTCATCTTGAATAATAACGCCTTTTGTCATCTCCTACTTGGATGCATTATGTGTTTGGGTTTTACTGTAGTTACGTATCTTAGAATACGCAAATATTGACATCTGAAACAATAATGTAACCGAACTGAGAAGTTCATTAATTAACGTCTTTAGTTTAATATTTAGTTTAGTCTTTAATTTTTCTAGGAAAATAACAGTAGACATTTATAGCTTAATCCTGAGAAAG
Source organism: Pachydiplax longipennis (assembly GCA_036926295.1). Lineage (NCBI taxonomy): Eukaryota > Metazoa > Arthropoda > Insecta > Odonata > Libellulidae > Pachydiplax > Pachydiplax longipennis. The sequence goes on along the minus strand of JAVFKF010000026.1, from coordinate 22,886,221 downwards.
ACCTTAGATGATGATTATAATTATACCACGGAATTTATATCATCGCTTTTTTCCACCAAATATTTAACGGAAGAATTATATTTTCCTTTTTGGGTATTTTTTCTTTTGTAAACATAATCTGAAAATATTCATTTGTTTATGTTATCTGAATCCAATGAAAATAGTTTTCTTACTTTCAAAAGTACATAGAAAACATGTGCGCATGTGTTTGTTGTCGTGGAAAATTTAGCAGAGGGTATAAATATCCTTGTTATTTCAGCCACTTGTTAAACGAGTAATCGTGAGGCTTTTCCGCCTGTTAAATAAATTACGAGTCTCATTAAACAGTGCGAATTTCTCCGAAATATTAACCACGAGTTATTTTCAATATTCCCTCACTTAAGGAACATATCACGCCTTCGTGTCAAGGTGAACGAATTGAGAGAACATCTTTCCTTATAAAGACAGCGCGGATTTTGGAATTTCAAGCTTAAGTCTTAACCTGACAATATTTCACTTTCCTCTTTCACTCGGCATTGCCCAAATAAAGCGGCGCTGTCTCAATAATTTATTCCGCAAGGGAGCAGATTCCCAAAATCCGTTGCCCAAGTCAATTAAAACCGTGCGATGGAATCCGATAAATTATATTTAATTAGTGAGTGTATGGCGCTGCGTCGCCATAATTGATGCGAAGACGAGTGGTGGAATAATTACTTGCACGAAAACTACTTGTTTTGGCTCCTTTTGCTTGAGGTGTCAGATGGACGGAGAATTGCTATAAAATACGCGCTTCAGTAGAAAGCGGTCTGAATGGGGTTGAACATTTCACTTCAATGAGATTAGCGGAATGTAGCTAAAACAGTGATTATGAGGTCAAGGAATTGATAGGATTATCATTAAATTTCGAAACATATTTACTATCAAAAATGATATCTCATAAGTAAGGATAAGATAAGGACACTAATTTTTAACTATATATTATATGATAATATTTATTATATGATTATGATAATATTATATATAACTATAGGCAAAATCACTCTGCTGCTATGCTGTCTTGTAGATATCCATAGGGTAACAGGCGAAACAAACATCATTCGATATATTTCAATACAATCATGACCGTTTTTTCTATACTTCATTCTGTTTCATTTTTCTTCCGAAGTTTTCCTCGTAACCACAACACCTTGTTTCTTCTAACCTCCCATATCTTTCCCTTACTTTTCGAAACGTATTCCCGTCTTAAAATGGCGCTCACTTCATAGCTTATTCTTCTGAGCTTGTATTTTAATTTTGAATTTCAAAAGAAGAAGGCAGGGCGACGACCCCGCCGTTTCCTCCAACACGGCAGTTCGCGACACCCGACCCACGAGGATGAGACATGTTCGCGCCATTATTTAAATATCTTTCAGAACACTTGGGATGAATAGTCGATGTGTTTCTCGTCCCTTGGCAGTGTTTCTAACATGAAACCATTACTTTTTAGGGATAAGTGTACAAAATAGTAGCTTCCATAGAAACACTTCCTGTTCTTTAGCACTTCACCCAATTCGAAAAGCCTCCTTCTTGAGAAGATGCCCCAGTTTCATAATTTAATATTCGGGAGGATGTTCTCCATGACAGAATGTCCCATACTTTTCTCCGAATAGTTTTTTAGATACGTTTAAATCCAGAAAAACGAAAATAAAGTCACTTTTACGTAAAATATTCGGTGCAGAGGCTGGATTGAACTCCAGATCCTCCACCATTTTCGACGAAAAGCCCTGAAATAGGAATGAATCTTACCAGACAAGGAGTGATGAAACTCGGCGTTTCTTTTCTCTCATTGCCATAAAACTAGTTGAAGCTTTCGAAGTATTTCTAAAATTCAGAAGGAAAAACGGTCCGACGTCCAAATAGCCGAGTGGATAACTCGTTTGCCTTGCGCTAAAGAGGTCTCTGGTTCGATTTCTGGTGAGATCCCAGTTGAGTGAAAGACCTATGCTGCCGAAGAACTTAAAATTACTTATACGAAATATATAAAATATTTACCTCATGAATCTAGGGAAATCGTATTCCAAAGTTCACCACAGAGACTTACTTAAGAAAATGCTTTCTGTAGTATTCAATGAAGGGTGATCTAGTTTTATCCCATAACTCAGTATTACTAATGCCACAGCATTTTCATTTTATGACAATTGGGAATAAAATAAATTAAGCTGCATTTTCTCTCTCCTTTGCCATAATGCAGATGTAATAGAATAGAACTACATGAATTAAGAAGGAACAGCAGTAACAAAGCTATTACCTTAGTAGAACGTAAACACTAATTCGCTCCCTCAATGAAAATTGTAACTTCCGCAGTTTCTGACGGTTTCTTTCAAAGCAACTGTGATATATTCCGCTTTTTGATTAAAAATTAACCTATCACGAAACACAAATTAAAATTTTACTTTGTCAAACCCGACGAGAGAAGACTTTTACAATTTTCACTACCGGTTTCAGCAAATAATCGCCATCCGGTTGAAGAAAACTGTGGAAAAATAATGTCTCTTATCTCGTAGTGATGTATTCCCACAATACTCGTATAACGCCTTCCTCCGTGGATTTCATTGTCCAACTTGACTTTGATTTTACAATATATAAAATTACTTATTTGGAAGCCTAAGGGATATGTCTTAATAATATTTTTATTCTGAAATTCCGGCCACCTTCTTTTCGTAAATAAATGTAAGCACCCTTACAAATTCTTATCAAACACCTTTCTTGGGATTTTATCCCCTGAAAGTTCCATTTCCCCTTCACTTTCGCCTTCTTAATTCTCCTTTTTATCATAACAGCCTCTAACACAGTCGGTTTCTTCGCGTATGCATACACTCTCCCTTACAATATCCTCCTCTTTCTTCAGATCTCGAATCTGGCTTCTCAACATCCTGAACAAAAGAAAATCCCCATAGGAACGCCGGTGGGAGGAGTCGTGTTACGTGGACCAATCCGATGCGCGAAGATTTCTTTTTGAAAAATAAAAACGAGAAAAATGTAATTCATTTCCTCTCGTTTCGCCGGAAAAATATCGTTTTTATATCCTCGCAAGGAGCCGATAAGTTATAAAATATGTGATTCGATAGCAGGTTTCCTTGACGTCACGGTCAAGAAATACACAAATATTTCGCTTGAAATGTAGCTTTCTGCTGCAGAGAAATCAAACAAAATCGAATGGTTGAGAGTTAGGAGGTGAAAAATATGGCACCCACCGATCTATACATTGAGTTTTCTCTCATTTCACTCCAGTATATTATTTTCTTTACAGGTCATCCTCAATTTAAAGAAGATAATTGGAAACATAAGTAAGTAAAGAGAAAAGTATGGTTGAAAATAGAGCCTATTTTCATCCATATGCACATTTCTTTTTAAGTTTCTTTGACTTTTATTTCTTTTATCTAAAGTACAGCTAGTTCCAAAAAAAACTTACCACCTAAGCCGCAACCCGCATAACAGGCAGTGAATTTCCTCCGTGCGAGCCTTAAGAAGTGAGAGAGAGAGAGAGAGGAAAAACATGGAGGAGATAGTCTGCTTCTGTCCTGGCTCCGCTTGCAGAGTTGAAATGGATTTATTTGCATTATTGATATTGCAAAGATTTATTAGTATCCTTAGTTTGGTGGCATTGGCGTAGCAGAATAGTATTATAACAATATGGATGTTGTAATGCAAGAATTCAGTTATTATAAAATGGTTATTACAAATCAGTACATATTCTAGCTTTGCTTCTCGCACCGAGGGAACCATCGCACACGAGGTCCCGTTATTCCTAGGAAACCGAGGCAAACCCCCTTCCCCTCATAAAATTCGAGTCTGAGACGAAAGGCACAAGCAGGACGAAGGAAATTTTTGCAAAATCTGCCTCTGAGCCGCTCTGAGCTTTTAGGACTGAGATGGGAGGAGGAAAATTTCCGCGCAGTTTGAATCAGTGTCGGACCCAAAATGTATAGACCTCGAATTCGACGCCTTCGTTTGCAAAACTCTGCGGTTATAATGGGTCGTATTATATATTATAATAGTAGATAATATTATACATCGTTCAAGAGAAGAGTTATTAGCCTTTAAAATTATATACCTAAGGAGTCCATATCGATCACCTGTTTTATCACAGCCTGTGTGAATGCAATCTACACAAGTAAAGTAAGGCGAACTCATGGCCATATCTATGCTATTACTTTAAATACATAAAAAATCTATAAGTAAATATGTAGTATGAAGTCTTGAGGCATTCTCTGCGTATTTTAAATAAATTTTGTTTAATTTGATAAGCATCAAAATTAAAACTCGATCGGTAAAAAATCAGTAGATTTTATCATCTATGCAGTTGGTATTTTTAATACACCGTCCAAATCAATTGATAGAAAATGTGCTAGGATCGATTTTCCTGAATTAATAAAGATGACGGATACGAGACAACCATCTTTCACATTAATTTTGAATCCAAAATGAATTTTTTTGGTGTCATTGAAGTGTGAATCGAATAAACGTGATTTCTTCTGTGGATTCCTCTTGAAATGGTTGCAGTCACAAACCATTACGTTCTTAAACGTTCTTCTCTCGTATTTATCAAGTTCTAAAATACACAAAAAGATAGGGCGAATGAGGTTTTGTCATAATGCTCATTGAATGCTACTGTAAGCTATGAATGTAAAATTTTCAATTAATTTTGAATGCATACAAAACTACTTGCATTGTTTATATTTCAACTGTTCATTATTATCACGTTTACAATTATTATAATGTAGAAAACGTTAAAAATACGCGAAATAATAGGGACTTAGTGAAATAGTTTTAGGGCCTTTTTACCTGTAATTCCAACCCTATAAGTATCACACGGGGATAGAAGCACATATAAGGCTCATGTTGAAATTTTGCTCCCCTCGGTTGATGGCTGGCCCTACGTAACTCTCATATTTTTCGACAGAATTTTAATGATTGAGATGAATGGGCGGTGGTTTGGTATGAATAGTCTATCTACATATTTATCGCTCGGTGATATTGAAAATATTCCTTCGTATTTAAAATGTATGGCTATGAGAAACTTTTCATCTCTCCACATTCCATGACAAATTTGAAAAGCAAGATAGAGGAGTGATTGGAAGAAGTGGTTAAAGCAATGAGTTCACCAGGACTTCAAAAGGGGGCCTGCTTTGATAGAGATAGGGAAGTGAGAAACGACGGCAACAGTAATACATACACTCACATGAATTTAACAACCGAAAGTGTAAGAGGTATGTTAATTCCAGATTTTTTGATAAATCACAATAGATAATGGCATTTCTTGCGTTCCTCGTTGACCAATTGGTTACTTTGAGTAGGAGCAACGACCTCTTTTAAAAGTATAACCCACTCACTCACCTTCTCAATTTTCTCATCCAACATATATTTTTTCCGTTTATGACAGCCTCCAGAGAAACTACTCATTTATCCAATTTAAGTAATATCTTAGTCAAACATGGTTAACATTCAAATATACAGGATATAACGCCCATGGCTTATCATACTTTCAGAAATTTCCTTCTGATGCATTAGTAATTCCCAGGATCTCGGAAATTGTATACAATAGCGATGTTCAATGTATCGTACCAATATTTTAATTCTATAAGAAAGTTCGAGTAGTTTACTAAGCCAGAACCTAAACCATCTTCTTATCAGCAATTTATTTTGGAAAGAGAGTTCGGTTTTTTCAAACCGATAAAAATTGCTAACATTGGTATTACTATCTATGCAAGCCAATGGTTTATTCTAAATCTTACCTAACTTTAGAGATGTAATTTATCTGTAATCGGCGTATAAACTTCAAGTTTCTGCGACACTGAATATGCGGAGTATCTAAAATTCCATATTTACGTTTCAATTCATATTTTAGTGACATGATAATAGAAACTTTAGTCGATGTAGTAAGATCATCTTCAACGCTCTATCTATTTTGTATCATAGATGTTATAAGAGAAGTGAAACGATTTGGTTCTCGTAAGCGTAAGGAATAAATATTAGATGGCGTTTCTCTAGTTCATTGTTCATTTCTCAAGTTATTTCAAACTGCGAAATATTTAGCTCAATGTAGGGACAAAATAAAGCATAAAAAACAATTTATATAAATAAAGTAAACAATCATTGACGAAGAGCTTGATTGATATAAGTTGACGATAGGCAGCATTACTTATTTTTTCATTTTTGTTATTGCATTAGTTATTTAGTATAATCTAATACAGTTTATACCATTCACTTTAAAAGCAGAATATAGAGATACTAATTCTGATATGATGCACCCATACATTGTCAACTTTATGTTATCGTTCAGATTTTCCGAAGGTCCTATTTTAACTGGAATGATCTTCCTTGCATTACTATTTAAAAATACTATAAAAAATTTAAAAAACTTCTTCGCAGAGTTCGTAGAGAATTATGATGTGCCTAGGATGAGGGTGTTACGAAGGTCCTTGAAGTGAATATTGGAGTAATGGATTACATATAGAACCAAGAATATTTTAACAGCTAACGTATGAATCATGAGAATTAGAGGAATATTCTCATGTAAGTACGGTTACCATCCGTTAGTTTCTATTTTTAACGTGTTCTTCCATGACTCCTTTTACCCATCATTCATAATTATTGATAGTGATTTTTCTTTTAATTATTATACATATTATACACCATTCAAACAATTCGGGTTATATAGTTTACTTGAGGCATTCAGAAACCGAAGCAGCGATCATTAATCATTAGTCTCACTTTCACCTAGCGCATAGTTCTGAAAATCATTTCAGTATAACAATGGAAATCGTGTTGTGGTTGTTTTCACACCCCCTGACATACGTCATCCGGCGGATCGCGGGGTATTAATGTAAATATAAATAAACCAAATGTCAACATGTAAACCTGCAATATGCAAGTATACAAAAACCTGGTATTTATCTGCAATATGCAAATCAGTCTTAAGGTTCTGATTTGCCATACTAACTGTTGTTTCTTAACCATCTGGATTCCTTGCAAGAAGTCCTGAAAGGTCGTCTACCTCAAAAATAGAGTTGAATATCTTCATTCCCTAAGGGAATACCCGCGGCGAAGATTACAAATCGCGGATCCACCATTTCCCACCTTACTTGTGATCGGTCGCCGCCACCATACCCTAACCTTGGATACCTGCTCAGCAGGGGTGCGGTCGGTAATCCTCATTAGCGCTTTCAAATTCGCTACCCCGGATACATACGACCATCCACAATATGCCGAAAAGGTGGTTTTCTTTCTCAGAGAGGAGTTCACCTTCATCCACCGGCCGTTTTATGGTTCCTTTGAGAAAATAGATAATACCTTTCGAAGGACGAAACAAAAGAAAAAGAAACAACAAAGGAATGAATAGGGGATACTCCTAGGGCCAGAGTGGAGGTCCTCCGCTCTCTCTGAAAGACTCAGTAAAACTTCAGACGGGAATTTGTCAGAAACAGCCAAATCTCATCTCAAAATCATAATGCTTCATCTGATACAATCATCACGAATGCCTGATGGAAGTAAGAACAGAATGGCATGTTGATGCATATATTCTGAATTACCTAATGCTCTGTTAATTGTAGTATCAAGCAAATTTTATACCTCTCTGTATTGCAGAATAATTCAACTGCGAAGAAATCGAGTCAAAATTTGCACCACGGGACAAGAAAGAGATTTAGCATCAGATAAAAGTTGGGACATCATAATTTTGCAAGGAACATGAACTTGATTTAATTAAAGGGATGGTTTTTCTGGGACTGGCAATGAACAATATGTTCGGAAAAGTGTTACGAAATGCGTCACGTTAATTTCGTCGTAAATTAATTTTTTATTCGATACGTGAAAAAAAATTGTAGTCCTCAGTATTTAAATTAAGAGTGCTACTATTCTAATATCTATGTTATTTTCTAAAATATTAAATTAGCAATTTGAATTTTAAACAATTACCTTAGAAAATGATGATAGCACACCAATTAATATTTTACTTTCTATCAATTGATTTGGTGGTATTTAAAATTTTTGTAATATTTGATGTAATTATCTGATGTAGTTGACCGTAATTTACTTGGTTTACTTTATTGTAATATGTTTTGGGTCTAATTTTCAGAGCTCTCTACCAGGTTGACTTAAAATGATTCTTTCTCAGTGTATTCGTCCAGATAAAGTTTCTTTTCATCTTTGCTTTCCTCAGTAGGTATAGAAGTTTTTTCATACTCCCCTTTTCGATAGCATTTTTCTGCAACATAAATTAGTTTACATACAGTTGATTGTGTTCTTATTCCTAATTATTCTTTATCTCCTTGCAGAGTTTTCGTTCATCTTTCTATTTAAGTCATAGTCGTGAATTTCCTCTAAATAAATTTAAAAGTTCTTCCTGTAGGCGTCAAGAGCATAAAAAACGTAATAATATAATCCTTTTTAATCTTGCAATGACATAATTTTTTATTGGATAATTGAAGCAGCTAAATTAAGTTTACCCGATGCCTACAGAAAAAGGTGAATTACGCAGAAATTTCAGGCCGAAATAAGGAGATCCGATTTCCATTCATTTTTTTAATACTATGCTGCTGACATAGTAAAAATTAACACTAAATTTAAACTAGATTTCATGCTAATAAAGACGGTACAAATACGTTTAACGCGTTTCACAACGGTTTAAAAAGGCGCCGTCAGAATTCTCCTCCTTCCAAGAGCCAATAGAATGCGTGGAAAACTCTAGACTCGCTCTCATCGAGCTTCACGTCTGTTATGCGGGTTGCGGCTTAGGTGGTAAGTTTTTTTTGGAACTAGCTGTACATATCGATAGAAATTAATCGCGTTTATCGATTGTTTTCTTTGACGAACTTTTATGCTATTTTTTGTCATCAGTAAGATTTTTAGCAAGTTTTAAAGAATGAATACGCTATTTACAGTAAACCTGTTGATTATTTTTAATACTCAAAAGGGCGTTAATTCGTAAAAGTTATTTTGAGCAATATCAACCAAATTTTATAAAAATCTGTCACATGAGTCTTGTGCTCCCTTTGTAAAGTAAAAAATCTGAATGAAACGTGCTTTGGAAAACGAGAGAATGATGCAATCAAGGCAAGCCGAATGATTTTTAAACTCTTTAAATTTTTAACGAGCATGAAATTACCGTTTCCACTCCGATCTCGAAAATTAAAATTTTGCATTTTTCAAAGCTTTCTCATCAGCGTTGAGCTATCCATAAATGACATTTCTGACAGTCGTCACCGCACGATTAGCAATGGGAAAGACAAGGGCGCTACGCAATCAACTTTTATGACGGTGTCACTGCGGTCAGAAAGGAAATTATCCTTTTGCGCAAGACTAATTTCTCACCTAAATCGTTTCGCTGGGTCAGCAGTCGTCCTGACGAGGGCTTTACCACAAATCTCTGCCGCTGAGAAGCATCTCACGTCAAAATCTAGCGGTTCAACACCACTGGCTCTGGCAGGGGAACACCAAGAGGGAAATTTGGCGAATCTCACCCATGGAAAGAATTCGGAAATGCCGGAGCTATGAAATGACTTGATAGCTGTCTTCAACTGCTACGAAGAATTATTATAAATATTTTATTCAGTTTGGAAAGATGGAGATAAGAAAGGTGTGCCTGTAAGCTCAATGACGTAAATGTATTATTATTCAGGTACTTAAATCTTGTGGAACGTCATATCCGATGCTTATTAAATCTTATTTGAGTGTAACGGCAAGAAATCTAAGTTTGCTTTTAGTAGATGGGTGGGGTACCTTTAATATAAAGTGAATCTGGAAATGTATTTCTCAAGTAAATTCGTTATCTAATATAATAATGGTTAATATATGATTACGGTTATTATGTAAGGGAAATAGATATATTATTATATACTTACAGTTATTTTATATTATTTTATTTACTTCAGTAATAATAATCTTCGACATTTAGATTCGCTCTAAGACTGTAACTTGGGGATTAAATTTTTAATTAAATTTTTTAAATGTTAAATTTTTAATTAAAACAAATTAATTTTTTTCTTTGTTATCTCCTATCCTATATAATGTCATTTTTTTATTTTTATTATTTGTTATCTATATCCTATATCCTATATATAAAGAAAATAGAAGAATAATTAATGTATAATCATTAAAAATTATACTAGACTACAATAAAGTTGTTACTATAGACGTGGCTGTAAGACACATTTCTCCCTCTTGTTTGCAAATTGTATATTTCAATCCTAAGCTTGTATTTCTCTGAAAGTAAGACTTTTCATATCAGTTGTTACGAAATGCTTCTCCGAAGTACTTACCGATTAATCAAGCCTTCAGCCTTTATTCCTTCAAATCTATCTACGAATATTTTTAGCTAAAAGTTTCATCTTCTGGTAATGCATTAAATAAATTGTCTCTCACGAATATCTCTCTGCATAGTAAATTGTGACATAGTTCAAAGATTAAGGTTATCATTCCATCGAAACGGCATAGATATGGGAATATTTTGAACTGCGGAGAAAATTGCACCACACTTTCTCACATCGGCAAACGGTGGCCTTCGGATGTAAAATTAATGTGTAGTAGTAACAGATAAGGTACGTAATTAATGCAATAATTCACCATGTAAATGGGTTGCATGGATAAGGAAATGATAAATGATTGGAGAAGTTTCCTTGCAGGTTAACAGGGTTATCTCAGCAGTTAAATCATCCACTGCGATAAGAGGGTCGTTACCTGAGAACGGTAAAATAAAATAATTTTATTTTTATTAGTCCTAATTGCCAAATATATCCGAGAATCGAGACCTCAATCTGAGAAAGAAACCATTAGAAAAGAGTTTCCGTAAATTTTGCCGATATCGAGGTATTTTGGATCTCATGGGTATTATCAAAGTTAATGTTTTTGTTACCGATACCTCGAAAATCATTCAAAACGTGTCTTTTTCATGACTTACGGTCATTAAGATATCCGCAAAGATTTCATTTAAAAGGTGTTTTGTGACTATCTAAACTGTAAGGATTCTATAAAAGATCGAAACGGAAAGGAGATAGTAAAACAGTTCATGAAAGAATTAAACAAAACACCAAAAGGTATTTTTTACTGAACTATATACAAAATGAAGGAGATAGCTAAATTCATGTTGGGAGTCGGTGGGGAGAGAGTAATATTCCCTGAATTTGGCGGAAATGGTTGTCTATTTTCATACTCGTTAGTCCTAGGTAGATAAGTGTAGTTGTAATTAATTCCTTTATTCTGTGTAATTCAGAGCAGGTTCCTTTACATTGGTGCAGTGAAATCTCAAGCTTATGACCTCTGTCAGCACAGAAGACAGGGGTTCAATAAGCCCAGTTATCACTGCTCGGTGCATACAGCCACCAAAGCCTAGTGTTAACAGATGTCCCGATTTTGATGAGATTCTCCCAGCTTGAAGGAGTGTTTTCCGTGTTTAACAGTAAAAGTGGACATCGATAGACACAGAATAACTCATACCATAATATTCTGTGATATTTCTTGAAGAGGAATCTGAATGTAACTATTGAGACATTGATAAGTTATCCCGTGTCCATCGATGTCCATTTTTACTATTTTACTCGCTTTGGGCAAAAATTTGCTCTAAATTTAGGGTCTGGCATTTTCTTATGTAACGTATGCAAATATTCAACAGTGACCATTAAAATCTGCTATTCCATACGAATCCCGAGAAATCCATTGAGTTCCGACTTTCACTTTAATAAATCTGGCCACCTTACCCAAACCCTTTAAGTTTGGTTGCCAACATTTAATATAGGATCACTTGCTCGGACTGGAAAATTGCTTCTAAGCAGAAAGAAAGAGCTTTTTATTTCATTTAGCGGATTAGTGACTCAAAACGTCTATTCGTGTTGTTGAAAAATGTAACGATACTGCTTTACTAGCGATACTAAAATGTTCTCTGATCCAGGAGGAAAATCTTTTGAAGAGAGCGAATTAGAAGCTAAGTTACTGTTGTAAAATAAACATAAAGAAATTCTATTCTCAAAAGATGTTAGAGGAATCATGTTCTTCCTTCCGCTTCCGGCCGACCAAAAGAAAAGAAAAAAAGATTTAGAGAAGCAGATACGAAGGCAATTTTTTTTGGAGTCGTGAACGGGGAAGGGTACTGGGAAAATCCTACCGAATGATTATAGAATATGTTCTCCTATTTTTTCGCGGTATCTGATCTACCTATGTAACAGTGGATGCATATTGTCTTCATCTTCATCATTCAATAACGTATGTAGTACTATTACTGATGTTGTAGAACAAATTAAGCCTACTCATAAATCTTCTTACTAACAAATCATATCCAACGCCATTCAGAATTATGTAATTTTTACCGATTTATCGACAAAATTATTTTACAATATTTTACCATATTTTTACAATTTTACAATTATTACAATACCTATCGTCTTTCGCTGAACTTTTTCTATTCCTCAAATACAAGGCCTTTTCAATTTCCCAAAACGACAATCTGCATGCACTGCAAACCCACTCGAGGTAGGGTCTAACTAACGCAAGTTAACGGAGTTTGCGGACTTTTCGTCTCTCTATAGACGATTCGTCTGACACAAATGCATCGTATGGAGTTACTCCACGTTAGGCCGTTCTTTGGAAGAACTCCAGGATATACCTATGAATCTACTCCCACATAAGTCCCTCTTCGGAGGCTTTATGAATATTCATCTGGATTTTTCTTTCGAAAATCCTTAACAACGGAACATTTGTCTACGTGAAGCTCTCGGGAAGTTCTGTTCCTATTATGGATGAGCTCGTTGTAGTTTGAGGACTTCGGAGTACAACTTCAGTTTCAGAAGTTGGCCTTGACGAACCTCGTTACACATTGCAAGGTACACCCTCAAAACGCAGTAACACGCATTCAACCTTGAAGTGGGGAAAATTTACAGCGACAAATAAAATCAGGTACAAAGGCATTTGCCAAATAATTGAGGGAGGAGTTCTGGAGACATGCCGATCCCGATATTTATGCGAACTTTTATCGATTTTCGCATTTGACGCAAAATCACTCTTGTTTTTCCTTCGCGCGAACCATAAACTCTTTCGCCCGATAAAATTTTCGGCAGGGCCATTATAATTTCAAGGAATACGAGGCGATCCAGAGTAGGCAGATGAATACATCCGCACCGATGCTTAAGGTTCATAATCAGGAAATTTATATTCCAAAATTTTCGGGAGGCGGTCCTTTCCTTCCCGACACGAAATTTCATCACGAGAGGTGACGAGAATGTTCTCAGGGAATAACAACCGCCGCCGATACCTTATTTATGCGTGGAAATAAAACGGGCGACAGCGTCGAAATCAGTGTACGTTTCTCAAAGACACGAAAATCGCGAGTCATTCCCGTAAAACATCCGAGGCAATTACCTCCGTTGTTTCCGGTGATGAAGGGCCCAGGGTAATTAACCCTAGGGTCGACGATCCCGGAATGGCTATCACGTGATTATACATATAAGGGCTCGAAAATCGGGGGACCTTTTTATTGGTCATTAAAGTGTCACCCGTGCGTTCCTTCTTCCAGAAGCCACCCAAGGGAAGCTATTTTATGCGGTTCTTCCCATAAAGGACTCACCCCTTTCCGAAAACTTCGCTCTTTCCCAACGGTCAAGGAGGAGTCTTGAACTTGTCACTCGCTCTCAAGGCCGCGTTCTTGGAAAAACCCTCCCGAAAAGATTTTTGTCTTTCCGCGGATGCTGGGCAAAAAAGACATCTCTGGGATGGGGAAAAGCAGGAAAGCGGTCGCAAATATCACGGGCGCAGCGGGAGTCGAGGAAAAAGTCTGCGGTGTGTGTATCAGATCAGATCTCAGGGGAAAACCGTTTGGGGAATATTTTCGCCGTGCGTTGGTGCTGCACGCGATTGCATCAGTTTTTACGACGCGTACTCTTTTATGCCCCGCAGACGCTTTGGAAGTCCTTATGGAATATTTTATTCCGGTGTTCGGCTTTAAAATGTTGAGCTCGCAATTTTTTCCCATCACGTGCGTTGGGGTTTTGTCTGCCAGCGGATGACTGTCCCGGATGCAACCTGCTGTAGTAATCCCGTACTTTAAAAAATGTGCAAAACGAAATGATTCCTATGTTTCCGTATTTCCACTATATTACTGCTGGTTCTGACGTTATCTGGATAAGACAAATTTGAAAGTTACCCATAAAAAATTTAAAGGAAAATTTTAGTTGACTATTAATCCCTCTCTAAAATGGCCTATTTATTCAAGCCTTCAATTAGCCTGAGTGTATTCAAATAAACGGAGAGGAAGATTATAAAAAATTCGAGATTCAAGATGAGAGCTATCTCGATATGCGGAATTGTCTATTTTATCCGAGAGAGAAAACGTAATGTGTTCTAAATAAGCGTTTTCTGATAAAAACAATTAAGGAAAAACTATGGTAGCTTGTGAACTATGGTTTCCTGCGGTTCCACTTGTGACACTCTGAAAATGTTTAATAATTGTCGTGTAATTGAACTATAACATTTTATGTTCTACATCCTTCTAAAGTTCTATTGTTATTATAAACTTTGATTCAATTTTTAGTAGATATTTCTCTCTTATATCAATATCAATCTTGAGATTAATTGATATCATGTGGGTTTAATATTTATAAAATAATGATGATACTTATTTGTATGTGCACGCATGTATATATGTATGTGTATACACATTCATTTATTTCGTTTTCATTTGCTTCAAAGACACGGATTCAGGAGTAACTTTGTGGTAACTAAGGATACACAAGAAATCCATAGTTGGAAAACCGTTTACTACGCCACATAAAAAATTATTACAATACGACCATGGTTTCGCAGCATGGCTGCATCTTCAGGTAACACGAGGAAAAACACATCACAGATTATATAGCACAGGAGTAAGAAAATTGACAAATCAGGAAACAGTACGTGGGAAGGGAGGGGGAGGAAAGGAAGGAGGCATGATGAGGTGGGGGAGGGTAAGGAGACAAAGTAAGGAATGTAGGTACAAAGAAGTCCATGCAAGGACCGATGAACGGCATGGAAACAAAGACAAAACCCATTAAGTGGGAATGGTCGGGATGGAGGGGGTGAGGTGGGATAAGATAGTCTTCAATATGGGTGAGGGATTAGGAAACAAGTATTCATTAACAATGTTTGAGGTTGAGCCTTTTAAGATTTCAACCGTCTCTAAAACATCAATTCTATCCCTTCTGTCACTCACATGTAAGACACTCATTTCAAAATCACTTTCGTGTCCTTCCTCCAATAAATGTTTGCTAAAATGGGAAGCTGAAGGGGTATTATTCACGTAGGCACGTCTATGTTCTTGTTTTCTGGTCATAAAACACCTAGCAGTTTTTCCAACATAAAAACCATCACACGTGTTACAATTTATCCGGTACACACCACTTCTCTTGAGGATATCAGCAGGATCTTTACATTTAACTAACAAATTTTTAAGAATGGGACCTGACTTAAACGAGCATTGGAAATTATTTTTAATTCTGTTTGAAATGAAGTAAGAACTGTCACCAATGTATGCGAGAGAACACCATTTCCTATCACTGCACTTTAACCCATGGAAGATGTCATTCAGGGCTAACTTCTCCTTTTTCTTCCTTATTAAGTAATCTATGATGTTTGGGTCGAACCCGTTGTTGTGAGCGATATATTTAATGGTGTTCAATTCAATGTTGAAATCGGTTTTCGATAATGGAACTTTTAACAAACGGTACACCATGCTATGATAGGCAGCCATCTTGTGGGAGAAGGGGTGAAAAGAGTCACTACTGATGGTAGAGTCCGTATAACAGGGTTTTCTATAAATAGAAAACTCATGTCTCCTATTAGCGATCGAAATGTTGAGGTCTAAATATGGGAGAATGCCATTCTGGCTCTTCTCTAAGGTGAACTTGATGGAGGGATGGACCGAATTAAGAAAATTAAAAAA
The DNA here is from genome assembly GCA_036926295.1 of Pachydiplax longipennis. NCBI lineage: Eukaryota > Metazoa > Arthropoda > Insecta > Odonata > Libellulidae > Pachydiplax > Pachydiplax longipennis. Next base: position 22,870,302 of record JAVFKF010000026.1, on the reverse strand, counting down.
CCGATCTAGGGTGCGCTCCGTCCCAGTCCATAAGCAAATGATGTCATCCACGTAGCGGAACCAATATAGGATTTGTTTATTCCACACCGATTTCTCACTCAGGATTTTCCTTTCCAGATGGTCCATGAAGATATCAGCCATGAGGGGGGAAAGGGGGGAGCCCATCGCCAAACCACTATTCTGTTTATAAAATTCACCGTTAAAAACGAAATAATTCTGGTGAAGGCAGACCTTTAGCAATTTGTGGATGTCATTGCACCAAGACAAATCAACAGAGGATTTCTTCAACATGTCTATCGTAATATCTATGACTTCGTCACGGGGCACACTGGTAAATAAGTTCGTAACGTCAAAAGACACTAGAATGGCATTACTAGGCACATGAGCACTTTTAATTTTCTCTATGAGTTCGAGGGAATTCTTGATGGAGCACATGGGGGAAAAATTAGACAGCTTTTTTATGAGATGATGGAGTTCAGAAGACAGTTTATAGGGTGGGGAATTAATACATGAAACGACGGGTCTGATGGGCGTCTCAGGTTTGTGTATCTTCGGAAAACCATAAAATCTAGGGGTGGTGGGGTTCATCACGATGTACTTATACCGTGCACTGTCGTGGATATTGTTGACTTGGCGGAGGACTTCTCTGATTTGTCTCTGGTATACAGGCGTAGGATCTCTAGGAACTCGTTCTATGTCACAACTGTGGATGAAATTTGAACACTTCGTGGAGTAGTCCGATTTATCCATAATCACCACACAATTTCCTTTGTCTGCCTTTTGAATAACGAGATTGGCGGAATCTACTGAATTTCTTACGCTTCTTGCAAGGTGCATCCAATGAAGATTAGGGGAGCATAAGGGGCGAGAGCTAAACCTCTCGATGGAATAAATAAGGGAATCAGCCATCCGTTGTTTAGATCTATAGTCCTCTTTCCTCAATGCAATATCACAGTCGATAGCAAGAGTTGTGAAATCTTTATGATTAGGAATGCGTGGTGGGGCAAATTTGAGTCCTTTGGACAGTAGGTTTCTTCCTTTCCTCCCCCTCCCTTCCCACGTACTGTTTCCTGATTTGTCAATTTTCTTACTCCTGTGCTATATAATCTGTGATGTGTTTTTCCTCGTGTTACCTGAAGATGCAGCCATGCTGCGAAACCATGGTCGTATTGTAATAATTTTTTATGTGGCGTAGTAAACGGTTTTCCAACTATGGATTTCTTGTGTTCATTTGCTTCGTTAATCCTCTAATACAATGTCTTTTATTTCATTCTTTCAATTTTTACAATGGTCAATGCTCTTCAATGAATACCTTATTCCAAAAGGATAGGTTGAGTTATAAAAAAGGTATTAAATTGGCACTTTGTCAGCATAAGGTTAGTTGGATATTCTCCAGCCCGAATGCGTGATATCAATTATTTTTCTCAAGAAAGATATCAGTTACACCGAAATTAGCATGATTTTACTTAAGAATAATCTCTTACCACTTTAAATGTTATGCGTTTAGTTTTGATGAAAAAATTAATGGATTGGTATCTTGGTTCCAATTCCTTAACGAAGTTAGGGGATTCTACGTATAAACTTTTATGAACTTTATTTCTCACTCATCATTAAAATAATGGGTTAACCATCAGTAAAGTGACACCGAATAGCCAAGGCAAAAGCGCGTTCATTATCAGTGCATGCAGTCCCGGGTTCTGTTCCCGGGGTGTCACCATGTTGTAGACAACGTGAAAAATTGGGAAGTGGCCTAATTAATAAGTAGAGTATTCATTGCGGTCTACAATCGCTAATAAGAGTGTGTGGGAGTGAATACGCTGACCACGTGCCACCCAAATGCCGCTTGCCTAATTCATGGCAAAGCAGCCCACGCTGGAAGTTGCTCCATGAATTTAATTATCCACTATTAAATTACAAAAGAGATTCCCGGTATACTGCTATTATGCTCTGCAATCCACTTTTATCGTTAGTGATATTACTCGCAATTTACCGCGGTAATTCTAAACTGTTTATGTTGGATTAGCAGAGATAGAAAGTACTTAATATGTTACCATAAATACGCTAAGTTTTATTAAACGTGTTTCTAAGTTTTATTTTTTCATTAAATCAGTCGTGTATTTTAGCACCATTATCATAAAAACTTTTACAATGACTATCTTCAATTCAGTAAAGGTTACATTTTCGACAATACCTTTAAAGGTTTTATACTAGAGCATGATTTTATTGATATTTTTATGATTTTAAAAGGGCCTCTAAGGAAATTAAGGAAACAAATGTCAGAAGTTAAATATTATTTTCCAATCTTGCTTAAATTCTAGGCGATAAATAAAGTAGAAAATGCTCTCTTTCACTTCACGCAGTGAATATTTCTGTTACCTCATATAAGTGCTCGATGTTTAAATGTTTGGATGTAGGAAACATGCAACTCAAGAGTGGCCTAATGATTTCATTTGCGGTCATTTTTATGAGATCGAATCATAAATGTGGCCTTCCGATGGAAAAATTTTTCCCATCCCTGTTTCAGATTAATAATTTATTTCGTTGGTTTTCTTTGTTAAAACGTAGTACAACAAACTTTTCATAATCACTTGTTTTATATTCTTAGTAAAGCAGCTCTGTTTTAAATAGCTCTGTTAGTAAAGTAGCTATGTTAGTTCTGTCTCGAAAGTTTACTCTTTGGAATTATTTAGAAAAAGCTAAGAGGAGAGAATAAGAATATTTGAACTCCTCTCATGTATCACGGCAGCGAATAATGTATCTTTGATGAATTCCCTTTTCAGAATGATATTTTAAGATTTCGAAGGTATCCACTGTAAGCCATCTTTATAGTTAAAATAAAATCCAAGATAAGTCAATCATAATTCACATATGGTGGATCAAATGACAGAACTTATAAAGTTTAATTTGCTAGGTTCATACGTGTAAAAATGTGATATTTATTCTTGTGGATCATTTTATCTTAAAAAGAATAAAATTTTAAAAAACGCCTTCCTTCACTTGAAATGACGATTTCAGACTTCGTCAGATCAAACCAAACAGACAGGTTATTAGCTGTTGTTACTGATAGAGAGAATTAAGTTATACCCAATTGAAAGAAGATGTCGTAAGGGATTTTTCTTTAACGGATATTCTTTCGATATTTCTGCACCAATATTTGTTCACGAACCGAGCATTTTTTTAAAGCAATGTGAGAAGGCGTGACTTGGTGGCAAGCCATGGTATCAAAGTGAAAATTAAATAATTTTATCCTTGATATTTTTTACTTATACAGGAGAAGATTAGACAGAATTCTTCTTACATCCACGGTAGCCTTGGTGTATATTTTTTCCGTTTTTGAGAGGATGTGAATCTCAACAACAGGAGTTGAGGAGAATTTTCGAAGAATGAGAATCAAGATTCTTTCCCTCCGAGGCCGTGTTTCCTAAACTGATTTACGGATTTATTTTCTTTTTCAACTCTCAGAAGTGACTCAGTTTGACACGGGCGTAAAAGGAGAAAATACCATTTCTTGGCTTATATTGGAAGCAGATTTTCGTCGCTCGGAGAAAACGAGTTAAGCAAGCTGACTTCTTTTTTCTGGTCGACTTCCCTTTCTTCGCTTGGATATAAAATTAGCATATGGGGAATATACACTTTATTGTTAAGCGGTTTTGCGTAATATATATTTCCACCTTTTGCGCTGTAAATATAAAACCGAATTTACTAGTTTTTACGTTGCGATGCTCTTTTTAGTTCGTTGAATAGTTTTCCGAAATAAATATCTTCGCGGACGAGGCTTGGCTTAACGTGGCTGTCTTAATAAAAATTTCTATTGTTCGTTTCTTATAGTCATCATCGACAGATTTTACTTCAATATATGGAAACATATTTTTAGAATATAAATTCTTTGCTCTGTCAGCTCTAGTTCTCTCTTCAAAATAATATCTCCTGTTCTGTTTACGAATTCAATTAGATATCTTTATCCAATAAAATATGATCTATCACACGTCGGATATAAAATCTAACATTTGGATTTTGGCTGGTTCTTCTCTGTTTAGACACTTAAATTTCTTTTTCCTAAATATTACAATGTGCCATCAAGAAAATATTGAGAACAATACTCTAAGAAACCCACGATACTTGATATTACTTTTAATTTGTCATTATATCTCTACATTAGTGGAAATATATTTTCTCTTTGATTGAATTAACTTATACTTACCTTACCATTATACTAAAAGTGAAAATTTATTCATAAATAAAGGATGTTAGAGAATTTAAGCTACAAAATACTTGGATGGAGGCTTTCGGAAAATCAGATCATTTAACAGATGAGAGAGGGGATCGCTCGAGAAATAACGCTCGTGTTGCTTACTTTTGTATATAACAACACAAATCAGGTTACACTATAATGCATTTTAAGAAAAGTTGGATAAAAGTCTGACAACACATCTAAAGCCGTATGTCGGTGTGCAACTGCCTAATGACTGAAACCATAGTCTGGAAATAACTGAAAGTACGGGATAACCGAACTTCTAAGGATCACTCAGTACGCATTTCAATACCCATGCTACCGTTTTCAAAGGTAGCTCTAATTTCTTTCCATACAAGTGATTTCATATTTTTCCTTGGAATAGAATTTCAATTTGGCCAAAAAATTCATAATTAAACAAACGTATTAGTAATACATATAGTAATGCATATCAAAAAAGCAAATAATACTGAATAGGAAATGTTCCTGGAGCTATACATGAAATTTAGAAAATAACTATGGATGAACTACAAAGAGTACTAAATCAGAAAATATTAAAAGAGCTTGGAAATCCACGAAGCCAAATTCATTCATGCTAACGGATAGCTAGGAAATTTATTAACCACAAAAAGTTGAGTCGGAGTTCATCACTTCGGAATTATACATCGTGAAGTAACATCAATTAATGATCTTTACGCACATTTAAAAAATTTCCTCAGAATTACGAGTTATGTGAATAAAATATATTTTCTCTTGCTTGAGCGTTGCGCTCCATGAGGGGACATAGTAGGGTTAATCAGGAATATGGCCCTTTTCGTTGTTCCTGTTAGGAAGCTTGATAAAATCTCAAAATGTTCGATGATTTCTTCTCAGATAACGTGTAGTTACGTCTCGCAGATTAGAAAAGTATAAAATATAGCGTCTACTGAGATCATACCAAGAAAGCTCCACTGTCATTCTCTTAATCCTATTGATTAGGGGTATATAAGAAAAACGAAATCTCAAACGAATTTCTAGAATGTATACTCCGAATTTTTCGGATTGGTCTAATTTATTTAGAAAGAAGAATGATTTCCTATTCTTTCTCACATTCTCCAAGAAATCTTCCAAAACTACTTTTGAGAAGGAACTCACGTTGTTCTTTTGCGATAAATATTGTCCATTGATTTCTTACCGCATAACGTAGCTTAATATTTTATTGTGCTGTGAGGTATTTTTCACTCTATTGAGAGTTGCCGAAGCTGTGGAATCGACTTGAAAAATGCTTCCTTTGGAGAAGACAGTCTTAAGAATTTTCAAGAAGTCCTTAAGAAGATTGGGCGAATGCTTCTATTCTTCTGCGTTCTGACTGTGGTTTCCATATTTTCTACATTGTGATTTATTTTGGAAGATACATTGCTTCCTGCGAAATCTTGAAGAAAAGAATCCTCGATTCCCTTTTTATCTGAGAAATCTTTCATTTGGCAAAGCGAGCTAAGAGGAAAACATATATTTCAAGTCAACGTGGTTTTCCTCTAGTAGCAATAAATATGTATTTGTTACTTATGATTTACTAATAATTTGGATATTTTTCGACTTCTTAGACTATTTGCTACTTGAGTACTACAGCACAATACATTTTGAAATATTTAATTTTGATCCTGATTCATGTCAGAGATAGGATTTACACCTACTGTCTAATTTAGAAACAGGACCTTCATGACAGTTTCCAAACAATATAACCATCGAGAGATTATTTATCATTTACCTGCACTGAAGAATACTTCAAAATTATCAATAGCTTTCTTGATGTTAACGTTGCTTTGATGAATTTTGAGCAATGCTATTGTGATTTTGTGAAATCAGAGTGAAATATTGCAAGGAAATTTACTAATTCTGTACGATATACGAAAAGAATGAATAATGGTTTAAGTTAATTTTCTCGAATTAACATCCTCAGAGTTCAACATCAGTGTATTTTCTTACCCTACTTCTTTAATTTAATTTAATCCTAATTAACAGCAGCGTTTGTAATTTCAAGCTTCATTTGGAAAGCAAAAAAATTGGAATGGCATGCCTGAATCGTGCGGTTCCATTTTAAATAGTTTGAGAAATAAAGAACATTAAAAAGCAATAATGTCAAGGTCCATAAGAAATGCAATATATCGTGACTGGTAATAATATCAGGAGAAATTTCGTGGCATTTCAGCAGTAGAATAATTTACGATTTTGGGACTTGTGAAACCAAATTAAAGTTGGAGTTGATAAAGGAGATTGGTCCTTTACTTTTTTGTGTTTCCAAGCAGTTATATTCATGTGGGTCGCGTAGATAAAACCGTGCGGAGAGACATAAATTTTGTGGCGTTCACACATTTCGTGCTGCTGATAATTGAAATGTTTCAAGGTGAATGTTTTGGCATTTTCGGCCCGATCATGTGGCAAAAATCGGCGAAATTAAATCAAGGCCTAAATCATTAGCGCATTATTGGTTGCAGTTTTTTATTCTCTTGTAACCATGCGTTAATTTCTCATTGCTCATCAGAGATATTTTCTCCAACGCGACACGTTAGAGAAAAAATGCTTCTAAAATTATGTTAAACAAGCAACCCAAAGAGAAACACCTGCGAAAAATTATTGAGATAACTGGAACTCGCAGCAAGGGCCCTTTATACCGGACATGTTTTTTTAACCATGAAACTACCTAAATTCTACACTTTCAACGAGATACTTAGTTCGCAAAGTGAGTGGTGCTCCACATAGTGGCACCAACCACCAGAGGTACTAATAGAGGCTGCCAATACACAAAGAGATGTTTTGGGAAATGAAAAGGATGAGGAATAGTCATTTTGATGAAATTTCACATCTGTTTCTCCTTGCATATTCAGCTTCACTTCTATCGTATTAAGTTAAATACCTTTCCCTCATCCGCGCTAAACAAGAAGTTAATTATGCTCCTTAAATTGTGCATTTTATGCAGTTGTTGTAAATGATTCAAGTTAAGTATTTTTTTATATCAATTCAGTATAAGAACGATTACTGTTGTCGCTGCCCTTATTTTCACATTCATACCGGTAAAGACATACCGATATATTAACAGAAGTTTATTCAGTAACAACCGCGTTTTTAGATGAAAACCCAGCTGGTTTCAGATATTAAAATGCTCTTTACTATGAATCATCATCTTAAAAATTGCGTTTTCTCGGCGATTTCAGGGTTTCGCTCTTTCCTTGGAATAAACTAAATAATTCTTATCAGCATAAACAAAAAAACGGTCTGCTTTGGAGTATATTCTCTCCTGCCCTTCTCAGGGCTATCTGCAAATTTGCATACCTTTAAGATGTCCACACTCATGAATCATAGAAATTAATTTACGAAGAAATTTTGCATGGAAAGAAATACCTCATTTAAATTAGTGAAAATTTCTCAAGATCGAAGACTCCTAACGTTTGATTCGCACAGTGTATCTGCGACTTTTTGTATTGTTTCGTTATTGATATTTACATCACTGTCATGTAGTAACCCACGCGCCTGTTGTAAGAGACCTCGAAACGTACGGTGGGTGGGCGTCTTTTGTTTTGTTGGCGCTGTGCTAATTCCTCTCTGGAGTTTACCTTTCACGATGACTAGCGGCGGTGTTGGACTGTATGATTGACACGGACAGCCTCTTTAAGGTCAAAATACGTACTAAATAAGCATAAATAGGCGCTTCTGTTTTATGACTGATGATTTGTTCAATGCAAACGGCATTAATCTTACGGAATTCGTCTTAAACTACCCGTCGCTTACGTAAGAGTCAGCGGCGCGGAAAAAATAGAGCCCTTCATTACAGTGGATGATGCGATATTTTCATGAAATGAATGTATTCAAATGAGTCATTCTCAAAGCTATAGGCATATAATCCTCTAATTCTTATCTTTAAACCAAATTAAAATGTTAATATAGGAAGGTTCCTACCATTATTTCTTGAATAGAATATTTTTCGTCTATCTTAAACGTTTCTGTCTTTAGACAGGGAAGAGGGTAGAGGAAATATATGTATCACTTAATTTTTCTTGTTTATGGTTGCAATACACCAAAGCTACTTAGGTATAAGCGATGGTGAGTTATATATTTGTTGATAGGTGAGTTTTAGCATTCATCTGGATTAATTATTTTTCAATTATATATAAAGCGCTGTTCATTGGGTCATTGTAATGTACTTCCATGGAATAATTCCGCTTATTCCGGCTCATTGGGTACAATAAAATTATATTACCTCACTCCTCATCTTGCCTAATAGCATCATGGAAGCATTAGGCGGCTAACGGCGGATGGTTTGAAGATTCTATCATACATCTTGCGCCTTAAAACCCAAAGGTAAACACATGTGACTTGACTGGGACTCGAACCCATGTCTCCCACTTTTCGGAGAGGTATTCTAACCAATAAACTATTATCCTGATAAAACTTCTTTAACAGAAGTGGAAATTGGTTCGACTTCCAGTCATGTCATTATTTTTCACTTCTGTTTACCATTGAGAAATTAATATTAGTCGCGGAATGAACAACTTACGTGTTAAATCTTGTATAAGTTAGGTTATATACGCATGAATGAGAGAGTTCTCTTGCTTGGTTATCACGAGCAAATATTTCTTTTTACATTGGATAGGGAAGTTTTTTCAGCTCTACATTCAATTCCATGGGATAAATATTCTCTTTTTTCGCCGACATCTCAATCGAAAGGTTCTCCCTTTCTCTTTCCTCCATTTCTTCATTCTATTTTATTACCACATTTCCACTGTTTTCTTTCTTACTATAGCCTTCGGGAAAGTCGTATGGAACGAATTGGCGTTGTTGATTTTTGGTTTGCTATAACTTTATTTACATTCAAAACGTAGAATTCTTCGTCCTGTTTCAAAACACCAATTCCCTATAGCTAAAATTTTACAAGGATGGAAGAAAATTAGAATAGGTTGGGTTGAAATAAAACGCAGGTTTTAGAAATGCAGAAAAATCACTTTTATCAATCCATAGAAATTCGTTACGGTCTCCACCGTGATTTTTATTTTGGGAGAAATTTTGCCTCAAATTTCACGGTACGGGATACTTTTGCAGTCAATCCTTCTTCGATACTTCATCGATTATCGCACCTCTTCGCAACGGCGCAGCCTTTTCTGAGATTACGTAATCCAATTACTTAATCCAAACAGGTCACCTCCTTGAAGTACATTTCATGTAATCTAAATATGGAATCCTCCTCTCGTTTTAACTATGAAAGCTATATAGCTCTTTGGACTCTTTGGTATGTCACGATGGGGCTAGAAAGAACGGGAAGCGAAAAATATATAATAACACCTGCGCCATGACTCATTTTTCTAATCATCTTAAATTTGTCCGCAAGTTTCAATTGTAATATCGACATTGAAAGAGGTTATTATTGCAATTTAAACTCTGGAAAGTAAAAATGAAATGAAATTTTGTTTTTATCTTTTCCAGCAAAATCTGTATTCTATAGTACATGTACATTTTATCACTCTTCCACGAAGTTACTGTCGAAGCTACAATGAAATAAATATATAGTCTTTTGGAATATACGAGTAATAATAACTTATAAATCTCATAAGAATCCGTAGAGAGCGGAAATTTTAAGTGAATCAGTTTCAGAAAACTCACAGCATTTTCGGATAACCGAAGCAATCCCAGGCAAGGTTACTCTGTTTACTTATTACTAAGCTACCAAAAATTAATGATTCCTAAATGTTGCGATGCAGATAAGTAAAAGAAATATTTCAGAGCGATAAAAACATTAAAAAGGTTCAAATAGTTACAGTAGATCAAATAATAGTTCCGTTCACCACCGTGTCGCAACTTATCAGAAATCGCGGAAAAGCGTTCTGTAACAACGAGGTTGCACCTTGGAACATAGCAATTAGCATATGTTTGTAAAGATTTTATTTTCTCCTGTTTCAGTGAATTCTCAGTGATCTAGATTTAGAGTCTATGAATTAATTAAAGGTAAAATTCTGCATCAATCCCATTTTCGGAAGTGGAATGTTAATATAGTTTCCCCAGTTCCCCAGTTAATATAGTTCCCCTGGATTCTATCCATCTTTAATCCTTCAAGGAATTTCCTACATCCTAGAGTCAAGGCAAAGATGTAGAATTACGTTCAGAACTTGTCATTCCAAAATTTATTCGTAATCCTCAGTATTGCAGTTGCCCCGAAAACTTGCTTTCTTACTCTGGATCTACTGAGCTTAACATTTCCCTATATCCCTCCATGATTGCCGAAATCTGAACTTAATTCATACATTTATCTATTTTCTCGTATGGGCGAACTAACTTTACGGTTGGGATTATTTTCTCCGACTCCATCGATCAAATGTTACCCTGACTTAACTAATAAGAGCGTTCTGTTATTTTCCAAATCAAGTTCAATTAATGGGTATGACGAGTTGATTGATTAAATTGATCTTGATTCGAAGTTCTGCGAAATAATTAATACCCTTTGTAGTTGAAAACTTACAATTGTCTTTTAAAGGACATGTAGAGCAACGTGTTGAGGATTGTTATCGCCGTACGGAATTCCTCTTTACAGAGTATTAAAATCAAGTAGTTTGCTAATTTTAAAAAGAGAATTATTATAGAATTCCTCGTAATTGCGGAGAGTTTTCCTTCTACGTAACCCTCTACAGAATTCCTGTTACACTTAAGCTGGTTTAATTGGTTATTTTTAAGAATTATTTAATCTTTTTTGACACGGAATTTCCTGCTTGGGTAACAGGAAATTTCCGTACATTTTCACATAATTTTTCTTAGTTTTAATTTGAAAGTAATTAATTTAAGTTTTTTATAAGCATTTCAGATAGGGACATTTTTTATTTATGCATTTTTAGCTTGATGCTAACGATAGCTTCCATTAAGATAATATATTTGTTATTTTCGTAAATTTTCTGCTTTTTCTCCGTAGTTTCATTGTTAAAAGACGAAATCTCTAGGAAAATTCCAATTGCTGTCACGCATATGTGCACGCCTCAAATTTTTGGAATAAATGTTGACTCTCACAACATTAACAAGCGAAAATGTGCAAAAGCGACATTCTTTTGGAGCCTGGCCGATGAAATTGCTGTTTTCCAAAAACCTGTTTCTAAAAATTGAGTCCTAAGGGAAATATTTTAGAGACTTGAGCGAATAAAACTATATGCAGATTGCTTTTTATGCCTCTCTCCTTCGTAGGCAATTGTTTTCATATTAAATCGTGGTGGAGGGAAATGTATTTCTCGGCAATGCATTGGAAAAACCGGAATATTCAATCAAAATTTGAAGTCCTATATCCAAAAAACATTGCATATTTTGCGGATTCCGTGCGGTAAGAAGAACAGAAGAATTAGCATTGTCAGAGGGGAACACCAAAATTTGAGAAGTAGAAATGATTAGGTACTTATTATGAAAACGAAATACCTGGAAATAATCTAGGAATTTTAAAAGTAAAATAGAAGATTTCCTACCTACAATCTGTCACCAATGGTTCCCCACTGGGAATTGAACCCGGGATAGCTTTCACTTAAGTGAAGCGCGCTACCTTTTAAATAAGAAAAGTACAAGATGATATTAAATCTTGTAAAGTTTTTTTCCGAGAAAATTCATATTTTTAAGGTGAGTTTGCTGAGTATCCTTGTTTGGCTTAGGATGGCCAAAACTGCCAAAAAAAAAACTGTTTGTCATACAGCTTGGTTAGTTTTATCCGATTTCTTCTATTTTACCATAGATTTTTACGAAAGCGATATAGTTGTGTTTTCTATGTAAAGCGACAACTAAGGTTAATTTTCACATTCTCAATCGGGAATCGAACCTGGGACCGATTTCATCAAAGACGAATTCTTTAATCCCTTAGCTACCCATGGAAGTAATAGAGACGTTGTAATGTGATTTGATTGTAATAAATTATGCTGTATCTCTCGCGTAATTTTTGAAATCATAATAATAATTAAGTAATGAAAATACATTTCTTCACTTTCATTGTTCTGTATTTTCTGATAAAATGTGTTTCAAATATTGCGTCTTCTTTAGTAAGATCCTAATTAATCGCCAATGAATTCAGATTCATCAATTTACCCTTAATTGGTCTCGTCGGGTCGTAATGCCTCGATTAATATTGCTTAGATAATTTTTGTAATATAGTGAAGTCGTTTTCAGTTATTCTTCTCTCTATTTTTTATTTCATGTTCTTTGTCCTTTTAATACATAATTGCTGATTAGGCCCTATAGACGATGTGTATTTTTAATAAAAATGTATTTATCTAAGGTAGCTCATCAATTAACACAAGTAAATTTAAATATAATGAAAACGTTTATTTATTGCATCTTATGCATCTCGGGTCATAATGACCTGACGCGACAATTTGTGTAAGTATTTGGGTTCGACCAAGTAAGGGTTAATGTAATTGAACGCACAGTCAAACTCGGTTATCTCTCTTAAAAGTTATAGCTCCCGAAATTTTTTGCAAAAGCATACAGTTCAAATTGAAATTTCGGGAGCTAAAGCCTTTATTTTCATTCAAGTCTCGAGTGAAAAGTGATTGCATCTCCTTTGCGATCACAATATTCCCTTCCGCTCTTAACGTTAGCGGAGAAAGTAAAGATCCATCTCGAATATTAACGCTTCATCCTCTCGAGATTTTCGTGAGCGACTTCTCTATTATGCATCAGTCCTCTCATCAGCCTCGAGGAAGATGAAGATCGCGACCGATTCAGTAAAAAGTGAAAACGGAGTCCGTTAATGAGATCCCGTTTGGAGAGCCGCGCTGAAGGACTGCTCGAAAAAAAGAGTTGCATGCTCTCTTGGAAGATGAGAGGCTACTTTCTCCGTATATTCATCCTTTTCTAGACTAATATGCACGAGTCCATATGGTCCAGTCATTCCCACCGCGCATACCGGGAAAATCACGTCCTTGAATAACATTGAAAATGTATATTTCGCCGAGTTTTCACGCGATGACCTATTCGGACGATGCGGACAATGTTGGAGATAGGACTATACTTCTAGGTTGCGTCCGTTGTAATTTTTCCCGGTGTGTTGCAAAGTTTGGAATTAGGAACTTCTGCAACTCGGCTGCCTCCGCCGTGTTCAGAATGAAAGACGCTGTGAGATTCGTGATCTGTCTTAATGTGTCCTCGTTTCTATGAAACATATGAAGTGGAAATATCCTTAAAGTTGGCATTCTAGTACAGGAATGGCGAACCTATGGTGCCCTCCAAAAGTGATGCATTAACATAATTAACATTATTATTATTATTATTAAGCAGAGAGTTGAAACCAGAGATTAACTCAAAATAATTTTATTATACATATCTATATGCGAAAATATATGCTAAATTAACCTGCCACTAAATTCTAAAGATCGCTTATAACATTTAATTCTATTTTTTGTATGGCCAATCTCAAATAAAATAGAATCTAGCCCATGAATCATTAGTGGTCGGCCACTCCTACTTATCTGTATACTTCAGAGTTTTCCAAGATATTAAATACTTCGAAGTGGCTCAACAAACTTCCAAGAATTCGGTAAATAAATTTTGATGTAGAACATATTCGGGATTCATCGAAAATCTCATTCACCTGTAAAATTATCATGCTTCGTTTAAAACCTTTAAATATCTCAAGCATAATGCGAACCTTCTTGAACTGGTTTCAAATTTATGTATAGCTATAGATTTAATTACCTTTCTGACTTGAATATGATTATTGAGAACGAAAATTCAAAAATATTTAGCTTAATAGATATAGGAAGAAATGTTTCTAATTTAAATGGTGATTGTTAGCCCGAGTGAATGATAATTATCCTTTGCGATCTCCGACCGATAAGGTTAACAAGATAATAAAAGTAAGCATAAATCTTTACAATCGGGTTTCTTCAATTTCTCTAACATATTCTAAGGGAATAATTAATCATTCCTTACTTGGTTGAGGTTTTAAATTTTCTGAGATCTACCTATCCTCTATACAAACATTTCAGTTTTAATAGCCCTTACAAAATAAAGTTATTAATCGCTCAACATGGCAATTAATCGTTATTAGTTTTGTTATTAACCCAAACGTATGGAATACTATACCCCCCTCCCCTAACCAGATCTAGATTTGAGATGGAAAAAATATACCACTTTTCAGAAAGAAAACTAGGTCCTAACTATTAAAGTTAAAACTTTTCAAAATAAATTAGGGACTGGTTTCTTTTGTGAGAAGTGATTTCATTTTTATTACTTCCCTTGTTGTGGTATACCACAAAGCCACTCGACAACTTTTTGAGTTTATTTATACATATTTCAGTACCTAATTACAGATTTCACTAGCTAATTATGTCTATGTGATAAAATTAATTATTGCGTTAATAGCATCGCTGAAAGTCGTGAATTCAGACCGGTATATGTGCAACATTCACTCCCCCCTTTTACAGGTTTCCTTCTATACTAGATAGATTTCTACGACTTCGCAAGCAAGTGACATTTTGAAGAGATCACCGTGGGGGAAGAAATTCAACGAGTAATTCGAAACTCCTTCAGAATGTCGCATTGCACACTTCTTGAGTTAAATATGAGCAGAAGAAATTACAGATTTCAACAAGTCTTCTTCGAAGGAAACGATTGGCCGTAAAGGCTTCTGGTTAAAGACTTCAACCTTTCACGAATCCACCCATTTCGTTTAAACCATACCGATACTTTCCCTATTCCCGAGTAAGAACAGGACGTCTTATCTTCAAAAGTTAGTTTTTTAAATGAAAGCAATCCATTATAGTACGGGGGAGAGACCAAGGAAAATCCAATTTCCGAGTCAAACCTAATGATAATTTTCACGCTGAATACCGCAAGAAACGAAGACGAACAAAGCTTTTCCAATCATCTTTTAAAAACGTCTTCTTTCCGACGCTCTCTCGCGATGAGCTTCTTATTAGTCATACAAACAGGATTTTTAGCTGTGTAACAGCGGGACCTTCGGTGCCTGCGTTAACCGTGTCCTTCGCCGTTTTGTTGTAGTACGATCTGTTGAAAAACACTGACGCGGTGCGCTAAAAATAACGCAACATCCCGGGCACGAGCTATTGACACCGGAGCTGCAGAAATTATTCTCTTTTTATCATTGGAAAGGTCCATCAGTAAGGATCTGGTCGTACTAATCCATCCCCCTTAATTTTCGAGAAGATGAGAGCTGTGATACAAAAATTAATATTAATACGTCTAATTATTTGCTCGTGTTTACATATTTATCCCTGATGTTTCTGTTATGAAATGGGATTTCCCATCTCCGTTATTGCTAATTATGTCTCAATAATTTAATGATTGCCAACTCTGTCTCTACGGACCACTAGGGGGAATTTTAAGTTTTCAGGCAGGGGATGAGTAGTTTTTAGATGATAAAATCTTCAGTCGTAGCCTAACTTGAGGGAAAATTAATAATTAAGGAATTTCAAACACGCTTCGAAAGGACGACGGTAAAAATATTCTCTAAGAAATGTTTAATTAAAGGACTGACGGTTTTAAATAAAAGGATATATACGTCAATATCGCAATGTAAAGCATTCTCGATTGTATTCTGCTTATCATATTATAATCCGTTTACCTTTACATTTCTTTGGAAGATAATATTGCAGAATATTTCAGTTGTATATATATTGTACTTGACGTAATCGCCACTTCATTGACATGTTTGTCCGCATTATAATTATATAATTATATAATATATATTATATATTTATGTCCGCATGTAAATTTATGGTCAATCAATATTATTCTTCTTATAACTATATTTCTGTGGTTTTTTCTGTGAGCGCTGACTTTATGATTTGACACAATTGCGGTCGTTATAGAAATGATATCGTGCGAAGAGGGTGTTACGTAACATAACGTTTCGCGACAATTGCACTTATCTATAGAAACAGACGATACATTTTCTCATAACTAAAGCAATATTGGAATAAGCAGAATTCATGAAAAATATCGGAGCCTATCCTCTGTTGTTTATATTTCACTTTCAAGATATAAACAATAAACTCCCCATCAAAAGTGACGGAATTTACTTACTCAAAAATATATATTATACATCTCACATGGTATAGTACAAATGCTCATTCTAAGCTAGAATGCATGAATAGTAAGTATGAAGTACTTAAATATATTACTGATGTGCGCCAAAATTCCAAAAGAATTTTAAATTCTTATTGCAAAGTGTATGAGATCGGATTCAACAATAGCTTTTATCTTCAGGGGAATAGATCTTTTCAAACTACATAATTTCGCAAAAATTTCGTTTATTTTACCATAATTCCTGTAAATTCGAATCAATAACAATATTTTACAGCTAAAATAAAGGCCTATATTCAATTTCTTCTGATATTTATCTCGATTTCGTAAGACTAATATATCTAATTTAACTTCGTAAAACAACTGAATTCTTTACGAGAAAATCGAAATTAACGTGTATTTCTTAAGGTAGTAGTTTTAGATCGTTTACGGTCGAACCAAGGATACATCTGTAAAATTAACGACAAATTTTAACTGCCAATGAAGTCCTTCATGTGAATTTCATACTTCTACCGTGCAGGAATTTGTATTAAATTACGTATAACTGGTATCTCAATGTATTTTTAATGGATGATTTACTTTGTTCATATTCTTCACTATGTGTATAGGCATAATTTTGCGCGGATAATGATAATTTGTTTAGTTTCAGCAATTATAAGCCTTATGTGTAAAGTCACGGTCTTTTATTTAAAAAAATGTCTGACTGTAATACAGATGAGTTCTGTCACAGAAAAAGGCTATGAACAGAATTCATTCATTTGCATTCTTTGGTAATTATCAGTAAAAGATAATTTCAACGCATGTGTGGAATCTCTTTTGTGGGTTCATTTTTGCTCATACTCGGTTCACTCAATTACTGCAAATGAATAGCTGCCATTGCACGTTAAGAGGATATTGAACTAAAGCTCTCTTAATTACTCTTTGAGTAATAACCCTCCACTCTATTGCTCACAGTATGAGTACGCTATTCGAGTAGGTAATTGAGGAAGCCCACAAATTTAAATTTCGAATGATTACGCACCTGAAATTGCCGCTAGGGCACATACGAACATTGTATTTTCTATCTTTATATTTGTAATACTTAATTTTCTGTTAATATAATTGGAAATAATTTACAAATGTGTGTAATGAATAAGAAAGACAATACGCATGAAATTTTGGTCTGAGTAAAGGAAAAATTGGTATCAGTTTCAATGAGAATTAGCAATTTTATTTGCTGGTATTAAAAAGAAGTCTCACATGTGTTCTTAGTGTTATATTCTCAGGATTCGGAGAACATACGAACATGAACGTTGAAATGTGAGTTTTTAATTCTCCAAGGGGAAACATATTCCCTTTTTCGATTGCCATTATTGTATGATTGAAGGCGTTCATGCAACATAGGAACATATATTCATGTACCTGTGTTTCACCCTTATTAATGCAAAATTTTTCATAAAATGGAAGGATATTCTAATACAATAACACCTCTCATCCATTGTGACTGATATTTGTTTCTTGCTGGATTTTAAATGGCTGACAAACTCTATCTCAATTTATGTTTGTGATAACTTGGTTTTTTCTCGGGAATGTATAGAAAACTGAATCTTACAATTAGTATCAATAGATACATTTAGTGCCATAGGAAGATATAGATCAAATACGAATGTTTGATTGTAGATATAATTAATTAGGAATACCGAAATAACATATATCTACATATAGGAAAATAAAAGAGAACGCCTTAAGTAAATTTTAACTATTTACACGGGAACACTAACTTATTGTCCCTCCCAATTATGTACAGACATTTCAGTTACATTTTGTACGTTTGATGATTCTGGCATCAACTATTTCTTTCGAAGAAGTTTCTTTCTTCCGACTGGAAATTTTTCAATACCCACTGTTTTAATATCATCTAGTGCTACAAATCTCCCGGTTTCTGATTTAATTATTTCACTATCATACCACTGTATCAATACCACAGGAAATTAGCATTTGCTAATTGGATCCCGTTATAGCACCGTTTATCCAATTCAATCACTAGCCTAGCTTCCTCCATCCGGAATCCCCTCCTGCGGAACCTGGATGTCAAGACATAGAATAGCTTAGTCGGCGATAATCGCTGATAATCCAGGAGTGACATCCCGTTACGATTGAGCGCTTTGCGGATCACGCCCTACTCAAGATCACCGCCCAGGCTCACGCTTTGCAACACTGCTAGGATTAGCAAGGGGTGACTTTGATTTTCCACTTGTTATCATTCTTTTTTGTGATTATTCATGATTTTTATCTTACTATCACCTACACCATGTTACCACCAATGAAATATTGCTTTTCTTCTTTATGCTTCCGAATGATTGCTTCCTCTCCTCCTTGCAATGCTCTTCAAGAGGACTCTTTGCTAATCTTGAGTCTCATCCACTAAATTACAGCTCGAGCTTTCCCCAAAGCCAAAACATTCCATTTCTGACTACTCATGAATGCGAAGGGTATTCGTAATCGTAATTGTAATTCGGTCTCCACCGAGAATCGAACGCGAAATCACTTTCACTGATGTCGAGCTCGCTATCATTTGGCTATTTATGTTCTAAGGAAAAGAAGGATCGTCCTGAGTTGCCTCTGCTTTATTTTGATGTTGTTGTATCACCCTCTGTTAGGAATATTATAATTCAAAGCTAATAAACCTAATTCATTGAGGAATGATGAGATATTTGGTGCATTTATATAATAATCAGTGTCATCCTCTTCACTTAAGAACATGGGAAACGCTAAAGCTATCACTTTCATCCTGCGAGAGATAAAATCCAGACTTTTCTACTAGAGAAGGTTTTATTATCAATGTATCAGCATTTGTTGAACTTGATGAAGGAGAAGGTGACACTGGAGAATTATATGCAGATGATTCTCTGATGGGCCCTTAACCCTCCTGATTTATCCTTAATGGATTAACAAATCTTGTGCAAGCTCCTCACGGTGATAACGAAATAACTACACAGCTTGCTCTTACACTCCGCCAATGACACTCTTCATATTCTTCCATTTTTATAAGTGCATTGATTTGAGCGGAATGCTGTATTCCTAAGGCTTAAAATTGATAAATATACCTTATGTTTTCTTTTTCTTGTTCTTTGTATTTCTGTTCGGCCAGAACACCTGGAGTGTACTTTGATAAAGGTCATTTGACTGTCTTATTAATTCCGATCGTGAGCACGTCCTTGATTTATGTTCTACTTTTACTTTTGCTGTTCTGATTGATTCTAGTCTCCCTGACTCCTGCCCTGAAATCCCTTCCTGGCAGTGAAAGTTGATATTTTGGGTTTGAGCCGACTGTCAATCTTTGAAAGCATGGACTCCAGAGTACGACAAACCTCTCATCAGCTTTTTCAATTAAAGCCGTCCTTCCTGCACGTATTCTCTCATCAACCTTCTGACTGGGATCATTCGGGACTTCATAACCGCAGGAGGCTTCTGCCTCGCCTTGGGCTTTTAAGGGAGGATGATCTTTACGGGATGGCGTAGAGGCCGCAAGCGCTCGGGGGTAAAAGGGTATCCGGGTCGGTGTGCATCACGTCGTGAGTGCCTCAGAGCCAACGTTGCGACATCACCAAACAGTTACTCCCCAAAGGCCGCGCTCTTATGGGAGAGCAAGATGATGGGTGGGCTATGTGGATTGGCCCGTTACTGTATTTTCTTTTTCAATTGGTGTGTTTCAAATTTAAGGGGGAGAACCTCCTCTCGATCGAGCAGGTTTTCAGCAATGATTCTTAAAATATGTGACATTTCTCTTTCACATTTTCATTGCGCTGATCCGAGGTCATCCGCGGAGTTACGCCCCCTTTAACCTTGCCGAGGAATTTTTAGGCTGACGAAGATGCGTTTTGATGTATTGCGGGGTCGATAAGATACCGTTTTGGGTTTCCTAGCAATTCTTCATGTGCAAAAGTAAAACAAAATGAGAAAATGAAAACGAATACACTCATTCCAACAGTGTACGTAAATGAGCGTGGTTACCTGATAATGTAAATGTTACAATAATGACAAAGATAAAATAATCGATTTATTCAAATCGTTAGCAAAAAAAATCGTGATTCTAAATATTTCGTATATGTTTCCAAAATCATAAATACAAAATGTAGCTAAGAACATCGAGACATATTTCAGTTGATACGAAATTCGTCAGTAAGATTACACAGCTATAATCATAATGTTCTCTGTAAATAATAGTGAAACTTTTTATACGGTGGTGCTTTTTCGATTTTTGATACGCTAAGATTAAAGCTATAACGAGTCCGGAAGGTTTTCCTCAATATAGTTGTAATTACTCATAAAGTAAACAAGAGTTATACGAGAGTCTGAACAAAGTTTGAAATGAAAATTCTGCTCCCCGAAGCAAACGAGGAAGTAGATACATCATGCGTTTAGGCGAAATAACGGATAATCCAAGGAAAAAATTTACAACTTTTTTCAGTATGTTTATCTAATAGGGTCGTGTCTATAATAAACAAATTCTCTAATATAATATATTAAAAGAAAAAAAACGTGATCATGGGAAAGAGGTGTACTTGTCTATTTAAATAAAGGATTAATTATTCTCCAAAATGAATATGAAATTCTAATCAAAACATGAAAATATTTTAGATGAAATAAGTTTATAGAAGCGTAGATATTTTCACAATAAACATAATTAATCTTTTTTATACATACTGCAGAATATCCTCATTAAATTCCGTAGAATGTAATGAAAATTTCTACATCTTAATTAATCAAGGGGGTATCAAATTAAATGAATCTCAAAATTTTTCAGAAAAGTGGATTTCATCAAAAAACTGTCCTATCGTATGATAATTCATTCGAAGTAATAAAGCATTTAAATGATTTTAATAATTTTAATATATCATTTACTTTCATAGGAACTTTCCTAAGCCTGAGGTTTATTTCAAAACATATAGTGTATATTTGCGTAGATCATCCTTGATAGCGACAAGCGATAATTATATTGTCCATCTCTTTCACCTTTTTAGATGAAATACTAAATTTTCTTGCAAGGAATTTTCCGTTACGAGAGACACCTTAGGTAAATCAAAATTTAGTACATTTATTTTCGAAGATAAATGACCTCAATCAATTTCGTGTTACTTATTTTGGATCCGCATCTGCATTCCAAATTTTTCAATCTCCCAAACTTCAAAATAGTGTCGCGATACGCGAAAGACACGACAGAATATTTAAAGGGCGACTGCATTATCATTTTCAATAAGGAAGTAATTTACTTGACTGATGTGTTTGCAGTTATTTTAGGAGCCATGTGGAGGAGGGAGCGTCGGAAGTGGAATTTAATAAAAATATACGGTAAGGTGTTTCCCTTTGTATCATTTTCTTACGATACCTAACAAATATTTTCGCAGCTTTGGGGTAAAAGGCTTCTATTAAAACGTATACATTTAGCACACTTTAGTTGCTACGAAACATGGACTGCAGCAGCTGAGAACAAATAATTGTGAGGTGAGATAGAAAAGCGACGAAAATGAAATAAACAGACCTAGTAAGTATGGACGGTTCTCACATCATGAGAGGACCGCTTCTAGGCTCGCTACGTATCTCGTGTTTGTTGATTTTACGTGTCAGACGCAAGCTTACAATAGTAAAATTGCGTACGCAAAAAGCGTTGCATCTCTTGTTTCTCAGATAATGTTTTCGGTTCACTTTCCGGAATTCGCTACCTATATCTGGGTTTACATACGTCGAATATGTGTAAGTGGGGAACTGTAAGTAATGAAGTATTCTTTCGAAGACCATATAAGTAACGAATTCCATACAAAAAATGGAAAAAAGAGGAGAAAATTTAATCGTGCAAACACAGAGGCATGCTTATATCAGTATTGGAAGAAGAAATGGATGAAAAGAGAATTATAGAGGAACTCTTATATTAAATTGTTCGAAATGGATAATGGTTAAGGCAATAAATATAGAAATTACGAGGGAACGACATGATTACTTTGGAACAGTAGGGTCTGGAGAGCTGCAACAAGTCTTTAGATTGCCATGATAATAACGCGAAATTAACCTCAAAATAAATTTTTGGTATGTATAAAGTTAAAGCGATCCATAACGATTACTGCAAATAACAGTAGAATTAGGAATAATTATAGATCGATCTCGCAGCCGAAGGATGAATACGGATAATGTCAAGGTCGTTCAGAAGGATGTATGATCTCAACCCTCACACCTGAGTTAGTTCAGGAATCTAAAATAAATAGCCAATTTGGAATCTCCTTTAATACCGTAAATGCGGTAGATTAATTAATATCTAATGGTCTTTGTCCTTTAAATAATAATAACTGATGAATGATAAGATAACTATTTTCATATGTATCCAATATTTTTATATTTGGAACAATTATCAAGATAGACCATGCAATTCTTATTACATATTATAGATACTAACCACTCGAGTGATTTCAGTAGAGTTAATGCTATACTCACGAGTGAAGATGAAACTTAAGGTTAAGATGTTTAATTCTGTAGTGTCTATGGTGGAAGGGGACCGTTACTACGAATGACGGGGAGATGAAGAAATTAAATTAGAACTTTATATTACAAAAAATTGGTATTTAAGTATTCATCATTTAAATCTCTAATAACTGTATAAGTTCTGCCAAAATATGTGAGTGGAATGATTGGTTTGTTGATTACTCGAACTTTGTTCATGTTTTCTGTATAGCCATGATGCATATAATATTTTCTTAGATTACCTTTCCTTAGAATATTTGGAATCAATTTCTTGTATTCATTTCGTTTGGGATAAAAAGACTTAGTGTGACCTCACATCGAAAGTGTAAATAAAATATCAATTCTAATATTTAAAACTTATTTGAAAATAAAGAAACGACCACCTCGTTTATTTTACGACGAAGTAATTAAACCGAAACCCACCTCGGAGGAATCCCTCCAGTTCAATGATTAAAAGCTCTGTTCAAAATTTAACGTGCTTTTGATTGTCACTATGATACAGCTATTTCGCTTTTCCCCTGTGCAAATGGCGATGTTTTGTGTGTGACTCGGTCTCTTCCTGAATAGCTAAATGGAAGGACTCTCGCCCGATCTTCTGACATTTATCCGTTTCACTGTGTGCAAACCAATGCTTCGTGGTGGTCGCCAATATCCACGATTAGCAGCCCAGTTTTCTTTCTCCGCTTCTTCATCATTCTCCTGCACCAAACTACTCGTTAAATCTTGCTGCACCTCCTCATGTCGTGGACACCGCTTTTGTTCTATATTTTTACCGTCCATATTTCTATAAAATATTTGTTTCGTATTACTTATACTCTATATTTTCTAATAATTCGTATCATTTTTCATATTCTATTTGGTTCATCTCTGAAAAAAATGATATTTTTCATCACAAACATGGTTTATTCGCACCACATCTTCCTTTCGCTATTGCTATAATTGAAATTTAACTGCAAGTGAAAACAAACCACCTCTTCGATCAAAAATTGAGTATCTAGATAATTTTTCCCGTCGCCTGGTGTTTAGTTATCTATGAGACTGATGAACTACACTCTGATTATTCGCTTACTTTAAGCATAATTGGCATTTAAAAAGCTAGGTTTAATCATTAGCTCCTTTGTATACTGAACCAGCAACTGATTCACTTACTTCTTAACTTGCAAAACCATTCACTTTTATTTTCATCTTATTCATGTTGAGAGTTATTCTGAATACTGAATGAACGTAAATTTATTGCAGTACGGGTGCAGCTAGTAATTCTATCCTTGATCTGCATTATATAGTCGGAGAGCAGTGGATAAATTGTTTGCGTACAGAAAGCCAAGAATAAAACTCTCGAGATGCATAAGAACATCAAGGAATATAAAACAAGAGCCTTAATGCTCGAAAAAACCCTCAGTTAGTAATAGATTTGGAATTAAAATAACTGTTATATATTCCTGTTCTCACTCTAGAATTAAACGATAGTATAAGTTACGGTAGGTTTTTCCTGTCCTATGAATTGCCTTCTTATCCTGCTCTTTTATAGTCAAACAAACAGACTGTGGGCAATCCCCTTGATACTATCTTATGAGCGTATTTTCCATCTTGTCAACCATTGGAAGTGTAACTTCCCAGACGTCTAAAGATATCCTGTTCACTGCAGAATCTTTTTCAAAGTTTTATTACGTTAAAGTGATCGCTATTTTACATTGAATTCTCTGATTATGGCCGTAGATGATCTTTTATGCTCCTTTATCATCCATGAATTATGATGAAATTCAGAGGAGGAATTACAGGTTTTGCTGGACGCACCTAAATTGCTTCCTCCTCCATAAAAGTATTTCAAATAATGTCTGAAACAGAAAAATATATGGATCTATTTTCAAAGGTAGCTATATAATGGATCCAAACTTAAAATTTGAATATTCCGCATTTTTATACTAAGAAATACTAATAAAATATTAATGAATGAACAGAAAGTACCTGTTGAATTAAGATTGGATCTTAATCAATAAAATGACAGTGAGGCTCTGGAACGGATTTAAAATACTTTTTCGTGTACAAAAATTATGTAAATTATAATTAATGCACTATAGAGAGAGTTGTATTTATATAAGTACTCAAAACTCATATAATATTGTAATGTTGATAACTATCTAAACACATGTAATATTTACAAGTCTAAGGTACCTAATGTCCTCCAAATCGGACATTGCCTCAGAACTTTTGCGTATCATATGCAAAAGTAGTTTCCTCTCATTTTTTTGTAAATTATCTTGACATCTATAAAGAAGGATAATAATAATAATTCATTGATCACAAACAGGTTTATCAATCCAATTACATGTGATATATTTTATAAGTAAATAATACCAAACATAAGAGGGTAAATTAAAACATTAAAACATTAAAAATATTTAAAAAATACTTTTGAGCTCTCTAAACTTAAGGGTATCTACACACCAAATATCAATTTTTTCTGAGATGGTCGAGCAACCAATTATTTTTTTCTGGACCACCTGGTATGGATTGACCCAAGAGATTAAAAAAAATAAATAAAATAAAAAATAGCAATAAAAATGAAGGAAAGAAGGAAATAGAGAAACAAATAAAAAATTAATGAGATTCAGCAGCATAAAGTTTTATCTTTGATGAATGGAGTGTGTAATTGAAAAGATCAATGAAATTTTTCCTTTGTAATAAACCATCATTAGCTCGCATTATTCTTGTGAGCTCAAATTTGCATACGTCCACCCTCCCAAAATAGACACGTAGTAGGACAGTATGCCTAGACTTTCTCAAGGGTACAACGAAGTTTATCCTGCTGAGAAGAGCTGCAGAATCAATTCAACCGATAAGAACATTCCTAAGGATAATATATCGGCGACATCTCTTCTGTAGGTGTCGCAGGTTTTTCACACCCTCTTCTGGGGTGTTTTCCTGCTGTAGGCTATTTTTCCTATCCTAGGTTTTTAAGCCCACAATATAAATTTATTCCGTGCACTTTTTTTGCTATCTCTTTCTTACAAATTAACGAAGAGTCAGATGTAAGAAGCGACTATTCAGTCTCAATCTCGCCCGAATAAAGACGTTTTACTATTATTATTCTTGTGCTCAGAGGAGTCAATTTAAATAAGGTTTTAGGGTGAATATGTCATGGCTTTCCTGTATATTTCCTCAGCGAATTCAAACGGGTACCAAATTCGTTGTTACAGCTGCTAAGTATTCTATTTAAATTCAATTATATTCTGGTGTGACTGAATTACAGTATCTCTAAGCACCTAAACATTCATCTCCATCTATTCCGACACATCTAAAGAAAATATCCAACAACACCGTATCACTTAAGCATAAGGAACATGTTTACATTTAATTTAATGTTATTATCAGAGCATGAAAAACAGTTTTTATATTGCAGCACTTGTTGATGGGACAGCTTTAAGAGTAATCACACGTTTTTTGCCAAATTTTCGACTTACGATCAATTTGTCTTAAGGCCATCATTTGGAAAGTCATCTGCTCACAGACCGGGTAAATCTATAAAACATGAAATATACATAAAACATGACGTTCTAAGGTATATTTGTTTTTATCTACAAGAATTCCTCATGAGGTGGAGATCACCAGAATATGCCCTTTCGGAATTTTTGAGTTACGAAATTTAATATCCCATAAAGCCGGTCACATCCTCCTTGATCCACTCTTTCGATGTTTTTTGTATTATCAGTCAGATCTGAAAAAAGAATGACATTTCCTACGGAGGCTAAATAAGTCGTCTCGTGAATAATCGATTCGATTTGAGTATCTCACTCTGCTTTCGACCTCGCTGAAAGAGAATGGCACGTGCTTTGAAACTCCATTCCGTCATAATTGACATTTGTTTTCCTAGAATCGTCCTTTATTCGACCCGACAATTTTCCTCACAAATTCCAGAGCGCAGGGAAACGTTTGCAAATCTCTCTCACATAGGAATTTCAGCGCTTAATAATTAAAACACAATAATATTGATCATGCTATCAGTAGTAAGCACGATAGTGGTACTATTTTAATTGCCATTAGAGCACAACGAATCATCTCGCATATTGGAGAATCATAATATGGCCAAATTGAAATTGCATCAGTGAAGCAGAGTTGTACGCATTGCAGCTACCGTAAAACCCGTTTAAGGCGCAATCCCGCTTAAGATATAATTTTGTCAGAGTCCATTTCACACGAAATATATGGTATAGAAACCCGCTTAAGACGCGGATTTTTTCCTGTCTCCAGATTCACTGCAACCTTCTGTACCCAAAAGTTAGCCTCATTCGATGGACCAAATAATAATTATAAAAATAATAATTAATAAAAAATATTTTTTCCATTATCTGTGTCGCCGTCCTCTCTCTTTTCCTTGCCTCTAAAAGGGTTCCTTGTGAGTCATTTCTTTTGAATGACTAAATTTTTGAGAATGTTACTATATATTTGAGGATGAACAATTGCAAAATCAACCTCTTTCAGCATAATTTAATGTCATTATCTCTCGGATTTTGAACGGATTGATATTACTGGCAGTATTCTAAATAATATGAAGAATGATTCGGATGAAAGTGTATAATTCCTACGCTGTAAAGGCGTCTTTTTTTCATTTTTGGCGAGTTTGCTTCAGTAAAAAACAAGTGATTGCCGTCATTTACGAATGGCGTAAATAATACCTAAAAAAAATTCATGCGAACATAAGTAAGGCAGTTTCAACTCTTATCCTTATGGTTTAGCCATATATAGCAAAAATCACTCATCAATAACAGAGAATAATTAAATCTAAGAAGGAAGAGACCTAAGTTGAATTCGTATACATTCAATTTCTTGAACAGCAGTGGAGGACACGTGTTCCGCCGATAAGGAAGGTAATTTCTCGCAAATGGGAAGATTAGTAGGCAGGAATGCCGAGGTCAACGCTTTGGATCTGAAACTGCTAAGAATTAACTTCATATACTTACATTTCCTAACATTAGGAACCCAAGGTTTGACCGAAAAAAGGGCATCGATCTTCATCACATACGGAAACTTAAATGTTATTTTTTTACCGTATGAACATGTGTGGGAACTTCATCTTTCTTATTTTTTGTCGCTAACTTAAAGGGGAAGAGAAGGTCGGCTCGTCTTGTAAGCATGGAATACGGAATCAGCTGCGAAGCCTAACACGAATATCAATCAGCTAATGGAGAAAACGTCACATTCTTCCCTTGTCAATCGGTATTTGATGTTTCCTTTTCTGATATCTATCACAATTCCCCTATTTGCTTTTGCGCTAATCCACTGATCTAGGAATATGATTTGGGGAGGATTTTTCGGAATGATGTGAGTAAATGGTGAGCATATATATCGTTGTTTATATATAGGTTATATATCATTAGTTTACTTGGAGGTTGGATTTCTTAAATAATGCGGCATACGTCTATTTTACTGTTACAGATGTGAATAATATTCACTAGGTAAAATCATAAAAATGAACTCATGACTCGACTGAATACATAATCATGCATATGACCATAATATATATGTATGTATATGCATGATTCAACTTGCAACTCAAAACATCAAGGAAATCCGTATTTATTTCGCTACGAAAGACTGGAGCTTGGTTTGTAAAATCCAGTAACACTAGGATAACCCATTCCTAACGGGCTATTTTTCAGCAGCAGACGCGACGAAACTGTACATTCTCATTTTAGAAGCATGATTTCATAACTTCACTATGTTCGTTGGTAGGGAAATTCCAAGCCAATCCGTAGGCGACAAATGTATCACAGCCGGCTAGGAATTTGTTGTAAAATTGATGCCTCGTAATTGGTCTGATCAAGTGGTACTCGATAGCTGGGACTACGAATAAGCTTAGACTAAAGCTATTGTATATTTATTCATCATTGTTTATGATTATTTATAAAGTTAACACTATAAGTTTAAAAAACCAGGTGGCAGTGTTCAGCATAATAGAAAATGGTCGATGTTACTGACTACAATGATAGTTAAAAAAATAAATTATCGCACTTAACAACTGAATCAGTATCAAAAATTAAAACGAAAAATATTTCAAATGATATTTTATAAAAATACTAGCAAAACTTGTTATTAATTTTTCAACCAACGAGCCACATTAATATTTTTAGCCACTCACTCCCACAATACACATTGAATCACTTATTCTCCAAGACACTAACACGTACTACTAATATCATACAATATCAATATTCAACCTACTATAAGCAGCGAAAGGTAAATATAAATTTACGCTAGTATCACAAACTGTTGCTACATCTCCGGTTTTCACATGGACACTTCGGTTTTCGTGGTCCATCTCCGGTATTTTCAATCAATCTTTGATGTCAGGGCGTTTATAGAAAAGTATTTAAAACCTTACGTATCCTTGTAATGGCGGACGAATGAACTCGATCAAAAACACTATCCGCATCATATATTGTGTGACGAAGATATTCCAGGTGTAGATTTTTATGCATAAAAATGTGAAGGTCGTCCTAATACGATGTCTCCAAGTTTTTCCGGGATTCTTCTCTCAATTCCCTCTCTCAAACAAGTTCTTCATATCTTCTAATACAAAGCGTGTCATATATTCCAAATCCCCTTCTCCCTCAGACACATGTGAATTAAGCCCATCTTTTGCAATCCTCTCAAGGTCGATCATCTGCGATTTTGGGATTCTCAGAATGTAAAAATCGTAACTTTAAAAGGCATCTTAACTATGGACCGTAGTATGAATTAATTCACTTTTAAGTGCCAATACATATAAATTGCTGGTTTTTATTTTGGTTAATTGAAGCGTTCATAAATTTTGCTACCTCATTTGAATTTATTTGACAACTTCTCGGAAAACTTCTGCTACGGACTCCAACATTCCAAACCACTTATCAGAGGTAGTAGATTTTTAGAACTGTCATAAATTGCCATAAGTTTTACATGGCGCTTTCCCTTAAGTTAACCAATAATGTATTTTATTTATAGTAGCCATTTTTATTTCATTTATGGGTCATTCCACGCCAAACCGAACAAAAAAAAAACATGACATTTTTGTATCTTCCTGAAACTTTGCCACATTATTGATAGTAACAATTAAGTCACTTTTACCAATTTTTAGACCAACAATCCAAATAATTACAAAATGGCGGCTAAACAAAGTTCGCAAAAAAGTTCGAAATCCGGCTCGCGCGCTCTCAGTTGAACACCCGTTTCTCAGAGAGTTTAAAACGTACGATGCTTTAAATACGCTCATTCTAAAGCTCTTAAATGGCGTTTTCATTACATATGGAATTTGTTTCCATTTCTTGGGGACAATACCTACTTTTAGGCAATGAAACTTTTTGAATAGGTTTTAACCTAAAAAAATCCAGTTTTACCGCGTTAAGAAAAATATCACCGAAATTGTTATTAAGTTTTCTTTAAGTGGTCGAAGTATAAAAGCGGTAAACGGATATTAAGTATAGTAAAAAAAATATGATCTACCTCCGGGTCGAGGCGCCTCGCCGCTCGCTACCGCAATGAACGCTCCACTCATTGTTAGTCCCATCCGTCGGAGTTCACTTTTACTCAAAAAATACGTGTCCATACTTCATATATCGATGTTTTTTCTATTTACAAAGTTGCATTAAAGAATTTATATACTTGACAAAATGTTATTTTCATACACACTCAGTTGTATAATCGGTCGAAAAAGAGAATAGCCCAGCACGTATCTGAGTTTTCGATACAGGTATGAAGGTATGATAATTTTGTGTGCCGTGTATCATTTTAGCTGCTTTCAAGCGATTATTCAAAATCAATGACTCCTCTGAATAATCTTTCTTTGTAAAGTAGTGAACTTCTACGTTTTGTAAATTTTCGGACGCCCACATATATAGCTCGTTTGGTGATGAAATTAGGTTACCCTGAAGACTCGCCTTAGCTGCCAGCCTCTTAATTGTGCCTCCTATTCCATCGCAAGGTCCTTTTCCGTGAGACGTAGCAAAGAACTGCTTTTATTCCATAATCCTCCTCGTGGTGGCAAAGATTTACAAAATTTTTCTTGTTTTTGTACTGGGAGCCGGCTCCATCCGAAAAGTACAGAATCTTAGATACTTTCCCTATTTCTTTTTCCAGGAAGGTAATCAACTTTCTTTGGAATAGATGGAAAGCTATTGCGTCGTGCTTTAAACATTCTGAAATAGCAACAAAACTCTTAGTTTTAATAATTAAGCCACTTCTGTAGTATACTAAGAAGGGATGTAATGAGGCTTGAATATTATTCCAGTGTACTCCTTGGACTGAATCTTGGAAAACCATGGAATAATTCTCAGCGAAGTCTGCTATCACTAAACATTCTGAGTCGAGTAAATTTTCCTTTCTGTATTTTAGGAACGAAGATTGCTCTCGAGCTATAAATGCATGTTTTAATAGCTTCTCGAGGGAGTTAGAAAATTTCTCTAAAAACTCTTCAATGGCCTTCTCCATCATTTCAAGGCTAGCTCGATCGACAAAAACCCATTGTTTGTATTTAACTTTATCGATCATAAACATATCAAATACCTGTTGTAAATGTTCAATCAAATTTACAGGACCTGGACATTCAGAACATTTCCGGAAGTAACAGTCCACAGACGGAGGATTGCAAATTATCTGCGCCAAACAGTCGTTATAGGATTTTAGAGGCTTTACAGAGTCGGCTGTAATAGAGGGTATTTTTGATCCGTCTATCATAAGTTTTACGTTCCCATGGATAACGCAAACGGAATGAGTTCCGCTAGCTCCTGCTATGACACAGTTCCTTGGTCTCAACTCCGCAAATTTTGAGAAAGAAATTTTCACCCCCTTGTATTTCACCTTGAATTCATAAAAAGCTTCCTTGATGTTGCTAAGGACCGATCTTTTCTGAATATGCTTCCGATCACCGTTTTCCACAACAGAAATGTAGTCTTTCTTCCCCGGCATTAAGCGACTTATATCGTCGGTGAGATAGAAAACTTTCACTAATGCTAATACTTCTTCTTCTACGGGTCTTCCAATTTTTTGATTGGGCGTTGATAATATTCCTTTCTCAGAAGCAATTTCTTTAGCAACACGGATCATTTGTGTAGAGGCATCGAAATATTTCTTGATTTTGTTGTAGGACCAGTCCTCAAAAATAGTCAGTATTTGAATTTTTCTGCTTCTGTGGTTTGTAGAAGAATATGCTTCCCTCAATTTTTTTAGAATGTCGTCAGATTCCTCTTGAAATGTCTCATCGTCCACATGAAACACCTTGCTGGACATTGCCTGCTGTATTTTCTTTGCTTTCATTCCCTGATAGGACTTTTGTTTGATTTTCGTTTTTACAATGAGAGAAACACCTAATGAGATAAGGCTATAATTTAGCTTCGATACTGCTTCAATACTCTGTATCTCAGAGGACTCGCTTTCGCTATCGATGGTCCTCCTAGAGGAGCTTGAAGAAGGACTATTTTCTTCATTGGTTAATGAATCTCGAACGTTGATCTCATCTCCGCTCTTACCTCTAACTCGTATCTTTGAAATTCTATACCGACACGAACTGCAAACCTTAAGTCCTTCGACTGATGCTAGTTCTGTTTTTCCCACTTTAACCAGCATCCATGGTAGAACTCGACGCAAGTTCGTTAGTTCTTTCCTACCGTGATTTGATAATCCAAAAGGATTGAAGCAGCGAGTGTACAGCTGGAATTTCTTCTCCATTGTACTTTCAATGACGTTTTGAACTAAATTCAGTAAAAATTGGAAAGGATGTCACTGGACACTATTTGCTATTGAAGCAATGTTAAAAGTACTACTTTATAACACAAAAGAATGCCAATTAATATAAACACTCCTAGTTGATGATTAAGAGCTCACACTTAGTAATTAAGCCCACACCGAAGAAAAACTGACTTGACACTAAAGGCAAGAAATCCGAAAGATTTTTCTAACCGCACAACACAGAAGATGATGCATGACTAACTCACATTGTTCAAAAACTTAAGCTCCTAAAGGGAAGATAATAAGGTTATCGATATATGAAGTGGAGGTCGGGAACTCTGACGGATGGGACTAACAATGAGTGGAGCGTTCATTGCGGTAGCGAGCGGCGAGGCGCCTCGACCCGGAGGTAGATCATATTTTTTTTACTATACTTAATATCCGTTTACCGCTTTTATACTTCGACCACTTAAAGAAAACTTAATAACAATTTCGGTGATATTTTTCTTAACGCGGTAAAACTGGATTTTTTTAGGTTAAAACCTATTCAAAAAGTTTCATTGCCTAAAAGTAGGTATTGTCCCCAAGAAATGGAAACAAATTCCATATGTAATGAAAACGCCATTTAAGAGCTTTAGAATGAGCGTATTTAAAGCATCGTACGTTTTAAACTCTCTGAGAAACGGGTGTTCAACTGAGAGCGCGCGAGCCGGATTTCGAACTTTTTTGCGAACTTTGTTTAGCCGCCATTTTGTAATTATTTGGATTGTTGGTCTAAAAATTGGTAAAAGTGACTTAATTGTTACTATCAATAATGTGGCAAAGTTTCAGGAAGATACAAAAATGTCATGTTTTTTTTTGTTCGGTTTGGCGTGGAATGACCCTTATAGTCTATTTTATTTTGCCATCGTTAGGATTTTTTTACTATTTCTTCGGTCTATTTTAACATATATATCCCAAACAAAATGTCGTAGTAGTAGTATTGTGAAAAGTGCTTCGACGACTGAGGTCATTTCGCACATGGGCTCCCACTGGGAATCGAACCCGTGACCGCTTTCATTGAAGTCGTACGCGCTGCCCACACGACTATCCGGGAGCCCAACAAAATGTTTTTCGCGTGCGGCAAGAGAGATGGCTTACGAGGCTTATCGATTTAAATTAATTTTTATAATATCCCAAAATAGAGTTAACCTTGAATGAATGAGAGCGAAGTCCGTCATTTTTCAGGCACATGGCAGAGAAAGGTGGAACTCCTAATTGGAAATCTGATCACATTTCACTTTACAATATGACCTTTGGTTTAGCTTTACTTATTTTTGGAATTCCTTCCTTATTGAGGCGTCACAGCCATCGTACGCTTATGGGGATTCTCTTATGACTGTGTTTCCCATAAGGGGCGCTGTGTTATGGCGAGAGAGCGGCAGTGGGCGAAATCGCATGTTATATTGAAAGCGACCCTTTCTTTCCTTCCACTTTATGACAGCGCTGTGCTCTACACAGCAACACGTATACCACAGCTGAATTCGTTGCGCCTACCGAAACCCTGTATATCGATCAGATCCGTATCGCTTTTACTTCGCAATGCAAATTCTTCTGTAAACATCCTTCAAACCATAGAAGGGACACACGGAGAATATGAAATTCGCACCATAACCTATATAAATAGGTAAATTCACGCTCGATGTAAACTATCCAATATTCGTGAGTAAAGGTTTGAAAAAACACAAATTTTCGAATCCATCATTCTTTACCGCATTCCTAGAGTAAATAATCGGTGTAGTAAGGATAGGGATGGTTAATGGATAACGAGAGATATAGTGTTAGCTTTTTGTTATTAAGAAACTAATTCGTAGAAAAATTGATAATCTCTGGAATAAATTTACTTTCTTTTAATTTAATTGGAATACATAATGTGTTCACTAAATGTCTCAGACAATACGTGTTTGAGGAAAATTATATAAAAAAATCTCTGTCACTGATACTGTAACAATGCTTGGTTGCTTTATTTAAACACTTGCTATGGAGCTATATCTGTTTGTCATGAAAAGTTGGATAAGTATGCAGTATAGTAACAATGTTGAATTTTAAAAAAAATTTCCGAAACCATTTTTTACAGTACAATACATACGTGAGCTCTAAAAATCATATGTGGTTGCTTTGGTTCTTTTCCTGGATAATTTTCTGCATTGTACGGAAAATATAACTTTACGAAAACTTGAGGAGGAGATGAATTCAGATACCCTTGTTCTCAAGCATGCTAATAACAACTGGAGGAGGAAAACTGGATTCAGAGAAGATGTTCCTCATTGGTCCTCAAAATACTACGAAATGTTTCCAGATTGTTTACGAGAAGTTTGAGAGAGTTATATTCATCCTGTTCAGTGCTATATTCAAGATAAACATGAAGTTGTTATCGAACTGCTTCTGACACTCTTGGGGTTCTCTATCGAGGAGGGTAAGGAGCTTCTTGTCATGTGTTTTGTGCATTGTGTTTTACTTCTGTCTCAGCAGTTTCAATCACATTCTCTTTCATTAGGTTTGTAAAGCAATAAAAGTACAGGCTTACCTTTCATAAGATACCTTCCTGCAGGTTATCGAATCTAGTTGAATTAGAATTCGGTATGAGAAGAATTAGTATAATAGCTCGAGTAACTTCGAGCGCAATATTTGTATTTTCCTAACGACAGTTAAACACTAAATAAAATCTTAGGGATTTGAAAATGAACTGTTTTGTTTTTTTTTGAGGATAGACCACATATCTCCCTTACAAGCATTTTGGAAGGAGGTTTATTCTTGATTTCAATGAATAATAATTAGATTTTTATGAAGTCAGCCTTCATTTACAGGGATAACGAAATTCGTCCTTCCGAGTTCAGGTGATATATAAATATTCCACAAATTTCACATAATGTAAGAATCGTAACATGGATAATGTGAGTGGATTAATACTTTTTATTTTTCGACATAAGCTTCATACATCCGCGGGAAACAATCGGGATAGTATTTTTTTAAATTTAAATTTCTGATAAACAAAATCTCTGTATATCATCGTATATTCTCCTATAATAATACATTATGATGAATAAAAATTACAGTTATCTAACGCATATTATCATCTCCACTTCTGGAAATTTTCAAAAATGAATGAAAGTATTTTTCTGGCAGTCAATTTGAATAACGTTACGAAGGAACTTTTAGCCTTGACCTTCAACTTTCACTCGAGAATCTTACATCTAGCTATCGTTTTAGATAATCCCATCTGCATAATTATTCGTAGGACTTAATAGGTGTAATTTTCTCGATCTAGGTCAGCGTTGAGCTTGTTGCCCTTTTATGGAACATGAGAAACTGTATTTTAATCATACTCGGATCAGTGTCCGCTTTGTTACTGCCTTTTTATGTATAAATCCTCTTCGTTATCCATCAATTATGCTAAGGATTTTGGTATCGATTCAACTAAATAGGAAATT
Source organism: Pachydiplax longipennis (assembly GCA_036926295.1). Classification (NCBI taxonomy): domain Eukaryota; kingdom Metazoa; phylum Arthropoda; class Insecta; order Odonata; family Libellulidae; genus Pachydiplax; species Pachydiplax longipennis. The sequence goes on along the minus strand of JAVFKF010000026.1, from coordinate 22,834,380 downwards.
TATATTAATCCTCAACTTTAATTACTTATTAATATTATTCTGAATTATTCTGTGATAGTTGTTTTGGTGGCATGGGTGCATAGGCACTCCTCAAATTCCACTTAAAAATACATCACTAGCCACGATGTAAAGTTCGGAACCACCCACCTCGTCGTCAAACATAATATAAATGAAGGCTCGTATAAACAACGCTCATCATTACGCCCATGACAACGCTTTACAGCCCAGTTCAACGCAAGCCACAACTTCCCTCTATATTCACAAAACCACGTAACACAGCGAGGTAATGTAAACAAATGTGAAACAAAACTGCAAGCGCGCAAGGCAAAACAAAAGGATCGCTACCAGGAAAATGACGCTCGCATAGAATAAAATTTGCAGTAAAATTCAGCTTCAAAAATACAATAAAAAATTCATATAGGGAAATGAGAAAAAATTGCACAACTAATTCAACTGTTTGCAATATTTAGTAATTTAAAAAATTGACACCCAAATCTTTCCCAATATCTCTTTGAATGATGATAATTTGTATGGAAGGGGGAGAGATTTTTAAAAAATCGGCCAGAGACTAATTTAGTTGCCTTATCTCTTCTATTCTCTTAAGGGTCATTTTTTCGTGATTATTCCACACTACTGAGGAGTATTCTTATATAGATCGGACTAGTCGTGTTTTGTACCGAAGTTCCTTCGCTCCTTCCTTTCATTTCTTCCAGAGTGACGGCTTGTTATATACTAGAATCATGGATAAGAGTGACAATAAGACCAACGGGGAAAAAGGTGAGGGCTTGATTAATATGTTAAAGATATCATGGAATAGAGCAAAACGTAGTAATGAAAGATTCTCAGATACTTTCTTCTCAGATTCTCAGATGCTCATGCAATTTACTAAAGAATCGAGAAAAGTTGAGCAGGAGAGAATATTTTAATAGCTCTTGTAGAAAAATTGAGAAATATGGAAAGGGTTTCAAAACAAGTGAAAGTTAACGCTATAAAGAAATAGACCCATCTCACTTTTTAGAAAAGCATAATTCTTCAATAATCAAAAGGAAATCATCTAGAGATGTGGTTTTTTAAGCAGGAAAACAGAGAAACGAAAAATAGGTAGACTTATTATATTCCGACTCCTTCATTCAGGACATGCCACACTAAAACAGACTTTAGAATATTAATATTCTATTGATGTATTTTTGTTTTTTGTAATATTTTATAAAATATAACTAGGTTTATCATTTTGCTTTTCGCTTTATAATATTTTGCTATGTTTCTCTCAACGAAATTCAATGCCTAGCTTCCTTTAGATACTAATTCATTAGTCTGAAGTTCCCGCGATAAAACATCTACCCAAAGTACTATCGACTTTGGATGTTTCAGTTCTTTCACGAGCTATGAAAAACTAATTTAGTCCTTGTTCTTAGAAAACGTAATATTCCTGCATTTAGCACGGCTGAAACCAATTTTATTCTTTCTAGCACATGCCATTATCTTGTTTAAATCTCCTGACAATAACGTAGTTTCTCTCTCATCCTCGGATATTTCTGTTTTTTAACATTCACGATGAGGATGAGGAGGCACTGATATTTAAGCAATAGATATTTTGATAGCTTCATTCATTTTTATCTTAAGGGTAGGTGAGTCATGTCTATAGTGTCAATGTTTACTTATCAACACATTCGCACATTCATCGTGAGTGTCATAACTTCGGTTGATTCATGTATGTACCGTAGCATTTACTGCTAACAGTTATTTCCTCTACTCTTTGATAAACAACGCAATCTTTTTATCCTCCAAAGACTTTAATGATTTTTTTTCTCTACGTTGTTTTCATCCCTCCTTCCGTAACTTAAGCAATCTACCAAATCGAAATCAGATCCATCTGGTTTTTCTACATTAGTTTCATTTATTGAGTCAAATCCCTTTTCTCTTTTGCCATCTCCATAACTTTCCCATTTCTGTGCCTATCAATCCAACTCTCTTTCTGAGACCCACGCAGAATCCATATCTTGATGATCTCCGGTCTATTAATGCCCCTTTTCTTATCACTCTCACGTAACTACTCAAACTTTTTCACTGATCTTTCCCTGATAGCTTTCTCATAGCCTCTACTCCCCGATTCTCATCGCTACGCATGAACCTCCGTATTTATGACTGCCATTATACTTCTAGCCTCATTTGTATGCATATCCTATTCTCAAGTAAGTGCTTTTCATAAGCGCGGAAACAGGTCCTTCTTTTACAAATACCCCAGTGGGTAGTTTTTAAACAAATGTTTAAATAAACGCTTGCGGAAGGGCAGTGAAAATGGAAAGCTCCTTTAAATCGAGATCGGATATTTAATTTCAGTAAAACAGACTATTTTGTGATCATTGTTTTCATGGAGGAGGTCGGTTACAGTAGCATTTCCGCGTTTGTCGTTGCATTTTAGGCTCACGTAGCATCGTGGTGTACTTCATTGTCCTTTGTTAATAAAAGACCACAAAACGAATTCTATTTCCTGTGTATGAATTTATGCATATGCAGATTTTAAATTGACTCTTCCTCATTCACAGAGAAGCATGAGGATTAATGGTAATTTAAACTTTCTATTTGAAAGCAAATTACCACATAATAAGGTAAATGCACACGATGCATACGATCATGGCTTTCTTCTTGAAAGCACTTCTCGTAAAATCATTTACTTTATCCTAAAATTTGTTCATTCACGGAATTGCTCTGGGATTTTAAAGGAAAAATCTGATTTACATCCTCAAATTGTTTCCTGAAAACCTAGTTTGTCTCCTCGGGGATTAATTGGGCTAAAAATTTATAGGGATAAGATAACCTTAAAACCAAATTAATGTACTGAATATGTATTTTCATGCTAATTTTTTTTTTCATTTTCATTCATTGAGGATACTAATTTGACTTGGAGAGCATTATTTAAATTCTGAACATTCATTTTATCCTTTCTCGAGTGATTTATCAGTTCCATCAATCGAATTATAAATACATCTGAAAACTACAGCAAAGAATAAGCAATTACAAATATACCTCCAGCACAATTTTTGCACCCTCTACAGGATGACAATATAATGGCATATACGAGCTGAAGTTTGTTGTTTTGATACAAAAAAATTATTTCCAATTATTAATTATTATTTGGAATTTGTCCAATATCCGTCAAATTCTCGATATATGTCAACTGAATAAGTACTTTTCATCGTACGTATACGTAGAGTACAAAGGGACATTCTTAAATAATTGATACCTAACGAATAGTTAATGTCATCTTGAGCAATACATTATAAATTTTTAACTGCTTGATTTCTAATAGCTACACATATAATTTATGTGTGTGACACATCTCTCATCATTTCTAGCAAAATTGTATATTAATCAACGGTACACTTGTAGAGAGGTTTCCAGAGGCTTATTCAAGAAAACCTTATAATATAACTTATAGCTATTTGAATTTGAAAACACAACAGAACCTCATGAATGGATGTTAAAAGGAATTCAGAAAGGCTTAACGAAACGTGAAAATACAGGAAGGAAACTTCCACAGGAAACTTCCACAGGAAGAAAAAAGAAAGGTTTTCACAGAGAATTTTGGATATAAAGTTTTTTTGTTTACCCCCTCGCTTTACTCTTGTTTGGGCTTACTTACGTTCATTTGACGTCAAAGTGAATCTTTTCTGATCATGTTTTGACACTCTAAATGAAGGCGATCCAGCCGTTTAATTTCGTGAAAATTCTCTATTCTACGGAACTCACAACGGATGTCTTCATTCATCATTCATCGTCAGGAAAACGGAGACCCGTTGGACTGCAAATTGGCATCATTGATATTTCAGAAATCGGTATTTTTGCCTTGGGGAGTCCATTCACGTTTTCCCGTGAGCGAATCTCGATGTTTTATTTTGGATGCTGTTTGGCAAAGGCGTATTGGCTCAAAAGTTCGTTGACTCGAATGACTTTTCATGGGGTGATTAACACCTACGCTCACGGAGTCATTAAGTTTCGACGATCGTCAAAGCACTTCGTAATTGGCTAGGACAACAATCAAATCGTGCGTGTGTACGCGCTAAGCAAATTATTTTTCTCTAATAGAGTTAGAATACACCGTGAAACGTTTTTTGACCCGCGATGGAGTGTTTGTTTTGAAAGTTAATATCCTCCGCAAATGTTTTCAAATGCCACCGGAGTTACGTCAAGGGTTCGTCGGAAGACAATATAAGTTTTTTCTCTATTTATCGAATTTAATTAGCAACGTAATTGTTTTGTGAAAACTACCGGGTCTTTCTGTGAGAAAATTGCAACAACTAAAAATAGAATTAAATCAACGATTCTTTTTTCTATTTTAATATTATAAATTGATGAATATATCTTATTGCAAAAGATTTCTCTGCGTTCTTTCTCAATTTCTGTATTTTACATCTGGTGTATTAATGCATAGAATTTATATAAATATCATCAAAGTTTCATTTCATTTCCTGGATAAACTGAAAGTTATCAACGCCTTGTACATATATGAAAGCAACAGAACATTTTCTTTGAATAATCATGAAAGGTTTTTGAATCCAAACATTCCATATATTTCACTCTACTCACTTTGACTCTTACGGAAAACTCGAAACAGAGATGAACGTAACGAATCCTATACTTTGACCGATAATTTAGAGGGATATATTCCTTCAATCGACAAGTTTTCTACGAGTTATATTTTTAAATAATACTACTTATTTGGTATGAAGGATCTCGCCGCATGAAGGTTCCATGTCGAAAATCATTGACATGATTCCATTTTCGGGAATACACATCGGTTGTCAGCAGCGATGCTTCTGGCTTCCTCAGGTCGGGAGTCACTAGGTCACTTCTTTAGATCTGAAGTCACTAAAAGGTACTAGATAGCCTCACATATGACCTGAATAAGCCAGCAGAATCGCTTACGAAACTTCATCATCTGTATCGACAAACACTCTGTATTCCCAAAAATCATCGATTTATTATAGAATTTTACATATTAATTACGTGTATTAGTTATTGAAAATCGGCGAGATAGAGAAGAACATAAAACCATTGTATTCTGTTTTCCGTATAATAGCAAATTTCTTACGACAATTTTCACCTTTCCTTGCGGACCTCATGATCTGATAGCTTCGACTGACACATAAAAGATTAATTAAAGTAAAAATAAACATCCTCTCCATTTATTAAAATTTTGATCGGTATAGATATTTATAATTAAGGGAAAATTCCTATAATTTTGTCTATTTCACAATTTTAATCAGATGCGATTTATTAAAAATGCGAGGCCTTCCTATTGACCTATTGATGAAGCTTTCTGCTCTTTTGAACTTTTTCCTCATAAAATAGACTATTATTTTTCCCCAACCCAAAAACTTCCTTTTGGAATGCAAATGTGTGTTTCGCCAAGGATGAACGCATGTTCTCGGAACAAAGGTGAATTTTCTTACTTTTAGAAACCCAAGGCGATGCAAATTGGAAATTTCGATCCAATATCCGTGCAGCTTTCACTTCGAGCAAGATATTACGCATTATTAAAAAGGCATGTGGGACAATGAAGCCCTCGGCGAGGGAAATTGCCTCCTTGTAGAAAGCGAAAGTCTAAGATTCCTTAGGAAGAAAAAACGAGGAGCACCGAATCTCCAAGTTACGTATCACGACTCCCTGGTAATGGGAGTTAATTACTTCATCCGAGAGATGCCATATTTCTCCGGAAAAGAATGGAGTACAGGGGAAAGAGATGATCCCATTTCTCCATCGGTTGCGAGACGAAAGAATGCATCGAGAAAGTAATAAGGAAAGACCGTCTTAAGCGATGATCGATATTCACTTTTACCTCCCTCGTGACTAAGGCAGACGCCGGTGAAAGCTCGTGGAAAAGCGAGGGGGTGAGATTTTGGAAAGAACGCGTAAGGATCTGGAATCGTAGAGAAAGTGGGATACCCCTGTGTTCTGCGTGTAGAGTCGACAAAGACTTCGTGAATAGATGACTACCTCCAGTGCCCTTGCTCCGTGATCTATTTAATATACGACCCCATCTTCCTGATAACGACTCTAGTTCTTCTTTTACGACCGTTCCCGGTTTCGCGTCATCCCGTTTTTATGTATCTTTCGAACGTCGAAAACTTTGGCGACGTTCAATTTCTAGGAAGCTCAGGTTACAGCAGCCTTATGAAGTCATTTCGTGATTGCTAAAATCGGTAAATGAATACAGTGTAATTTTTATACCAACCCACTTTTGCTCTTTTACTTGGCACCTGGTGCCAGCATCAAAAGTTATATATTTACATTTATATATTGGTTCTATAATACTGGAAATTTAAGACGAAGCTCTTCTTCTTTCAAGTTTTCGAAATAATGGGGATCAGCGATATTTATTTAACTCACTGTTTTTAGCATCTTAATGAAGAAATATGAATTGTAAGTTATTTTTATTATCACCGTTAAACGTTTCAATGAGTGAAATTATGTTTCTACTTCGTGATCAAATCCAGTAATGACCGGCGAATCATGATTAATGATATTTTGAGTTTTTTTTTGCTCGAGCAGACGTTAACGTTTCATTCTAAAGCATCTTAGAAATACGTACTTAAATGGTAGTCTTGACGTTGATTTATGACTTAAACCCAATATATTATTTTTTGTCTTTCCACTTCAGTTCCGTATGAATTTATATACCTATGAGTATCTATACCTAGGTGAATGCCATCTGGCTAGGTCATATCCCTCAAAGGGATGTCACGCCAGGGACTCTACTTTTTATTAATATATCTATGAATCCTATGAGATATTTTAAATCTTATTAAACGAAATAAAAGCCTTATTTTAGAGCAGACTTCTATTCTATCAATCAAGTGCCGTCTTGAATATGGAAAATAAATAAAATCAGTATCAGAAATAAATATGCGTCGTCGTAGGAAATCAAAATTTTTTAACAGGTAAATTAAAGAGCTCCCTTATAGCCAAGTGGGTAGCACGTTCAAGTTTGTTGAAAGCGGTTACAGGTTCGATTTTCTGTGGGGCCCAAAGTGCGAAAATACCTCAGATGGCAAAGCATTTAAATAAATACTTCTCGGTGAATTAAATCTAAATAGCATCTTTGGCGTAGAAAATATATTACAGTAGAGCGAAGAGTAGAAAGACGGATTTACTGAATCAATACACTGAATCACGGCATCACTACTGAATCGGTGCATCACGACTGGAAAAGGTTTTTAAAGCAATATTTCAGATCAGTAAAAAGAAATAAATGTGTTTACTCTATATCCTTCAGGCAAGATTAATAATAGAGCAACGATTTTCTTGTTATGCCGGAAACTCCACTTGTAATTTCTCAGAAATCTCTTCCGCAAAATCTCATTCATCCCGGGTTTCGACTCCAAAAGAAGTGTGACCGCCTCAGGTCAAAGCGTGTATCGAATTGTGTGGGAGGAGGGTTATAAATTCAGAGGAAACATCCTTTCTTGGAGCAAGATTGCTTTCGACATCCGTCTCTTCTTCGCCTTAGTTTTTCCCTTGGAGAGAGGCAAGGGGCTGGCAAAAAAAAACACGGCTAGGAATAGGGATTCTAGTTCCGTTTTTATCGGGAAGGAGGCCTGCTAAGTGACAGGGACCTTCGCGCACCGGATTTCTTGCATCGCCAAATAAGCCGGCGCAGTCCAGCAACACAAGGAATAGATAGATAAAGATCCATGCGTAGGTTTTGGTCTACTCTCTATCCCGGATTGATGGCACGGAAGTGCAGAAGCTTCCTAAATGTAGTCCGATCTTCCTACATTTAATTGAGATTTATGTTTGTAATATGTGCCGGACCGCTATCCCTTGATAGTGAGAGAAAGGAGCACAGAAGTGTACTTTCACATATCAACAATCGATTTTAATCAATTTTTTCAGAAGTTCACTCTGATAGATGCAGTACTACCGAGGAAAGGTAAATCCCACTTTCCAAGTAAACCGTTGCGGAAGCAGGGACGGATCTGAGGTCTTGCCAAGGGGAATAGCGGTACTTGCCAATAGGGAATTTAAGACAATTTTCCTTATGAATTCACACTATAATTACTTTTTGAAAGCTATTTTTTCGTGGTTAACGTTAGAGATGTAGTGTGATCTTGGATAAACTTTCCCATCTGATGTTATTTATCTTCGTTAGATTTAAAAAATTTGCAAGTATGTACTACAAAGTCACAGAGTTGGCTTCCTTCGAACCTTCGAGGACCCTCCAATGTGCGGAATATTTCAATATTCTTAAGATAGGACGGTGCAATGAATTTTATAAGGGCATAAGTTTTTGTAGAAGGGAATAGAAATTTTAAATATCATTCTGAAATAAAATTCTGATCTTATCCTCGTTTAAAATCATTAAAATTACGTCGTAATCATCATTAGATGGCAACCGTGATAATTGCATAAACTTTGGAAGAGGTAATAAAATTAACCATCCTGTGTTTAATGTCATTAAAAATATGAAAATCTATTTAATGATCTCTTTGAGTTCAGAAAATTCCTTCCAAACTCGTGACGTGATGGTGAAGTTAAAAATCGATTAGATGAAAGGGGCAGATGAGAAAATTAACATAAAACTCGGAATTTTAAGCGATGACGAAGGTACGTCATAAAATACGGAAGTCGTGATTTCTTATCCTAAAACTCGCTATGCGATAACGCAATCTCTCCCAAAAATGACTTAACCCTCGCAAAACCTTGAAAATCAATCATCTTCAGGAGATTATTAAAGAGCCTTTTTAACCTCCGGGTGCCATGTATACATAATAAAAGCATTATGAAATGGAATTGCAGCCAATTTTATTCAATGTAAAATATGACTTCCTCTTCTATGGTGGCTTCATGGTGACTTAATATCTTAATGATTTAATAAAGGATGCTTAAGCGCTCCAAGATTTAATCTCCATGAGCCTAATCTTTGAAAACGAATTCTATGTTAAAATATAAGAAGAACATGAAATGTGTGTTATAATTACTTATTTTGTATATCACTTTTACTTCGTGTACTATTTTGTACAAAAAATGGGAACGATTTAATTTTTTTTAACAAGTGTTTATTGATTCCGCCAAGAATTGCTACCTTTCTATTTATTCAATGCTATCTTAACTTGATATTTTCCTATATAATAAGCGTGTGATAATTAATGGTACTAAAACCATCAATCTTATTGTAATCGAATTCTTAATAATATTTTTTTGGAAAATTTACGCTCGGGAATTTTTCGCTTAAATTCATTTCCCATCGAAATTTAGAAAATAGTATCGCGGAATATTCATCATAGATGAATTAATTCAATGGATAAATTCAGAATGGGATCTGCCGTGAGCTAGCTTCCTTGAATATTCATGGAATATCTTGCGTGGAAATATTGGACGAATAAGTTTTACGGGGGATCAGTTATCGATGCAGTCTATTCATTCAGGGATAAGTTTCATCGTGATATTCATAACGTGTTTCGCGAATCACTGATCTTTATTTCCTTTGCTTTGGGCAATGATAATGATAGACGGCTAACATAGAGGGAAATTAATCGGGCTTATCTTTAAGTACTACAGTCTGCCGGAAAGAACGTTGGCGGAGGAAAGTATCCATTGAGAGGGTTGAGGAAACAAAGACTGAATAACGAGAGGTAGATAATGATAGGTATTGACGTTGGGAACCATAAGATAAATATGCGATCGTCTGAGGATAGGACTGCTTGCAGATTTGGAGCAAACCAGATCTATGACTGATAAACCATCATGATGGCAAACATTTTGTTCGGAGGGGATTTCCATAGAGTGAATGCTGACTTGATTAACTATAAGTAAAATATATATGATAATATTATCACTATATTTAAATATCATATTGATTATCAAATAAGTTAAAAAGAGCTTGCCTCAAATTTTACGGATTACGGCATTATTTTGTGACATCTGATCTGTGATCTCGTTTATCCTATTCCAGTTAAATTGTCTAGATGAGATATAAAATTAATTCCTCAAATTCTTATGGGAGAGCAGCTGAATTTATTTTAAATTTTATAGAGGATATTAACGTCTAGAGATAGATTGCTTATAGTAAAATATTCCGTAGATCAGAAACCCGTTCCGACATGTACAAAAGATGTGTTTAGTCCTTACATTTAAAACTCAAGACAAGTTTCGTATTCTTAAAGAAGACAGTAATCAATTAAAAATTTCCGATATAAAAATAATACGGGAAAAAAGGAGCCCTATTATTTTTTTAACCCCTTTCTGAACTTTGGATGGTTAATATTTTAAAAGTAACCCTCTCGATTACGTTTTTAGATACTTAAGGGAATCCACCGAAATTTAGGGGAGCCTCAGATTATCTATAGAATATAGGTATATCTCCACAATAGCGTAAAAATAGTTCTATTTTTTTATGTTAGTTAAACGCTCAGGCACGGTTCCACTTAGTGCTGTAACCATCCAATACATACGAAGTATAATTCCAAATCTAAAAAAATTTAAGTGATATTCGTTTCAAAACATTGTAGGCGAAATAGAAAGCGTAAGCTGTGATTACGGCGAGTAATTTTTTCACATCTCTTCAATTATTACCCTCCGATGGAGATTACATCCCATGCTGAAATTGATGGATGAGATCAGATTCCTGAAGGAAATCTCGTTTGGCTTATGATGACATGTCCTAATTCATTTCCTTATTCAGGTACGAAAACGGTTTTCAGGGTAGAAAAGTTTCCATAGAATGAAGGACAAACATCACACCGTCTTCTCATCGCTCACACACATTTGTCAGATTAAGGACGACGGTGTTTTTCGGGAAAATAATTATCTTAATCCGGGATTCTTCCGGGAAGGGATGATCGACATTCTTAACTCACGGAGATTCTCATAAAGAGAAGATTCGGAGCTGTCACTCAAACCGAGATGGATGGGAAGAAGAGGCAATAAGCGAGGCACATAAAGAACGAGAGAGAAAATGCGGTTTTAAAAAGCTGACTTGTTGCCAAGAAGAGTTGGAGCAAACCATAATATCAATGTGTAAAAAAATTTGAACTGACTAAACGGATTGAGTATGCAATGAATCTGTAATGGATGGATATGCATTCAAAGAACCTCTATGAAGATACCATTATACGAAATTTCCCCAAATATGTAAAATTCATCCGCGGGTATCCAGCTTCATGCATCTCAATTCCACTTTCATTTTGAGGAAAATTACTTTCCGAAAAATATACAGGGAAAGTTTTTGCAGTGCTAATATTGGAAAGGAAGCTGAAATTCCAAATCAAATAATCTATATAATAGTATAGGGAGCTGTTAAGTAGAAATAATTTTGATTTAATACTTCCAGAGGGGTTTTAGATATTTATAGTGACGAATGTATCTAAATTTACTATGAAAAAGAAATCCTTCGCTTTTAAGATAATTATAATGCTTAAATTGAAGAAATATTTTTTTAAATATTGCACTAGTTATATCGATATCTTGTTTCTATAAAATGTGACTCGAAGGATTTCATTCAGATCTAAAGTATTAATTCTAAAAAAATTGTGGAATTTTTACCGAGTTTCAGAATGTCAGCTCGTGACTGAAAAACCATCTTCGCTATGATTATATAACAAGCACTTCCAACCTATGATTGAAAATTAAATAAATTATTGGAACGGATACATTTTTAGGATCTTATACTTTATTAATGGAAATCTTTAAGTTAATGCTCATAGAGTAATTCATAAAATAGCTTCAATAGATCTATCTTTTTACCGATAAAAATTTCTCCTCCTTTACAATGCAGAATTTGGATTTAGAACTCAATTTATATCCTTGGCCCTTTATATCCCTAATGTTTTAATTGTCAGTGTCTGTGATTCCTTTTGGAAATTTGAGTAACGCTCATCTAGTAACAAAACCACAGTATTGACACAGTGTAGAAATTATAAAAAAACTTGAATTGCGGATTCAAAGAGGCCCTAGTAGTATTAGAAGAGTAACTGCATAGCTCGAGAGTGACTGCACCATTGATCATCGTAGCTCTATTCTATTTTTAGTGCCACATCCTATTAGGAAGTAGATGCAGAATGAGTGATCACTTGACGTTCTAAATAAGCAGTTCTATTCACTAACGGAGTCTCTTCATCCTCTAACTCAAGGGATAAAGACTACCGTAACGTTTGAACGAGTTATTATCACTTAGAAATTATGAAGGGAAGGTCATATTGAGTAAAACTTTGAAGGAAATACCAGGATCATGGGGCAGATAATAGGAACGAATATGGAATACTTGAAAAGAGGCTCGTAGTCAAACTGTGATACTTATTTCGATGAATATTCTGAGGACGAATTCAAGGGCAAAATCACATTCATTGTTAAGCTCATGATTTGATCACCCCACCATCTAGATGTTCAGATTAGTTTCATAAATCGGTACGCAGTCACTCTTACTTCTAAAGTTCTGGAAACTTAGCAATGTTATTTCCTACTCACTTATGAATAGCGTAAAATAATTACACATGATTATTTTTCACATGCGGAGATTAACTCTAGAATCAGGTGATAGAAAATCTATTATCAACCCTATAACATAATAAGAGCAGGAAATAATTATCATTAAAAAATGAAGCACTCACACACGAATGACGAAATTAAATTCAATCCAAGATACTCTATAGTAATCCTACCTTCAAACTATAGAGATGTATTTGACCAAAGTTAATAAATAATCTCTAATTTACGACATATTTTAATTGGAAGCTACATTAAGTACTATGCAAATGTCTCCAGTGTTTAAATTAAACATATTTAGTTCAAGAAAGTTAATTAGAAAATATGGCGAATTTTTCACCAATTTTGGCTCATCATTACTAATAGATGAATTCTACTTAAAGAAATTCGTTAATTATATCTTCAAATGTGCTCATAATGCTTGGATTATCTCCAATAATCTGTTCTACAGAGATGGGTGAACTATGAAGATCAACGTAATTAATGGTTAGTTTTGCATCTTTTCATCTTCTAGGTAATATTTCAATAAAGTTTGGAAGAGTATGAATTGCTTTCTAGGCTTAAAACCTTGTTTGGAGCGATCTTGAATGAGTTCGAAGTCTAGATCTGACTTAAACAGTCTCATTTTTGGACGAAACTTTCTCCTCCTTACGCCTTACTGAACTGAGCTAAATGATAAGGAAAATAAAGGTTATGATAACTTACTGTCATTCTTCCACGGGATGGACACAAAAGGAATGTGAATCCGAAAAGCCAAAGCTGTTTACGGATGCGTTCAAGCGTTTTCCTTATTTAAGTTTCGAATATCTCGACGATTCGCTTCTCTTTGCGTATTCGAAGTGATAACATAGCTTTGAATTCCCAGTTGCACGTAGAGCATCATTCAACCTCTCGCTTTAATGGAGATTTATATCAACATGTTGAGGGAAAGGGATTATATTTCGCTAATCAGGAAATATTTACCCTGTCGATTAGGAACAGACTCAGTGCAACCAAAAGGAACGTCTCGATTGGCGACGGCTTTGATGAAGTTGATGCGTGAAGATCAAAGCTTATTCAAAGGGAAATCAATGCTTGGGAATTCTAAACGAGCAGAACGTCATTTGCCAAACGGATTCCCTTCAACTACCAATCAAGGGCTAACTTTGTCTGGAATAACGTCGCGATGACGTATATATGACCAAATTTTCATCTCGTTTATTTTATCTTCTAGGCATTAACAGACTGGCATATGTGAATGTTTTGCACCTTACTTGTTAAAAATTAGTGATAATTCTAGTTTTACTTTCAGAGGAATGGAATCGATAAATATCCTCTCGGACATTGCACCAGTATTTACATTGAAGTATAATAATAATTACGTCTTTAGTTGGGGAAACATAGCGAATTAATTGGAGGCGTATTGACTTTCGTTGTACCATTGCTTACTATAGAATGTAACACTTTTCGGCAGGGTTCCATACATGGCATGCACACTCAAGATGTGACCTGACTAGCGCAAAGTAACATCGCTCGCAGAATATTTGATCGTTCTTATCCACTCTTACTTGCTCTCAATACGAAGTGCTCGTCTATTTATAGTACGAATTTTGGTACCCCATGTTAAGTTATTCTTCCAAGATATTTCACAGATTCTTCTGTTGATAAGTTTTCCCTCGGAGTCAGTACAAATTATCGTTAACAATAGATTCGCATTCAAAGAAGTTAACATCTGAAAATTTGTCTACATTAAGCTCCAATCGCTACTTATTGCAGAATTTCATAGTTCTACCTAAATAATCCAACAGTCTGAATCTATCGCTCTTCTTTCTGTTTTTTCCTATAAATTACCGTAAAATCCACAAATATCCTAACTTAACTACTTCTATAATAATTCATTTATTCTACCCTACTGGTACTCATAAAAGCAAAAACGTGGCAAACACAGAGTAGCTCTCACATATAGATACAAAGAAATGTAAGATAAAGAAATAGCAAAAAAGATAATAATTATATCAATAACAGATTATAATATTCACAGAATATTTTAAGACAAAACATGAAGTTTATTCATAATTAACTGAAAGGGGATTAAATAGTTTAAATTGGAATGTGTGTATTGATGGGGATTTTTTAACATAACGAGGCATAGAATTCCATGTTTTAGATGTTGAAAACAGGAAGGATTTGAGAAGTTTGTTGGTATGTGGAATGGAACATGTTAAGTAATAAGTGCAAGAACGATTATGAACAGAAGAAAAGGAACTTCTAAAACAAAAATGTCTAGAATCTACCTCAGATATATTTCTCGGATTAGTATACCCAAAAAAGAGTCAGGCATAAATTTTCTCCTAAGGTTTGTTTTCAGACGCTTCTAACCCCTGCGATAAGAAGATACAAAAATTAAATGCTTCCCTCACGTAAATTAATAAAGGAAATCAAGGAGAAAAGATAACACGTGATAATTAGAACGTCAAAAACTCGCCTGAAGACGCGCGAAGCCAATAACATTCCTCGTAAATCCGTTAAATTTCTTTATGGATATTTAAGCGCCGATCAGACTTTTAATAACATCTTCCCTAATGGAAAACAGCCGCCTTTCGAAGGTGAGCGTCGGATTTTTATAATCACCTTGCGCAAGGACGTTTCGCAACTGTTTTGGAATGTCCCGTATCGAGAACGGGGACGATGTGTTGGACGAAATACGCATCGCTTTTTTTTCCGTTCACATTGGCGGAGATGAGTCTATCCCTCCACTTTTCCATTTCCTTTCTCCGTGGACGAGAATCTGGATAAGCAGACGCAATCTTCGCGACCTTATTGGAATTCCCATGACAACGTCCATCCGAAGGCTGTGATTTATGTTTTGGCGCTACGATCCGCTAGTGGGGATTGAAAAGGCGTTGATAATGAATGGAAAGGGTTCACGGATCCTGGTCAGAACGGTGCTACACCAGCGTGCAAATAGCGGACTGCCGGATCGGATATATTTGGGCGTGATAAAATAGCCCGGGGGATACATTTTATGCCAGTTATCGGGCAAAATATTACAGATGTATCCCGACCATTCGTCTGCAAAGGATAATCCAGCAAAAAATGTACCGATTTATTTCGACCATTCGTCTGCAACGAATATTGAGTGGAAACTGATTTCGATGCGGATGGTAGAAGAGTAAAAAAATTATTTAGGAGCTTCTTCGAGTGTTCTCCTGCAGAAATTTTTACATGTGATTTATATGTAATTCTTTTTAAGATACAATTTAATAGGAGTCATTGAATATGCCAACTTTCAGGAGATTGAGATACGAAGAACAGGTTCATCAAGTTCGACTCCAAGGCAATTAAGTAATTTGATGTTTTTTTCTAAACCTTTACTTTGGGTAGTCACAGTAATTAATGCCTTTAAAATTGGTAACACGCAACGAAGGTTTAACGTAAGTTAAAGTTTTGTATAACAACGTAAAAGAACATAGGTACGTTGGTAGGACGTGAGTTGCACATAGGTGAGAACATAACCTTAGTTTAATTCGTTATGAATGTCTTCTGATTTCAGGCGCTCTTTTCTCTGGGAAGCCATCAAATTTACACTGATTCTTGATTTATATGAGATTATTAGTAAATATCACCATCTACGGTTAGATACCTTCTTTGGCATTTATAAGATCTAAAAAACTTTAATTTTTATTTGAAAACTCTTCATTGATATATTTTAATCCATTAGTTTCTCATAACCTAAGAATGCGATTCTAAGTCCCTCGGAGCTCCCTGAGTTCTTTTCCCTAAAGTTCAGCCTACCTACATATTTTCCTCTGTATTTGTTATTCACGTCTACTCCTCTAGTTGACTTTTTCTATCAAAGTATATCTCACTAATCCACGTACCAATATCAAAATACATTTAGCTCTCTTTCTGATGTTTTAATATCCTAATAAATTCTTCAATAATATTATAAATATACTGTTTATCGTATTCAGTTCTTCCGATTGCCTTATTCCCATACTTTTCATGGATATGGTGAATTGAAATAAACGTATATGCTGCACATTTTTAGTTTTTTTTCCACTTTTTGGTCCTCTATATGTTTTTTCCACTTTTTGGTCCGTCTTTCTATAGCATCGTCTAAAAGCCACTCCCAATACTTACTTTACTGATATTTTCCACGTTCTCTTCGTTTTTTATGCGAAATAAAACGAATGACCACGGATATGTCTCTTCCTACTAGCAGCATCTTTCTATTGGACATGCTCTCTTTCTCTTCTGTACTCAAGCTCCTCTATCTGCCTCACATAGCAGAGGAGAATGCTTCACCTTTGCCTTTTCCAAAGTATTTTTAGCTGGTCATCATCGAATCTTGAGTCCTCGGCTAAACTGTGTCGTTGGTGGCTTTGCAGGTTCTTTCAAGCGTAGAGAACTATTATTGAAGCTTCTTCCATGGATGACTCTGGAAAAAGTAAAGCTCTGCGAGGTCTAGGTCGCGATCACAGGCATTCCATCATATAAAGAGTGGCTTGAAAATCCTGTTAAGTTAGACTAGTGCAGATAGTAACATGCTACATTTACTTGACATTGAAGGTCAAACATTGATGGAAAGTCATAAGATGGATTGATAGATGGATATGGCACTAGAAAAAAGATTCTGACTCGAAGCACAAGTGTGGAAAAATTCCGAAACGCTTTTGGGATTTTTCGCGCGTAAAAAAATATTTTTCGATTCGGTGGCTCGTTGTGAAATTTATTTATCACATTTTGTCCTTCGACGTGATTGACTAGACAGCTAAAAGATAGCAGATATAATATTCCAGAGAATAAGTGATTTCTGATGTAATTTTGGTACATAATAATAATAATAATAATAATAATAATAATATACGGAAACTGGGTTAACGCGTTGCCAAAATTGCCTATACCCCTTGTTTGTTTATATAGGGTAAAGAGCTTGAATATTACTCGAGGGAACGTAATTCATTCCACCCTCTGCAGAGAATATCGAGTGTAGTCAATGAATATTTGAACGCGCGGGATGTTTTTCGACATTTTCAATTTCATAACTTCATATTATCCAAAAAACTTACCTCTCCTTTATTCAAAATTTTTAATAGTGTTCCCGTGAAATTTCTCGTCCCATAAAAATATAATACCTTTTATGTTGCTGTGATTAGTAGTGGTAGTAATTTTAAAGCTAACGTCATTCCACACGTGGATCACCGCTAGGAATCGAACCCACGACCACTTTCACCAAAGTTGAATGCGCTGCCCACTTGTCTATCTGGTAGCCGTTTACAATATTGTAAGACTTTAATAAACGTTTCCATGAAATTATATACCTCTAATAATTTCGATTATCGTGGAAAAATTACCGGTACTTATAAGTTTTCGAAGTGTAAATATAAATATTGATGATATGGAGATATCAACACTTAAATTCATATTTTATTTAGAATTTATGCAGAATTACTACAATATTTTTGGTTTTTAGTATTAAAGTAATTCCGAAGTTAAATTATTACTTATTTGGAATTAAATACATTCTTTAATTATTGTATTAATTTTGTGAATGCTGGTTATTTAATGAATGAACTATATTCCAAATTATGTTCTTTTAATGTTGATTTCCCTCATATTTTTTGTAGAGTGATACTATTAAATGATTGAATAAAACCACAGTATATTGCAATATAAACTGAATTTCGTTACTATAAATAAGTAGAATGTATACTTTTGTGGCCTCTATGGCTCAATGTAATTTTAAGCAAATGAAACGATACAATATGAAACAAAGTCATTTATAAAATTGCTGATAGTTCAATTAATTAAATATACTTGGGAATGTGTGGCATGGGAAATGTTGCGTTAAGCAGAAAACACAAATAAAGTAATGAATCGTGGACGATATACTTTCTTAAAGTAAATCATATAATTTATCATTGATAAATTACAGCGTAATGAATTAAGTTAATGAAATCATTGTATTTGTAATTCAATTTTATTCACCTGCTTTATTTCACCGAGCGGAAAAATTCGAGGCAATATGATGCGGATGAATGGTCAAAGGAAATGCAAAGAAAGTAATCATCACGGGAATGTGAATCGAATCACTTTCATGCGCTAAAAGACGCATTCAAACACCCATACATCACGCCGATCCCGGAATCCTTATGCGAGGCGTTACATAAAAAATTCGCGTCGGCGAATCTTCCCATACTCCCACACAAAGGTGAAAGAAACGAGGAACGCATACCACCGAGGGTAACCTACTTGTATCTCAACACGCGAACCGTGTGTATATGGACTTGGGGAGCGTATTTAAAAGCGAGATTCGTGGGAAAAAAATATAGTACGAAGGAGCGAGATAAATCGGAGGATGAGCCTTGTGGGGACAGCCACTTTCACTTCGTGGTTCTCCCGTTTCGATCGCTTTCCTGCTCATCATTCAAGAACACCCACTGCTCCGACATCATCCTTTTTTCGCTCTCGAGGAAGGCCGGCCTTTGATTCTTCTCCGGCGAACT
This sequence comes from Pachydiplax longipennis, assembly GCA_036926295.1. Classification (NCBI taxonomy): domain Eukaryota; kingdom Metazoa; phylum Arthropoda; class Insecta; order Odonata; family Libellulidae; genus Pachydiplax; species Pachydiplax longipennis. The sequence continues at coordinate 22,815,409 of JAVFKF010000026.1, read as the reverse complement.
TTTCATGTCTCTTTTAAAACCCAACTCTCATTACTCACCGAGTCTTATTAGGGCGAAGCTTCTTCCAATGAACGCGAAATGTGGATTGGGTCAGAACATTGGCAGGATCTATTAGATGCAACTAGGGCAATCCTTAATGGCTTTATGAATCAACGATTGGCTTAGACAAGGAGATGAAAATTAACTGATGACAAAGTTTCAACCTTTACATTTATTGGATAATGAGACATTCTAACTTTTAAGCGGAAAGATTTTTTTATATCTTTTACTTTATATCTTTATCTTAATTTATTTATCCTTATGTTTTTATTGATACAATTAGTATTATTGTAAATGGTATACTAACAGAGTAAAGGACGTACAAAGATAGGAGATAAGGCAGATAATCCCAGATTATAAAATACTTATAGGAATAATTTATGAATACTTATATGGAATTCTTTCGCTCATACGTTTGTAAAATAACGCTAATAATGCTGTAATACCCTTGACCAAATAAATTTGTGGTTGTGAGTGATATCCCTAAATAACTTAATCTTTCTTGAAAAAAATTCACAAATACAAACTATAACGATCTGCTGATTCCACCTACTGATTTTCTATAACCTTAATGTGGATGAGAATTTGATTTTGGGATATACTCTGCAGTTATCCTGGTCTATTGAATAATTGGACTATCTGTAATAAAGAAAAGAATATAGTAAGAATTATTTACCTCTATATATATGTATATATTTTACATTATTTGAAAGAATGAAACAGAGAATTTCTCAAATGTTTTCGAAATTACTCCACTCTTTAGCAAACCTGTAAACTAAATTTAAATGTTTATGAAGTGATAAATAGGAAATGCCAATGAAAATCAATATGAATGCAATATAAAGTTTTTGTTCGAACGGTTGCCTTCCAAAATATTTCTTCAGCTTGTTATTTTTCATTCTCTTTTCCATTTAAAATCACCAAACGCGTTATTTTATGTAGCGTATATTTCACTTATTTGGATTCATTCACAGTAAAGTAAATATTTCATATTTATTCATTGAATATAGAGTATATACAATTCTTTTTTCCCGGAAAATTAGAAAAAGAAATTCTCGTTCCAATTCTAAATTCTCCGAAAGGGGCATGTTATAATTTTAAATCAGGAAATGTAGCATAATGAGTTGAAATAAGGTTCGTTTGTTCGTTCCGAGTAGACTCAGTGCGGCCATAACAACTTTACCAGGTCTCTAGTGAATAATTTTAATATATGTACTATATACTAATCTTGGATCTCCTTTGCTTGATGCTTTCATATCTCATAAGGTATTCCGGGATCTAACAACTTCCATGACGAATCGAGTCGCTTTTCGCCGTATCTTTTCTAAATCGGCGATTAGTCATGCCAAGCATACAAGCACGAAGCTTCCTTCTCAACTTTAAAGGAAAATTTTCTCAAAAAATTTTTTTATAAGATCACCTTTCATAGCATTAATTTAATCCTACAAGTTTTATCAATGCTGAGAAAGAATCAGTCCAATTTGAAGTACTCAAGTTCGAGATTCTGGAGTATTATTATTATTATATTATATAAGAATAATTCTTCTCTATATTGTTTTCGAATAAAAAGTAACTTTCTTTTTTAAATCAGGATAAAAAATACATAAATTTGTCATTGAAAATGTTACCATTCAGTTTTAGCTATTTTCAACACTTCAGTATTTTAGTATAATGTAGAGCTACGTCATCTTTAACTGACTGTCTAATAGAATATGATATGTTAATAGTAATGTTGGACTGTTGTTAGTTTAATTTATCGCTAAATGTAATACTTATTACAAGCTGTTAAAAGAAAAAGTAATATAACTAATTAGTTTTGACCTAAAAAATGATTTCCTTAATGTAGATATTTCGGAATGGAGTAAGTTACCTGGATCATTCTGAAAGCACTTTACTAAAAGTTTTTAATCTTTCTAAAAGATGTAATGCGCTATTTTTAGGTAGTATACGTATGAATATGCGGATTTTTCTGCAATTACGGCAGCTCAAGAAAACATAAGGGACTTCAGATGATGAAGTGCGGTTATTCTTCACCGCGTCCGCTACGTCAGCCGCGAAGTCTTACCTTGAATCCCGACGAATCCAGAACCAAGCGGATGACATATAAATCAAAGATGAGCATATGTTAATTGGTATACATTTGCAAATATGTTGTACCTTTGTTGTAGGTATAATAACTGTATCTAGATATTAAGTTTATTTGTATTTTTGCAACAATAATTTCAAAAATTAAGATATCAGGGATTAAACCACAGAGTTAAAACATACATATCATCTAATGAAAACCAGCTTAATATATCTGTCGGTTATTATATGTTATACAAAATGAAGTGATGCTCCACCAATGCGTATATACCATGGTAGCAATTACAGTGATGCTTAGTGACAAAAAACGCTATCGTAATGTAATCGAAAAGACCTCGCTTTATGGAAAAACGAACCATTAAAATAAGGACGATCAAATTAATACTTAAATATTTTTTAATACATTTTGGAAGAGAATCCAGTCTGCTACTTAAACTGCGGTTTCGATTAATATGCCTATCAAAGCAGCAGCGTATTGAGGCCACGTGATCAGAATGACGTATTTTATGAATCACAAAAAAGTAATTCTCTATCGAAGATCTCAAAAATACGCCGAAAAATTCCTCATAACCAAACAAGAGTAGGTGATTCTCTCACAGATTTACGACAAGCAGATTCTTCAACCGTTTTATTTGCTGATTTCTCATCCACCGCACGATTTTGATTTCAAACGGGAATTCCCCTGCTGTATCATTTCCCCTAGCTCACTACCCACTCTCTTTTTTCTCATTTCCTTAACTTAATTCACCATTGATCCTCTAGATTTCGATCGTAAGATATCTCTCGCTATTTTCTCTTCTCATCCCTTTTCATTTCCTGCCGCTTTCCCGTCGATATCATTCCTATTAAATCGTTTATTGAAAGAGATACGGTGGATTTAGATTCCATATCGAAGTGTTTATGGAGCTCTTAATGGAAAAGAGAACATTATTTTTCACGTTCATCAGATTTTGGATTACTTGATTGGATTTCTGATGGGATTTCGTCGGCTGTTTTAATCTTGAGGCGGAAATTCTTTGGTTAGAAGGGACCTCCGTGAAATATAAAGAGAAATAATTCTTTTTTAAAGATGCCAGGAGCTCTATGCAGATGACGTGCAAAAGGTCTTCGTAAATGTCATCTTTCTTTTTTCCCTTGTCCTACACGGAGATAATGATTGTTTTCTTGATATCAAAATTGTACTTTGCCATAATGATGAGGAAGAATATTCTGTAATGAGGAAAATAGCTCACGTTCATTAATAAACTGAAATTTTATTCGTGATTTAATTAACAAGATAGCCGGAATGTTTTCCTTGGTGTATTGAAAAACTACCAGGAAGTATTGTAACGAGCATGAATATAAAATTGATTTAGGAATCCTCCGCTTCGTAAGGCTTCTTAAATTAAATTTCTCAAACCACATTACTCTAGATTTGATCCAAGTAAAATTTATTTTCCCTTAATAATGACATTACCGGGAATTCTTAAATTATTTTCGATGTAAATCCTCACTCTGTCTACCTTGCCTTGTTAAAAGTACTTTGAATAGATATCAACGTCAAAGAGGAGATGAAAATGAATGCCATGTATGTGTTTCTTATGATTCAAATTCATGGCTGTCTCACAGACTGAATTCACATGCGCAATCCTCCGTCCTACTAGAAAATATTTTTCTGTCCCCTCCTCATGCTACAGCCAAATAAAGGAATGGTTCATGAAGATACACCCTAAGCAGCAAAATTTTCATGTTACGTTAAGCATCTTTTGTGCAACATTCAGCGATATTGGTTTCTTCCATTTAAATAAAAGTGAAAAATTGTTGCCATCAGTCTGCTTTCCTCATTCCTATATTAAGTTACAGGAAGGGATCTTAACTTTTCACTTTCTATTCTACCGAAAATAAAATCTTATAGCGTGAGAGAATGCCCTCCAGATAAAGATGAATCGATTGAGAATTGAACTGTTCAGTGAAATAAAACGTTCATTGGAAGGCGATTTTAGAATTCACTTCTTTAAGCGAAGTAAAAGATTTATGTTTTTCATGCATCAATTAAATGAGAAAGGTTTGAAGGCTCTAATTATTTTTAATTTTAATTATTTTAGTAACTGTATTTTAATTAACCTATTTGCCATCTTCTCAAGGAGAAACAACCATAAGAAATTCTAAGATTATTGGAATTTAAACCCGGATCTCGCGTCTCAGTCTTGTCTAACTTTTCTTATCCGCTTCTCCTTGGGAGTTTTTCACGTCTTTATGTTCTAAGTCACCTTTAACCCTTTTACTCTTTTATCTAAATTCGTCCTTAGACCAGAAGACCATCGTTTTTCATCCATATAGCAGATTTTCACATCCGTCTTTGGCCAACTGAAACAATTAACAAAATCCTTCTTGGTAAGAGTAATCTAACAGCTTGTTCGTATAAAACTGGTTGATGAAAAACATCGTAAATTGTCGACTGCTTATTTTAGTCTTGAAATTACATCTTCGTCGCCGAATCCTCCCACTCTAACACTCCGAGAGAATTAGAGGCCGGCGACGTAATCGGCATAAAATTCTTTTTATGCCGCACTTTGTTCCCTTACCAAGCGCTTCCTCTTATTGAGCCTTGAGAAGGCCGTTTTCATTAGCTTCCTCGAAATAAATTCCCGAGAAGGAATAAAATAAAAAAATCTAGGGACAAATTCCATAGTGGCTTTCTTAGATTAGATGGCGATGTGGGATCAGAGGTATGGGTCACTTTCAATTTCAGAAAAAGGCATGTCCGGTGTACCAACTTTCCCCCTCGTCTGACCTTCCTCTTGCCGATGATGAATCAGCCCGACCCGTGCCCACGCAAAAGGCTCGTTGAGTGTTTAACTTTGCCATGACTGTGCTCGTTTGCTGCTGGAATACGCCGGAGCAAAGCTGGAGTGGAAAATTCTGATTGTTGCGCACGTAGGAAAAAAACATTAAGCAAGATTGCTTATGGCATCTTTGACCTCTTTCCTCCCCAACGGAGGGAAAAGAAGCGGACTTTGAATGATTGAGCGGGGTAAAACCGTTTGATATCCTTCGAAATCAAATCCACAGCGGAAAAAACTTACAGGGAAATGTGTTTCGAATGTTTAATGAAGTAGTCGTGAATAAACCTCCGTTTACAGTATGCTTCCATTCAGGAAAGAAATCAATTACGCAGGAATGCACTTGCAAAGTGTGCATATATTTTTTTGTTAGTTTATTTCCTCATATATGTATAGACGTCTTAGGACCAAAAATATCCAAGGTGGGTACCATATATGGAGCCATCAGGATCAGGAGACTATGGCATTCCTCTTTTCCCTTCCAAGCATTCTTGCCTGAGTTTCTTCCTCTTGTCCTTCAACATATTTAGAGTTACGCAGCTCTGTGTGTTAGATTAGAATTTAACTAAAGATATCATGGTGAGGGAGTCTTAACTTTTTTCTTACTATTTGTTCAGTAATATAATAGACGTGTTAATAACGGAGTATTTGATATCAAGCAAATGTGTTTAAAAATATTGGTTAAAAGTCTGAATTTGAATCGTCATTGATATTTTTAAGACAAGAAAATCTTCAAAAGAAATGTACTGTTTGTTAATAAACGCTTACATTATACAAATATATAGCAAAAAATATAACAAATGGAAAACTCATGAGAGAAAATTATAAACAGCAGAGTTTTATTAATAAACAGCTAAATTATTTGAGAAGATGTAGACTAAAAATATTATAAAGTGAATTCATAATACCCCATATCATGAACCTTGAAATGTATACTCCGCGGAAAATATGCAAATTATCAGATTTGTTCAATTAACGGTAAAACATATCAAATTTGTATTCAGTTTCAATTTGGCATTCATATGCATTGAAAATTTAAGTTATTGAGCCGTGAAATTCATTATTTGAGTTGAAGGAAAAATTTTCATTAAATGATTTTAAATGTTTTTTATTACGTTGAAAGCACGTCAGACGTGAATGCTCATATTAAATTAAAATGACAATCAGTGGAATATACTGTACCTGATTAACCATGCAGTAAATTTTAGGATAATTTATTTCATTGTGAAGAACATTATCTTATACAATAGGTGTATTAACGGATAAATAGTAGCAGGCGCTAGTTTAAACATTGTTTCCACGTATCGTAAAAGGTAAAGTGCAACCACAGACCGAAATGATTAGGTTCAGTTTGTATTTGACTGAAAAATAATAGGTTCAATTCCGATTATTTTACAAACAAGGAAACTGACCAAATTGTTTAATTATGAATTTTTGCCGAGTTGAATTCATAAATTTGCTTTGTCAACTTCCCTGTTTGTCATAGAATGCAACCACGCGAAGGATAGCACAATGGATTTCATCCCGATTGTATCTTTCATATTTTCGTTTAATATGTCATCTAATGATCTCTGATCTAATTCACTATGAAAGGACTTATTCACGAAAAACTCAGCAAAATTGGTATTTGACAATATTTTCCAAGTTTAAAATTTAATCATAACAGCAACTCAATGTCGCGAAAATGGACTGTAATTAATTGTAATAAACTGATAACTAATATTTTTCTAGTAAAAATTGAATGTATTGCAAATGTATTTTCAAATGAAATTTGCGGTCATCCTTCACAGTCCACTCTTGTATCCTGCGGCTAATATAGAAATTCTAAAAATAATTCATTCCATATCGAACATCTAGCCTTGCAGTATAAATCCCATATTCTTTTAACCTGGAAGACAATAAATATCTCACCCCCTATCCTTTAAAAATGCCCCGTTACCGTTACTGAGAATGAGAGAAAATAAGAAAAAACGATAGGAAAAAATTGAAGGAACGTATGTACATGAATGCTGTCAGATGCAGTCGTAATTTTCAGATATTCGATTCCCCAATAACTTAATGGATCGGGTATAACTCAACCGTGGATTTCCCACAAACCGCAGAGAAAGGGGAAACGGAGATGCATTTCAATGAAAAAGGAGGAAATTCTCGCCAAAGTAAATTGTTAAATGTCATCAGATTTCGTATCTCGGCCCGTTCCGTGCTTAAGCAACGAAGGTTAACTTCATTACCACCTAAATTCTCCTTCGCGCTTCGTTGACCTCAACTACTTCAATCTCGTGCCTTATGAACAAGGATCTCAATATCAAGGACAATGGTTCAACACTTAAGTCCATCTTCCAAAGAAAAACATAGCCAATTTACTATTTTATAGAGTAAAACTATTTCCATCGAAGGGAGTAATTCGGGTACCAGAATCTTAAATTTTACTTCAGTTTTTTTTTCTCACTTAGGCAAAGATAGCTGCTATTAGCTGCCGGTTCGATTTCAGGCCTCTACATGTACCCTATAATGATGATTATTGATTCGTTTTCGTACAAAGAACTTTTCATTATATTAGCCTTTCGTTTTTGAACATACATTTTATTTAACTGGGGTTTTCCCGTTTCCGGTATAGAGATAATCGATCAATCAACTGGGAACCACTTGCAAATTTGAAATTTAATTCTGCCTGAAATTAATATTGGATTAAACCTATGGTTTGATTTCTCAGAAAAAGCTTATTCTCTAGCTTCTCTAGGAAATCAGAAATATCTGTTTTGGAAAAGCCTGGGATTGAAATCTCATTTTTTGCTTTAGAATTTTGAAATTACTCTATAGTTAAATTTGAAACAGTCTACTAATCACAGGGTACACGGAAAACATCGCAATTTATCTTGATTATTTTATTACAGATCGTATCATCATGCTATCGTACCGTGTCAGTAAGGCTTTAAAAATGTTGAGTAATTTTTATGAAAAATAATATGTAGACGTTTAGTTTCAGTTACAGAATGTTACTTTTTAAAACTCTGCGTCTCTTTTAATTGAAACGTCTCTCGTGCATATAAAGCATATAAAATAAATTCGGTATATTTAAAACGAATCATCCCTTTTTTGGTATTCACTTTCCATTAGATAGAATAGCTGATTGAAATTTTTCATCTCTTCTAACATGACATATGGATTTAATATAATTATTTTTGATTTTTTAAGGCTACGAAAATTCTGATATTAACCAAATAATGGTGAATTTAGTATAATTCTCCTTATAGAAGTGTGATCTCACGGTCATCTGTTTTTAGATTATCGTTCAGATTTAAAAAGCATTAAGGAAAGCAAATATATTCATGTCAGCCAGTTAACTTTACCTTTCTATTGTTTGAACTGGAGCGCTCGGCTTGACTTCATCCTAAGGTGCGATGAGTGACCAATGAATGTTACTATATCGTATTATAGGATGTACGATATGGGATACCATTATGAGGTACATGATGGGCCGGGATAGAAGAGAATAAGGGAGAAACATAAGACGGGAGTCTCTGTTAACATCAAGGGAATTATGGCAGTTGCCAGGAGAGCATGAAGAAATGACCTATGTTAGACGTCCAATACCGTAGAATGTGTTCCAAGGGATGCCAAGAGAACAAGGAGAAAGCTGTATGATGGATGAGACGGGGATATCGTTGAATTCCTGACGCTATACGGAGATGAGAGGCATGATATGAGGTTAATTGGAGGGAACATGTCATGCATCAATGAGGAGAAAAAAGATGGTTTTGATTTTGATGATAATATGTAAATATTTTATGTATGTAAAGATAATTTGATACTGGAGAAAAAATAATACCCCGTGAAATATCGAACGAGAAAATATTTTTCTTCGTTTCCTATTTATTGATTTTCATTAGCTATTCTGAAACATAATACCAAAGGAATTCAAAACTTATATTGATATAAATCAAGGCGTGATTTTGATTGAAAAATAATTGAGCTTTACATGAGCGAAAAGAATATTGAATTGGACAAAAGTTGATTGAATAGATAAATTCATGGGAGTGGGTGATATAGAAGAGACTAATGTATTTGGAAGAGACCGTTTAAGTCATATATAGTAAGATTGTGACAATGTTGTTTGATGCTGTGAATAGTAATTCATTTGTAAAGCAATCCAAAACTATAAAAAAGTTTTACAAAATTCATTTATTATCATAACACTGTTTATATCAGGTATCTTAAGAAAAATCATATTACTAAATTGAAGCATTCATAGAAAAAAAATTAAAAGTTCATCAGTCAAAAGTGATCAACTTGTAATGGAAAACTCTTCTGTCGCTATCATTATCTAGGAGGTTATTGGTTCTGAATTTTTATCCAGCGCTGATAAATTTCATTGTAAATTAAACAGAGCGAGGAAAAATTTCACGGAGAAGAAATTCACGAAGATCCTTTTCTAAATTTTTTCCACTTTCGGACAGTAAAAAACCTATCCGAAGTACATGATATGATTCATTCTTTGAATATAAAAAAGCCATCCGCCATTTATATATGTTTTTGTCACTAAAATAAATAATTTTATTTGTCATAACTATCAGTCTTATCTGAATGAAAATATTAGTTCTCCAAATCTATTTCCATTTCCAATTATTTGCTATAATTTCCTTGGATGGATTTCAGAGAGGGTGTTTATGAGAGTCCAACATCATATGAAAAAGCATCATTAACTTTCTTTCACTCTTCATCTTGCGTTTACCTCATATTCCTCTTTGCCTCATCAGTCATCTTTTTCCCCATTTCCTTTCCATTCTTCTCTCACCTTTCCGCTCCCATTTCTCCCGCAACCTCAGAGTGAAAGTGATATTCTAAGTATCCCAAATTGGATGTAGAAAGGGTCTCCACTAATTAGAAGCATTAGGAGTCTTTGGGAATCGCACGCTTTCGATGTTTTTACATCTTTCTTCCTCTTCAGCGACGGGTGTGCGATAAAGTGGAATGAAGAGAAAGGAAAAGGCAAGTGAGGTTGCCATAAAAGGAGGACGAAGTTATAATGAGGAGACCTTTTAAAGGATCTTTCCTTATTTTCTTCATTTTTGCCGAGGACTGAGAATGGGGTTTGTGACTATTCGAGAGAAATGCCTAATTCCAAAGCATGAAATATGTGGTTAAAAAGCGTGTGAAATGGCTAGATCGTGATAGCTTAATCTTGAAGGGGATCTCTTTCATATCTAATGCTCCTGTGTAAGATATGAAGGATATCCCATTTTATTAGAGCGTTTCTTGCACTGAAACCGTTTCCGAGAGGCATCAGCAGATCCTTACCTGGAATTAATCGCTAAAACAGTTATATCTGGTTATTCTCACCCTCTCCTCATTAAGCTTAGATGCACTCTTTGCAACGTATATTAGTTGTGAGATACACTTATTATACACGTAATTGTCTAGGTTCTGTATTATGTTGTCTTTATTTATGTCATGAATCACCTTTTGAAGGTCATTCGAAGACACTGGCCAATTTCCTACAGTTTCACTGATGGAAAGTGTCCTGTTTCGGATAGATTTGGATATGGTCAGGTCAAATAAAATAAAATCTCTCTTTTATAATTCACAAAGTTTGGAGTTAAATTTACTGATATTCGATAGATATATTGGAAATGTTTTATTTTACCTATTGATGGCTGGTCATCTACCATCTGGGTGGATATTAATAACAGCGTTTACCCGTATTATGCTAATAACTTGATGATAACTCAAACTTTCTGGGCCCATCACTCGCCGATAGATTTATTTCAATGAACTTTTAGATTTAAAAAGTAATTTTTATCAGAGCCTAAATGCATGCCTCATAGTACAGAACATGGCCTATTCTTCAATGTTTATAGAGCATTCACCGTAGGTATTTATTTCCATGAATGGAGAATATATATTCTTAGACTTTGCGACAGAGTGTTTATCGCCGATTGTGAGCCAGTAAGATGACCTAAGTACTCTGACTTTATAAGATCACAATGCCTCTGGCACAGAACCACGTTCTTGACACAGTAACACATTCTTTCCAGACCTATTCTTACGGGATAATTACTCATTGCCCCCGCGTAAAAGGACATCTCTTTTTATAGGGATTTCTCGCGATGGAAGAAGCTCGCGTGACGAACGCAGCATGACAGTTGGAGGGAAGCATACCAATTCGGTCCTCACTGCTTTGAAAGGGGAATTTTATTTTGAAATTTTATTCAATCTTTTAATAAATTTTGGAATGAATTGAAATATTGGGGATATTCTTTTAGCTTCGGAACCGTTCGGAGCTATCATTTTATTTTATTACTTCCTCGTATTCTGTAAGTAGATGGTAACGATACCTAACGTTGACTCAATTAACTGAGAAAGGAGCACTTTAAACTGGCTTTCCGTACTAGATTATGCGTATTACGGGTAATCAATTTCGTATAATAACATCGAATCCATTAAAAGATAAGCGTGAGGTGCTTTAATTCTCCTTTATTTCCTGATAATCACAGAAAAAATTCAATATGTAGATCTCCTTCTCGAAAGGTACGTCTTTATCTATCAAAACAAACATGTATCATTTACCTTATCCGCTGATCAGTGATTAACATACGCCAGATTTATATCTGCGATATTTTTCTAGGATAACTAGCAAGGCATCGCAGGACATAAATATGTAGAACCTAAAATATCGCGCCGATTTCGAGTTTTTACTGCAACGATTCTGCCATACACGTCCCGTCGTAAAACACACTTAATACCCAACGGAGCGGGCGCGTAATTGAAGCAGTTAAGGAAGGATTTTTCCGGCGTTTGAGGAGCAGCACCGTGCATCAGTTGGCCAATTTTACAAACGGAGGACATCGTCAAAAAAACCCGGTTTTAGGAAGGGCCCTCGTAATGGTCGCAATATTTCATTGACGAAGATTATGCTTTAATCCCTTTAATCTTGGAGAGATGGCCGAAGGAAGTCCTGCCCAATCCACCTCATCATTTACCCCCACACCGATGCGGAATCCTCACGGACGACCGGTCGGTACCATCCCCTCGGCAACGAAGGTGATTTAGCCCTTTGCTTCGAATCACCTGCTCTGATATCGGAAAAAAAAGAATTGCGGAGGCAAGGTTAAATTGGAGAAGAAATGTGCGTAGCCACGAATTATATGATGCGAGATTCAAAGATTGCACGGTGATGTATCGGAAAGTATCTATCAAGAGGTGGAGCTTTAGATTGTCGCGGGGTTTGCTTTAGTGTGGGCCTCTAATGGAAACGTTCTCTTTAAAATGAGCTTCTTTATAAATTGCCGTAAAGGTCAGATTCTATCGGGCTCGAGCGACGTTCTTCATGGCGATGGGGTTAAGGTTATGGGGATACAGGAGGTGTATTTATTCATTCACGTTGCCTGGACCGCATGCCAACGAGAATAAAGGTCTACTACGTTTATTTTCTCTATCATAAATTTATGAAATCATTGATTCAGTCATGCGTAACACTTTTAAATAACTCTGTCAAATTTTTGACTCGATTTTCCCCATTTGTAATTTTTCCTCAATTTTCCTATTTACATTTCCCCATATTTATTTCATCACATTCCATAGAATGTGATAAAAATTCTAAATGGGGAAATGGATCACGATTAACAAAACTAGAAATATGATAAAGAAGACAAATAGTGGAAAATCTGTCATTCAAATTATTGCATATTTTGTGATTATATATATTTGTGGGTATATAAGGTTTGGGAATGATTAAGTAAAGGAATTTCTTGAATTAATCGCATTAATATCGCAGACTAATAATGGACGGAGTTATGAAAGTTCTAGCGGATTACGAAAATTTATGTGCGTATTCATATCATAATTATATAATGCTGTAATTAATAGAGAATTCATAATATGGAATAGTAATTGTATAGTGAAAATTGTACCTGAAATCGTATGATTAAATTGCATTTTAACATCATAAGGAAAAATTGGAGAATATATCGCTCGTGCATATGATAGTTCTAAAAGTTTATAAAAATATATGCACGAAATTCTTAATTCCACAAAATTGTGATTAATAAGAAATCCAGTAGTAGAGAATAGTATTTGTATTATCTCAATTGTAACCGAAGATTTACAGTTAAAAATTGTACTTTATCATTGTATGGAAGAATAGAAGTCTTGTGCTTTAAGTTACTACCGGGAAATTCATGCATCTCCGGAGATATCTCGAGGTATAATGGTCCTTGCGATAATTTCTTTGCCCTTGTCGATTGCAGACCAGTTTCCCTTTCGACCTCTTTTGAAATTTATAATCTGCTCTATCAGCTGACCTTGGGAATCTGAATCTCTTATTACTCTACACCTTGCATCTTTGGGTACATCTCGAGTCTTTGATGTTGCGAAAGGTATAGCAGGTCGAGTATCGTATTTTATGTAATGGATGCTATCATTTATTTTTCCATTCCGTATTGATTGAGACGTAATTCGAGGGAAAGAAAATTTTAAATCCAATTAGAAAGAGAAATGCCAGTTTATTGGGAAGAAAAATGATTATGCGTTTCCGGTGGAAGATTCTTGTGATTATCTCCCTTAGTTCAGTTATAAATTTTTCGGAAATATAATGTTATTAAATGGAAAATTCCTATCAGTAAATGTCTTATTTACGAGAAATCATTTATATATCATTAGTTTCTGAATCATCAGTTTTTCATTATTTTCTTCGCCTTTTTCCCTAGATATGAGAACGTTTCTTCTTTCTTTTCTAATTTTGGGCTTCAAGCCCGTTCTGTCTTCATTTTCACCCTGAACCTTTGTATTCCGAAATTTCCCTTTCTTATTAACTCGTACTCTATATCTTGCTTTAGGAATATATCTGTGGGCATCCATAATGCATTTTCTCTTTACGAGTATTCTGCTATGTAATATTCTATTTGGTTTGAAATTAGCGGAACTCTTCTTTCTAACTTATCTGTGTATTTCTTAATCCATCCATTTTGATACCTACTTCAAGTGATCAGAGAAAATTTATTTCAGATCTTTCTGTCCGAGTTAGGTCCTTTCGCTCGTTTCTCTGTATTCTGAATCATACTTTATAAAGCAAACAAAGATATGATAAATAAAATCAGCGTTTTCCTGCGAAAATAGAAATAGATTAGAAGAACTTTGAAAAAACAAGAAAGGATACCCGAAATAAAACGTCTTAAAGTTATTGCAGTTCTTACTGCAATATTTCATGTTACTAGATAGGATAAAACACCAATCCCAGAAACTATTCTTTGTCATTCAGATTCATAATACTGGACCCTAGAGAAGAAGTTTCTGTTTTAAATCGATAGAATAGGCGATCTCTTTGGAGGCAACTCAAAGCTTCGACCTTGAACAGCATGTGATCGTTAGGTAAGTGATCGTCTTCGGATTAATTATGGAACGTTGATGCTTTCCTAATGTAAGTACGTGTAAAGGTATGAATACTAGGTTGGGAACGCTGCACTCCCTCTGAGAAAAGAAAATTACTTTCGATTTCACCACTAATCTGACCTTTGAACGTTGAGACATGGATTAGGAAGCCGAATTACGTTTTGCTTAGGCAAACAACGTGATATAGCAAGTTTTCAAAGTTGCGAAAACACCACGCTGCTCCCACTTTTCGAGTTTCGGAAAATGGATTTCATATGGATATTAGTCACGATAAGAATCATTCGCACAAGGTAGCGGACGTTTCGGAAGAACTTTGATGCATCACAGATTTTTGCTGACCACATCGGGCGATTGAGGAAAGGAAATATCTTTTCAAAAGACGCCCACAATCTCCAAATGGCAGATGAAACCAAGTGGAAAGTGCTGTGGGCGTTGGGCGAAACGGGAAGTAGTGACAATCGAATGGCGAAAGGGGATTTATGGAATGGAAAGAATCTCGAGATAAGTGGCGCAGAACGAGATTAACGAATGTGATGAGGGAATGGTCTCTGCAGATTGGGAGTGCCGCACGGAACCATCGTGGGGCCCGTTTATTTTTTGGCCGAAATTTTCCGCCTGCAAAAACGAAGCGGAAAAACAGTTCGTCGCTACCGTTCCGCAGTTGAATAAAAGCAATATGGAAAGAAGTGGCTCCGTTTTCATAACGTATTCACCATGGAAACTCTGGAGAGAGAGAGTGGGAGCGAACCTAAAAGAGTAAGCTACGATTGTTTTCGCGCCACCTTTTCCTGAATTAATGCGTAGTCGGATGAATATGAATGAATAGAGATATGAATGAGAGGAGGTACCTGTCGTCGCCCATAGAAATTCGCACGTGAAACTTCGTGGGTTTTTCTTTTGGGAAAATCTGATCCTATCTCTTTGAGCTATTTATCTCTCAAAATACGGCTAAATACCCTTGGATAATTATAATTTTCCATTCATCGACGGACCAATTTGTAAACAGATATCATGGAAGGCAATGGATATAATTAATTAGGCACAGCTTCATTCTTACATTTATAAACATTGGACAAATGATGAATTTTGTCATAAAATTTCATATTTACCCATGGTAAATGAGAGATTTTTATGACCTATTTACGAATTCGCGTGGCTGATGGGTATCCCATTCATCTAATAATGAATTGAAATATTAATTGAATATTTCGAAGAATTCTATACATACACGGGTCGATCTGTCATACCAGTACCAACTAACTTCCATGATAATTTGCCTACCTGTCGGTTCAACCATGTTCTTGAATTATTTTGCACTTTTAAAATTAGGAACGAAAAATTTGGAGAAATGAAGCAACAATGCAATAATATATTCTAAGTAATTTTGTACCTCCTTCATATTAATGGTAGATATAATTCTAAAATAACGGAACGAAATCTACTTGAGCGTTACGTTGATCGTTACATTAAGATTATTCTTCCTTCCATATATTTTTAGTTATATTAATCTATTCATGTTGCTCTTATACCATAAACTTTTAGTCAATTTAATATGATCTGGAATATTAAGCTTTAAATATTTTAAACAGTTCGATATTTAAATAGGAAATCTTTGCATGAATAAAATAATTTATTTACCTTCAGCTTTAGCCATTTCTTAATGATAGGTATGTCATTCTTTTCCAATCATTTCACTTTCTCTAGTACATAGCTCAGGTCATCATACCGTTTAAGCAAATGACAACTTTCATAGCTGATGAAATCAGTGAGCGTGTTATTGTTAGCTTCGAAATCAAATTCTTAGGGATGATGTACATTCCCGCCTAACGACGCTGATTTCAATACGGACGTAATCACGTTGAAATGCCAGCCAGAAAGTTTCTCTTTCATTACAGGTAAATATTCGATTAGATAGAAAGTAAGTGAGATGCTATTCGAGTTCACTCCTTCGAAAGTTTTACATCTTCTTAAGTTTGTTGACCGCTAAGTAAACAAATCTGGCCGATAGCTCTCAATTAATTCAGAACCTTGTCCTAAATTCCTGAACCACACCTCTAAATCTTTTATAGCCCTAACATAAGGATTTTCTCCTGGCCCCTTAAAAGACACAAATGACTTCGATAATCCGCCTCCGAAGCCTCTATTGTATCCTAAATATGTCTGATTACCATATCACACGTTGAAAATGTCTTGATCACGCTAAGAAATATTTCCCTTCTAATAATAGGTTCTACAAACACAACGGGTTTGTTTTCGACGATTTTTCTTCGTGACATCGCAAATTTTGATGCCAATTTAAATTTTTATACTCTTTTATTTTATGTATAAGTGATATTAGAAACTGATAATTGACTTGACTTTCTTTCGTTGTTCTGTTTCTACTTTAGAAAAAAATATCTCTCTAAGAATACTTTACTCGTGCGAAGTATTGGAAGATTTACTAGTTTCATAAGATAGAAAAATATTGTAGTGTTTGAACATGAATTGTTTATCCCACAGTGACTGAAATTATTTCAAGTTGCATTATTTTCTTCCTATAAAATAATCAACAAATTATTACTGTGATGTGATTTTAATAACATTTTGTTGAACTTAGTCAAAAATTTAATTGTATGATTTAGTTTCATAGATCCGACAAAATAATGTGTTATATCTTCTTAATGAATATCTCGATCATTCATTTTTGGAATATTATAAATATAAAAATCACTCTTCTGCTATCATATTGCGTTTTATTTTACATTTATCCGCGACTCATCAGCTTATCTAAGAAGTTCTTTTATGTAGTAGTAGAATAGTAAATGTATACAAGCTATCATGTAGCTATTATAAGTATATGGTTATCCTATTCAAATTGGAATTTTGACTCGTTTTAATTCATTCTCTTTTTAATAGAAGGCCATACTTGCTTAGCCACCTATCTCTACTATATTTATTTTACTTAATTTTATGCATTGGACTTTAACCTATAACCCTTAACCATTTGTACTCTAGTGGATAACATACTAAGAGGCTCTATCATGTATGATTACGCCTCTATTTCGTTCAAATACCAGCTCGCACCAGAGTCTCATATCATCTCCTACGTTGCTAAACTGAAAACAGAGGCGCGATTGTCAAAATAATACTTCAGGCACAGGTGAAAAGAAATTCGAAAACTACGTTTCGTTTCCTGCACAATGGAGTTGAATGAGTTATATGTTCTGACTGGAAATCAAATATAAAGCTCCTCTTTCTTTCTCTACAAGAATTTCTTTGACTGACCGAATTTGAGAGAGCAAGGTGAGCCCATTGTTGTCACCGTTGGCTGTGGTCCAGGGACGCCCAAAATCCTTAGCCAGGCGTAGAGCAGCATGAAACCATAATCATATATTTCCGCTGTTTTTTTCTCCTCACTCCTTAATACAATATAAGCGAGTTATATTCCTTAGAGATTCGAAAATTTCTTCCTTAACAACATTTGTGAATCGTTTACCTTTTTTAACTCTCAATTAATTACCTCTTTTATTACTATATTTGAAATAGTGTGATCTTCGTTTATAATTTGATTTGTGTGTTCTTGATATTTTTTGAATCATCAATTAATTTTGAACTTTTAGTGAATATTACTGACCATGAAAAGTGTAGCTATCATTTTATATTTTTCTGTTTAAGCTTTTTCTGAACATACTTGAAATATATAGAATATTTACCTCTTATTTTAATCATGGTTTAGTTTGTTAATAGCAAATAATATGTTCACATTTATTATTTGATTTTTTATATATTGCTTTTTCTATATTTGTAACTCGTTTTCAGTTCTCTGTCATAATAAGGGTATCTGTTTTAATAAATTTCAGTTATTAGTGCCAGTAGAGTTGTGCGGGTTTTTCACGCCCCTTTCCATGTAGTTTTCTTCCTGCTGTGAATATTTTTTCCTATATTTATGTGCTGCAATGAGAGTAAATAAGATATTATATCAGTACCCTAAAATAAACTAAAAATTTTGAGTTTACTAAAGGAGGCAGTATTGAAAAGGTACTGTGTCTGCGTAAAAGGATGATTGGAAATTTGACTTTGTGCGATTGTGCGAGTTTTTATTGCAACTGGCAAAGAATAAAATCTAGGTGTTTTTATCAAGTCTAATTTAATCTAGTGTTTCCAGCATTTATAAAGGCAGGAAAACTAATCACTAATTGATAAACATAGAGTTAGGCTGATCAGGTTTCTCTAAAGCCATGCCCAACTCCATAAAGAGTAAGAAATTAAATATAAAGCCCCCAACAGCGTTTGTCTTTCGTATTGAATTGGCGGTAATTTAAGTCTTAAAGTGGATAAAATGTGACTTACTTCGATTGATCTTCTAAGGACTTCTAATCTTCTGCAATGTTTTTATAAGTTAGTGTCCATCTGCTTAACCTACCCGACAACGCTGATAGAGTTTTGTGTTGGGTATGGAATAATACTTAATCACATAAACCAGCATAAAGGTATTTGTAGTTATTTTTATTTATTTATTTGCCTCAGATCTTATTTAGAAGGTTATTTTACGAATATGGTCTTTGATTATTGAATTTGCCTAGCTAATCCTGCAAATATATGTATTCCAGGAATATGAGGCTGTTTATTTCCCTGAAATAAAATTTATATGCGTAACATTATTTTTAACTGACTTACAAGAGGAGGAAGTAAGGTTACCATATTGGATTACCTGACATTTCGGAGAAAGGAGGTACGTGACCGAATGCTCGTCATTTCCGGGGACTGCAGGATAGTCAAGTAGTAAACTCATACGTAATCTGCAGACTACTGCTTCCCTTGACCTCTCCGTACTTCTCACACCAATCCCTCCCTCTGGGTGACGAATGTCTTCTCACCTTTGTGACAAAGGTGAAAGTGTACTCCTGTAAGGCGCGGAGGTCGCTTTCTTCCGGTAGATGGGGCAGTGAAAGGCGCGTTCAACGGCTCTCAATACAGCGATTTATGCTGTGCTCTCAGATGTAAATCGCTCCGATGATGTGCTGATAGGAGAACAATGTGTTAGATTATGTCTCTGAAAGAGGGACTCGTGCTGCCATCGTGACCGAGTCGCTAGGCGTGAGTTGCAGGCGTTGAAGTCGCCCATGGGGAGAGAAGCAGGTGACAAGGGCGGAACTGGATGTCTTAGAGGAAATGTATGGGCTGCTCGTTGATGTATGGCAGGATTCAGCGGGAAAGAAAGAAAGTACCTCGGAATGAAATGCGAACGTGACGGCCGAAGAAGGAGTGTTTTGCATAAACTGGTGAGCTTCGGATTCCCAGCGAAATATCTCTGTGCTCCATGGAGTGACTCTAGGATACGTGATGTCTAAATTACTTCGAGAACAGCGGAATTATGTCTGCGTAAACTGTTTCTGTTTGCAAAGTTATTTTTTACGTAAAAGTATCAATATAGTTTTTAAGTTAATTAGTGATTTAATGTTGCTTATGAATCTTGTTTATTGGAGGGAAAATGTGACGAAAAATTTTGAATTAAGAAGACATTAGCGTGAGTTTAGTTTGATAATCAGCATGCAGTAAATAAAGAAAATCATTTATGAAAGATGTCAGAAGAGAAAAACTAGCCTATGGTTACATACGTTTCATTTGCCGAAGAATGATTCTTCATAGTATGAATATCAATCTTCAATAGCGTTGCATTAAAAAATGAATTCTTTTCTCTTGAATGTCTTAAATTTTTCCTTAAATCTCTTTGTCTGCATATAAAATCAGAATACATGCAATTGAATATATAGAATATACGAGTATATTGCAAGCGTTTTCAGCATATCCCTTATTCCTGTAATATTCTTCAGCATTATTCCTTAAACTTCAGAGTTCAGAATTCATAATAGCGATTGTTTTGGAATTTAAACTTTCTATTCCGGTCTTTACGATAGAGCATCTCAAATGTATGTACGTTTACGAATAGTATTTGATGCATATAAATGATGTGATAAGTTGACGAAAAGAGTAGGGAAACGAGAAAACAGAGATGCCGCGCGTATCATTATGCCTCATTTACATACACACGTATATCCTAGCCTAGAATCGCATTGTCAAAGAAGCGGATCTCTCTTGTATTCATCTCGAGGCCACTTCTATCTATTCTCCTAACATTCAAAGCAATGGTTCAAGGGTAGAAAGGAGTAAGGGAAAGAATAGTAACTTTACTCGAAAAAGAGTCTGTCTCATGCAAAACTTGCTGTATCTCCATCATCAAACAATTAAAACAATAAAAATACATTGTAATTTCACATAAGCTTTTACTGAATACCGATTTCATCTCTTTGAAACATCACCATTACCCGTTTTGGTCGTTAATAAACAGCCATGTGGAATTTGAAATGTATTCTTCCCTCTTATCTATCCAGAGAAAACAAACATAGATTTTTTTCATAAATATAGACTTTAAAAATACTGAAATTCCTTCTAAAATGAGGAACTCTAAATGCAAATTCATCCTGAAATAACAGGCGTAGAATTGCTTTGTTTGAAAATGCATAATTCAATTAACCTCTTCATATTCAAACAAACTGGATACATGTATTTTCCAAATTCAAGAGGAAAAATGTATAATTTTCAGCTACATTGAAGCGATACAAATAACTTAAAATATGAAATTGGAATATCAGAATCGAAATCGTCACAAAGCACTGCTTTTACAAAGAGCAAAGAGAGAACCAATACATGTTCAACAAAGAAGGAAAATCTGCAATGTTTTCCCATTTTAAGGTTATTTCTCGAGCAATAATTATATCAGTGAAACAAGGGTTTCATTTTAGGTTTTTATCGGTTTCGCTGGTTTTTGTTTTATAGAAATAAATGCTTGAATGACCGCATTTCAGATTATCTCTCGAGTCGACGACGCGACGTTGGACCGTTAATCTATTTGCCTAGAAAAGCCATAAATCTTGGTTAGGAGTGATTTATTACTCCCACTTATGACAGGCAAAGATTGCGTCAATAGACAAGCGGAAGATATTCAGCGCTTAATTTGCGTTCAATTTACATCAAGCCCATTTGTAGACGTGGACGAGTCTCATTAGGATCACAGATTTTCGGAATTTCATTAAATATTTAGCCTCCATTACGGTAAATTAGAAGCTTATAAAGTCATTCTATATAAATTCCTCATAGATATCTCAGCTTCATTTCGCTTGATTATCCTTTTATCAGAAAATACCCAATTAGCTGGTTGAACGAGAAACTTGTTCTGTGGCATAAACTCGGTGATATTTAACGCCTTATGGCTCTCATGCCTAAAAACCATCGTGGGTGCTGTTAACTACTTTATGGCGGCACTTATCCCTTTAATAGTCAATATGAGACACTTTATTCGTTATCTTGCTCTCTGGATTACTACTAACTACGCACGAGGATTTCCAATCCCATTGACATAATTTCCATTGTTCTAAATTCCGATACGTATAAATGGATTCAAATAATTCAGCATCTACAAACCAGGGTTTAGGTAAACACCGTTTTGTTGTTTCTCTTGACGGTATTTTCTTGATGTTTCTGTTACTGAAATAATCATACGTTTTGCACAGCACCTATTATTTACTATCACAAAACAAACAAAATCATACGTTGTAAATTTAAACGCAAAATTTTGTAACATTTGTAATTTCAGCAAATACCTAAACGTCTTAAACATCTTTCATTGGACTATTATGAGAGTAAATATGAGTAGTTTTAATTTATTTAGTATGATGTAAAATATATTTTTGGCATTCTTGAGTTACCATAAACGGAAGCAAAAAGGAAAGAATCGAATTATTCTTATTTTTATAAGGAACTAAATATAAATTCTATTCGGTAACCAAAGGTTGATATTAGTATACCAAATTTATTTAAACGAATCAAATATAATGTTTTATCAAATCTCATCTCATACAGGCTCATATTTTATTGATAGGAGGAATCCTGGTCTTCAATTTCATCTCATGGTTACAAGTTACAATCAAAAGAGAGCTATAAGATATGAGGTCATGTAGCTGATGCATTTTCAATAAAAATTCTTACCTTACATATTATAATTTTGTTCTTAATAAAGCTATGAAACTTAAAATTAGTGAGAAATGGCAAACATATATTAAAATCGTTGAAATTATAATACTATACATTTTTGACGGTATTTTATATGAATTTGCGAAACTATGAAACTTTTGATACTTGATTATTCTCCTGTATTTTACTTTTATTCCTATAGTTGGTTATTTATTTTTCGAAATCAAATCTTTTAGCAATTGTGTTAAAGGAAATGGAGTCGTCATGAAGTTTGGTACGTCTTAGATTCATAGTTATATAATAGTATCCAAACAAAAGAAAGTAGCTTCTTTTTGAAAGCAGCTCGTTTTCCGACACTTAATGAAATGCTGAATTCGAAATCTCCATTATATTCCTATGAAGACCTTAATCTCCATAAATTTCTTCACTTACCGACACGGATTTCTTGTAACTTAATGGATTTTAGAAAACGTTTAAAAAAAGGGAAAATGGTCTACGGATGCGATAGGCGAATCCTTGGAGAGAGTTTTCCCTTCGCATAGATTCGGAAGGAAAATCGCCGGCGTGGCTTACCTTTTGAAGCTTTCGCTCTCCATTCCGAAGCACACGACCGCCTCATTTCGGACCGAGATCAGTGAAAGTATGCAACCGTAAATTTCGCTAATATTTGAAATGCAAATTTTGCGTGCATCCGCGAATCTGGGGCAACGCTAATGCGGATGGTGGGTAGTGTTTCGAATCGGAACTAAGGGAGTCGATGCCAATTGAACGATCGAGCAATTCGATGAATAGCACTGAGATCATAGCGTTGGTAGGCGGGTCTAGGACAACTCGCCGCCGCCAGCTCGCCGCCGCCGACTCGCCGCCGCCAACTCGCCGCGGGCCCAACTCGCCGCGCGCCCAACTCGCCGCGGACCCAACTCGCCGCGGGGCCAACTCGCCGCGAGACCAACTCGCCGCAGGCCCAACTCGCCGCGGGGACAACTCGCCGCGGGCATATTTTAAATTCGTTTAGAACTATGAAATTACTCGTTCTTCGCAAGGGTTTTAATCATCTAATATCATAGATAGAAGAAACTAAGAGATCTGTTAAATTTTACGGTAAGACCATAGCACCACTTCATAGAAGCAATTAATCCTTGTTAACCCTTGATTGGTTTCGTGGGGTCGATATAACCCCAGGCGATATACTTCCTTTGATAAAACATAAGCTATTTAAGATATTTATATGCCAACTTTTTACTTATATAAATAATCTTGCACTACATTTATGAGCTGATAATTTCGTTAGTTTTCAGAAACGAAAGGTATGCAATTAATGCGGTGTTAACAAATTACAAAAATCAATTTAAATAATTATTTAATAAGCATTTATTTTAAGCGATGATCAATGAACTCATTCATAGTAAGTACCAGGCGCAGAATGAAAAATACTATCTGAGAGTTAATGGACTACTAGAATTTTGCTATATAATGTTATGACAAACCAGTTTTGTCAATTCCACTGATAAAAAGCACTTAATTTTAGCAGTTAACAAATTTACAAATTTAATAAATTAAATCATTATTTAATAAACATATTACTGCTTTTTGCAAGTGCCCATATGTAAAGTAATTCATTAGTAAGTAAAATGTTAAAAAATAATTTAATAATAATAATAATCGTCTTTTTTTGGGCGAGATTGAGACTAAAAGTTTCTTCCTCCGTCTAACCGATGAACCCTAAAAATCAAATCATGCTGATCACCAACTAAAAATAATTTCCGAAACAAATATTTTTTTATAATATTTTATAATATTTTGTTTGAATATTATTCTAATTTATTTTTGGAAATCTGGTGAAACTGCCAAATTTGCATACTTTTGATTGCTTAAAATTAACTAAATTCTCAGATTATCGTAAGAAGGTAAAAATCTTTTCAAAAAAGTTTGGTTAAAATACCTTGATTAGTTTTTGTTTTACCGAGGGAATTACACCACCTGGGGTCACATTCACCCCACGAGACTAATTAAGGGTTAATTACGTTTACTGTATTACGTAAAGATCAGTTAGGAAGGGATATCTTTTTATGAAAAGTTGATTTGTATGTAATTATTAGTTGGTATGCATGATCTCATTTTGTTCTTAATATGTTACTTACAAATGAATTACTTAAATTCTGGTGATATTTCACTCCCAAATATTATTTTTCATTATGCACCTGATATTTACTGCTGAATTACTTTGTAGATCACCGCTAAAAATAAATAATATGCTTATTATATAATTACTTAAATTAATTATTGTAATTTGTTAACACCGCATTAATTGCATACCTTTCGTTTCTGAAAACTAACGAAATTATCAGATCATAAATGTAGTGCAAGATTATTTATATAAGTAAAAAGTTGGCATATAAATATCTTAAATAGCTTATGTTTTATCAAAGGAAGTATATCGCCTGGGGTTATATCGACCCCACGAAACTAATCAAGGGTTAACAAGGATTAATTGCTTCTATGAAGTGGTGCTATGGTCTTACCGTAAAATTTAACAGATCTCTTAGTTTCTTCTATCTATGATATTAGATGATTAAAACCCTTGCGAAGAACGAGTAATTTCATAGTTCTAAACGAATTTAAAATATGCCCGCGGCGAGTTGTCCCCGCGGCGAGTTGGGCCTGCGGTGAGTTGGTCTCGCGGCGAGTTGGCCCCGCGGCGAGTTGGGTCCGCGGCGAGTTGGGCGCGCGGCGAGTTGGGCCCGCGGCGAGTTGGCGGCGGCGAGTCGGCGGCGGCGAGCTGGCGGCGGCGAGTTGAGCCATTCCGTTGGTAGGCGTAGTCATCTATCGCGAATGGATGTGCCAACGTAAACTACATTCTAGAAACAAGTCGTTTGAATCAGAAGATCACACATCTAGCCAGTTTCGCTGAATTTTAACAGATTGAGAAACCCCATATTCAACTTATCCCTCCATTTTTTTCCTCTCTTTATTTTCAGACTGCTCTCGCTGACAAGGAAAAATGTGATGAAATACAAATACGAAGATTTTCGACATGATTATTGCTCACTTAGCGAATGCTTCTGACTGAACTCATAATAATTAGTTTTTAGATTAACCTTAATTTGTAGCGTTTCATCTCGTTCTGTCGGTTACTTTAGTGTAATTAATTATTTCAGTGTCGTTGAGATTTGTAATATTATCTGTTTCGTAAATATCCGCCTCTTTTATAATTACCTTTTACTATGTTTCGTATGTTTCTGATTTGAATTTCCTTTTCTTATTTTTGCAGTGTAACTTTATTTAATATGGCATTTTTACTGTGTTTTCGTAGATTTTTTACTCCCCTTCTCTGTGGATATTTTCCCATAACCTAAGATTTCTTGTCGACTTACTCTTGCAAACATTGTGTTCCTCACTAATTTTGTATAATGAATTTAATTAAACCTTGGAGAGTCCTACTTGTATGTGTGAGACTGTAGCGCTTCATGGAGTACCGGTAGAATGCTGCTCAAAAAAATACCCTAAGACCGCCTTTTTCCTACTCTGTACACATTTAGTACCGACATTGTTAATATCAATATAATATGAATCTGGAGGAAAGCGAATGAAATTAACTTTGCACATAATCATATGAGCTAAGGGAATCTCACAGGACATCTCAATGAAAATTTTCATCTCTGACATATTTTTATTAACTAGAAGGGTATATTTTATTAAATTTACTGTATTCAACAAACACCTACACTTTGAAGGAAAAAAGCTAAGAGGCACTTTCTTGTAAAGAATCATTCACCAACAGCGATTACCAAAATATAATTGCTATGAAAATATTAATTCGATACTCATTCAATAAAAACACAAACCCCGTATGATATGTTATTAGATATTAGGAGAGAATATTGACCTTCAGTAAATTGCTGAAGTATGGAATCGTACAATACAACTACACATCCATTGAAGAATGTAGACGTGTTAGCTCCGGGCGTTGATGTTCCTAGGTTCGCTTTTCCTATCAGAACAAAAATCACGGATTCGAATCTAAATAGATGGGAAGACGGACGCTTCTTCTTTCTCTCTTAACTGAAAAATGTATACTGTTTAAGCAATCCGATGCAACTGGCCTTGTACTATTTACTGCGAAACTGCAAGGAGGATATGATCGTGTTAAATGGTGATTCATTCACGCGTAACTCAACCGAGTGTGAAATAGCTCGAAATTGAAACCATCAATGATGATATCATACGATAAACATCAAGTAACGGGGATTTTTTGTGTATTTACGTTCAAAATTATGTGAGATCGATGGGTAGGCTTCCAGTCGACGATGAATTAAGGTCATAAAGCAGAAAGACCTTCGAAAGATCGGTTTTTCCGTATTACTAAAAATAGCCAGTGAAATTCATCATTTTTTCTATTAAGATTCTCTGAATATCGCTGGTTCATCTGTTGACTTGTCTTTTCTTGTATATATTTACTTCTTTGATGCAAACTCAATATCAGTAATTTCTATCGGAAATATCTTGGCTAACCATACCTTCACTTCCTTCAATACGGTTTCCAGCCCTCGTATTCCATTGAAATCAGAGAAACAGCGAACATGGGGCCTTTTGTGCGTTCAATACGGCCTTTGAGGCCATCCTTAAAGATTTTTACAAGGATTTTGGGTTTCTGAACCCACCTATCTTTCATTAGGGGTCCCACGTAGCTGCATACCATATGTGATACGTAGTGTAGTTAAAAGTGCTTTGGTACCTAAGGTAATTTCGCACGTGGGCTCCCACCAGGAATCGAACCCGGGACCGGTTTCACCAAAGTCGAACACGCTGCCCACTTGGCTATCCGAATGTCCCTATGTGATAAGATGTCACAAATCTCTAAACCCACCTAGTCATCGTTTAAGAAAGATGACTCATTTCCTGAAACAAGTATCCTTATATAAATAATTTTGTTTAACAATCTTACTAATGACCCTAAGAACAAAGAAAATGTAAAATATTCTCTTTCACTTTGCTCTGCAAATGAATTCGATTATTCTTATACAATTTTCGACTTTAAATTACTTGAACATAGGCAAATCGCAGCTCAAGAGCAACCTGATATTTTCAGGTTGGGCCTATCAAATGCAACCGATTGGTAAATTTGGCCTTGCGATGGAAAAAATGCTTCATCTCTGATTTATAGCGCCAAAAAATATTTGCCCATTTTACAACCTTTTCCTTCAATTTTATAACTCTTCACTTTGAAGCAATTTTAATAATAACACATTATCCCTGAGCTCTTGCCAGTATAATAGGGTTGACGTGCCACCGAAAGAGAATATGGAAATTTTATTCATACCTCTGAAATACCTGGACTAATTACTCTCTTTTGATCACATTTTAGCTTCAGAAATACTCGAAGCGACGAATATTGTTTTGATTAAGACAGTCTTACCATCCTTTGATTGATCTAAAATCTCTTAAGTATCATTGGTATTAAAATGATAAAATCACCCTTTAAAAAATTTATAAGGTCAACCGTCACGATTCTTTTCCTGATAAAAATATTCAGTTATAAATTGAAACATTATCTCTTCTAGACTTTGTAATAGGTCTATTTGAATAAAATCAGGCGATGATTATGTAAACAATTCTCAAGATTTAATCTCATATTTTTTCTGCTACCTGTTACATTCTGCTGAAAGATTTGGCTTCGTGATGCATATAGGTATGGGGTTATTTAATTGTGGGAACCTTACCTCACTGTGAACTTTAATACCAACATATCCCACCCGAAAAGATAAAGCTCCAAAAAAATGCAATCAGCGCTTTTCTGGATCGCAACTTAATTTTGATGGCGTAAATTTTATTATATTCCTCCCGGATTTTCTCATCTATTTCATTTCTCGTAGTTTTTGTGACACGTATCTCGACGTGTACGAAACAGCATGTGAGAAACTTACAATTTCGTGGCGTTTTTGAGAGAGGATTAGGAGGCGTTATTTTTCGCGGAAAACGCAGTGTTTTGAAATCGGAATCCTCACCGCCCTTACCCCCGAAAAAACTGGAATGGAGCGAAAATCAGTTCTTCCTGATTCTCCGATCTCGCTCTTCTGGTTCACTCCAAAGGTAAACAGGTAGATCTCGCGGTAACATCTTTCACGCGTACTTCACCCAATTTTTTTTCCAGGAAAACTACTAAAGGATGATAACACATAATTCCGCTATTACGAGAGAGAAGATATTCCGAGTTGGAGAGATGAAAGTTGGTCATCGGTTACTCAGTATAACACAGTTTTGGTGTGACCGAGTAAATTAGGTCCGCCGTCTGATGTTCGCACGCTAGACCGACATCTGTTGCGTAACTTAGATCCTGCGTGGATATGTTGAGCGACCCCAAGTCCAACTCTCACGTAAGAGGACATGGGAGAGCGAACTCTCATTAACACGAGAGAGTGAAAGCAGGCGCATGAATCAGTTTGCGTTGGAGTATTTAGTATCAAATGGTGGGGGAAATTCTTTATGGTTCCTTATTTTGTCACACTCAAAAATACTTACGTTTTTGCGTTTCGCATCTTATCTGATACACAATCATGCAAACGTCAGTCGTATATTTTCCTTTTCTTCACTTTGGGATCCTATCTTAACTCCTTACCACTTTCTGTTGGTCCATTTCTCTCTACCCAATGGGACATATATTCATTTGGACAAAAGGTAAAACTATATTTTCCTCCCTTTCACTCACTGTTTGTGGTTACTTTTCTCTATGTTTAGTTTCGTTATTATTACCTTAATTTGTGTGACTTGATTTTGTACTTATTATTTCTTTTGATTTGTTTTGTTTTCCTTTTTTGCTTTCACTTAAAATTGTCAATTCATTTTCTTCATGTGGAACGCAAATAAATGAAAAAATACAAAAATAAATCCTCCAGTTGGGCCAATACTCTCTTGATTGACTCTCAAAATATACGCATTCAACCGATAACCTGACGCGTTTGCAAGAGATCGAATCTTAATTTATTTTATTTCCGGTTTTCTTCCGTTCGACAACAAAAAAGAATGATTTTGCTTCAGTTCCGGTTAGTTACAGTTCCTCCAAGATCGAACGGGTCATAAAATTACCAACATTAAGATATAGCTTAAATTGTTTGTTTGTTCTCCTAATTAACTAAGCTTAAATTGTTTGTTCTCCTAATACTTTTCTCGATCGTAAGTATTTTGAAAATTGAATTTAAAAGAATATTGAAAAGAAAGTGTAAAGTGATTCACAGAGAAATAATTCCTATTGAAAAAAAAGGTCGCGATCGTAATTATGTCGTATATCAGTACTCGTTGTGATAAAGACACAAAGGAAATTTTAATTCAGGATTAAAAATATCGTTGAGTTTATTTCGGAATCTTACATCACTGAAATCACGTGCAGATATTAAAGTATTATTGCTGCTAAGTATATCCTGAGGCATTCGATTTACGGGAATAGAAATACACATTTTGAGATGTAAATTAGAACGGCAGTGCACTTTTAGACTACGAATCTGAGCGCAATATAGGCCATCCAGATCAAGTGAGTCTCATTAATCATTTGGTACTGACAACCGCCACTTTAGCAGATGCAGATGACTTCTGCATGCAGTAGATTCGTGGCAGTATGCACGTGTATGATTAGGGCAGTCTACAAAGTATTCAGCTTTAAGGCTAAATTTCAGGAGCCTATACATCATTGAAACGTCATTTATGTTATTATATGCTTACCTTGATTTACTTCCGGTATATGTATCCCCAGAAACGATTTTCCCAATAATAATAATAATTATCATATAGTAATAACAAAACGACTTTATTTGCGCAAGATTGAGAGCAATAATCACCTTTTCCGTCTAATTCAAAATGTATATCAATATCATATCATCAGTATCAGTACGGGTTTTCAATAGGCAAATATTAAGAGTATGAATGTTCTGAACAGCAAAGGCTCTTTAGAAAATATAATATAATATAATATAATATAATATAATATAATATAATATAATATAATATAATATAATATAATATAATATAATATAATATAATATAATATAATATAATATAATATAATATAATATAATATAATATAATATAATATAATATAATATAATATAATATAATATAATATAATATAATATAATATAATATAATATCTATTGGCAGATTTGATTATTCCTATTAAGCCATTTATGCAACATTATTTTCGTCGTTTTTGTCCAATCATAGTTGATCATTGCAGAATACCTTAAATGACTCCTGTTTGTTATTTCCTTTAAAATATTCTCTTTAGTACTAATACATTTTCAAGGTTCGCAGGAACACAAACAGGAGCCTAATCAGGACTTAATGAGAGTACCACAAAGGAAAAACTTACAGTAGCGCAACGCGCCAAACTTTTACTAGCCTCCAACAAAACCTCTTGATTTCATTTTCCTTCTACGGTGGAGAAAGGACTCGGGGCGCGGCAAATTTTTTTCCCTCCTTTCATTGAGGAAGGTCTCTTTTTATGGGTCACGTACCAAACCTCACCTTTTTTCCTCTCCCTTGCAAGATAGGATAAACCCATTCTATTCCTTCCGCGGCACAAGCCAAATCCCCATTCGATGAATGGCAGTGTGAGCGCACGCGCGGGAATGAATCGATCCATTGAATAGGCCATCTAGAAGACCGTGAATTGGATGTATCCGTGGTTGTGATTGATATTTATTGAGTACTCTTAGATTCTATAATATTCAGAGCTCTTCTTTATAATTTCGCGTTTTTTCTACCGCCCTTCTTGTTCAGGAGTTTGTCCATAGCGTATGATTCTTTTCTCTCAATCTTCAGTGGTGAATATTTTTTTACCCGCTAACCAAATGTTATAAATATTTGTTGTAAACGTGCAGCAAGAGGTTATGTGGTATAGATGCTCACGTAACAAATAATAGGTTCAGTAATTATTAATTTTATTCACTGGGTTTATTATTGTTCTTACCAACAGAATAACTGGTTAACCTAAGAAATATTCGTCCTGTATTCTTTCTAGAGAGCAAAAGTTTTAATTGATTGATCATCATCATCATCAGCCATTTTCAATCCGATGTCGGATGTAGGCCTCCCCAAGCGCTTTCCAATTCTTTCTATTCTGAGCTTCTCTGTATATACAAAGAATAAAAGAATAACATAAGAAAGATGAGATCCAGAAACGGAGAACAACGTGAAAAGGTCTTCCTTACGGCAGAGATTTCATCCTTAATGATGAAATTACACCGTAAAAAATACTGACAAACATGCCCAAGCAGACCGACTTTCATTTACACGATTTAGGAGATAATAATTTTATGAAGCCCGATTTCGGGGCTCTACGCAACTTCAGCTCTATAAAAATCTTGTACTTAAGAGATGTTAGAACCCTGAGAATGACATCCAGAGAGAATCATCGTCGCTGTTCTCCATCAAATTAATGAAAACAAGGCGTCCCACTTCCGTATGGACGAAAAGGTATGATTAAAGGGACATTAAGGACAAAAGGCTCAAATCTTAATCTAGCAATTTCAATGGCTGAATGCGAATCATATACTATCAAGAGAAAACTCTGCTAAGTTTTACTAGCTGTGAAGATAAGAATGTTTATAATATAAACTGTTTTTACATTTTCAGATTGTTTAATGCGCTGTCGTAATCAGCACATTGAACCAGAAGCGAAACGAAATCCGAAACTGAAAGAAAGCTGCTTGCAACTAAATGAAACGATTATTTCACATTTAAAACTACCTAATCCTAGCATTTATATCATCATCTCTTTAATATAATAAATTTTACCCTAAACATTAATGTGATGTGATGTAACTGGCAAGGAAACACACTACAAATACCATTTAGAGGGAAAGGACATTGTTTGGGCGAAGAAAACCGGTTCTTCGATTGTAGACAGATATAAACCGTATACGAACCGTTTTTATATTGAACCGGAGCGAAAACATAACTTTATTACTGGTTGTCCTGGTTGTCATACGAAGTAAACCAATCGAATTACCCATTTTTCCTGGATGTAATTAATATGTTATGAACCGGTTTTCTGGTTTCGGTCCTAACCGGTTTGGATTCCATAGACCCGAATGGCGGTACAGAACGCAAGGTATGCTGCACCTCTTCTTGCAATCCATTTTGAAACCCTCGATACTAATATTCTCCTTTTCCTACGCATCTGTTGATGACCAAAGAGTCCGAAAGAAAACTTTCCCCTCCTCATTCTTCCCGGGAACTCCCTCCTTATATCTTCTCTCCTTTGCGATAAGAGGAAACGCCCTTTGTTCTTTCTTTACCTTCCGTCTCTTCCTCTGCCTTCCTTTCTCTCCCAATTCCACGTTTCCTTTCAACTTTCTCTTCGACACCGACCTCTCAAACAAAGCCCTTAAGAACTTGGACTAGTGGATTTATAATGGACTCAAGGAAAGGACAAGTTCGGAAATAATGTCTAGCATCCATTAATTCCACTTCGCTCCTTTATCCCAACCGTATTAATCGAGATTCGTGACCAGGCAATAGTTTCCGCCGAAATTATTGCCCATGATCCCATTATCAACGTTTTCGGGAATGTAATGTGTATGCAGAGGATCAATTATCGGTGGTGATGTTAAAGAGAATTCGAACCTGAAATGGCGGATGGAGCGTATTTGAACGATATAAGCTAACATTGGCTCTACTGGTACTTCCTTCAATATCTAGAAGTGGGTACTGTAACATTTGCCTATTGATGTATCTTATCTTCGGTAATTTATTGCCGGAGATAGTTGCAAAATGTATTGGGCTAAAATTTTTGCAAAAAATCCTCATTCCATATTGCGAAGGATTCATACATACTAATGAAACTGCTGGATACTGCGGAAAATAATATTTTAAACCAAGTGATTTCGAAGTTGTGATCAAGTTTATTCATTAGAAGAAGATTTAAAAGTTTTACTAAAATGTTATGGTTAATGAATGAGATAAGATTTCTATTTATTGGAGGAATATAATAACCATTTATGGCCTTTAAATAAGATAAATATAAATTGTAAGATAAAATTTAAAATATAGTGTAATAAAGTGTAAATAAAATAAATTGTAAGATAAAGTTTAAATTTAAACAAAGTAGTAGACAAAGAATAAGATTCAACAAAAAATAGAAGGAAATAAGTTTTGAATTGTATTGACAGATAGAACTAGAGGTTAATTTTTTATAAAGAGAGAGGAGACAATACATATAGTAAAAGAATTATTGATAATTGCTAGCCGAGGAATATAAAAGTAAAATTATTTCAAAGAAAAAATTTCCCATTCAGGAATTCATGATCAATAAATTCAAATAAAAGGATATTTACTCGATTTACAACTCACTTGAAAAAGCGCTCGCTTCACCCAGCCAGTTAAGACTGGATAATCAGTGATAGAAAAAAATGCGCAATTGACAATTTTCCATCTAAAATGTATTGTCTTAATTGTGGACTGAATTTAGTAAAATATGCTCCCAATACATGAAAATTAGGGCATAAACAAGGGTTTCTCAACTTGATTGTCTCCCGCTGTCTTGTGACTCATAACGAATTGCCTTAAGGAGTCAATAAAGAACTAGCAAACTAGAACTTTATTTACAACATGGAAATTCATGAATTTTTATATTCGTCAAGAATTAATTATTAATTATTTTTATTGTTGAAAAACGTGGTAGCGAGCTATCAATGTTAAACTGTTTATAAAGAGTGAACTACTTTGATGAAACTTCTACTACCTTTTTTCATACTATTTCCACATGCATTCACTTACGTATTACTTTTCATACTACTATTATTATTAATACCTACTTCTATAAAAAATGCTAACTCTTTGGTAGTAGAATAAGAATAGTATTAAACTGGAGCAGAATCTAAAACCGAAACCGAAAATAACCGATTTTGCGGTTGGAATTTGATCTTGAACTGAGAAAATCAAATTCTTGAACATAGTGAAACCGAAAATAATTATTTTTGATTTATAGTGTGAAGTTTCGGTTCAAACATGAGTTGAGATAACTATATTTCAAATATCTATATTTATGAAATAATTATATTTCAATTTATAATACGAAATATATAATATTTCATTTTATCCATTGCCTTACGCTCACTACAACTAAATTTATTTATTTAAATTATATTTAATAATTGATTAAATTGTCCATTTAATCAACCTAAATAATTAAGTTTTCATACATAGTACAGAACACATACTTTGGGAGTACTTGAGTGACCCAAGTGCAGACTTAAGGGTTCAGTAGCCCCAAAGTATCGTATATTCCTCCTTCGCATTTCTCGTTATCTCTTTCATTTTAATTCCTCGACTTAATAAAGGTGCCCGGTATTAGGCGAGACTGCATTTCGGTGCGCTAATTTTTGCTTATCATACAATTCTCAAGCTCTTATCTACACAATCCTCCACCTTTATCATCCGTCTTTAATCCTATTAATTCTCATCTGGGGCTCAACGGTCGATTGCAGATGAAGCCATCGTTTTGTAGTCCACTCGTACGACGACTGGTGAACATTTCAAGGCATTGTTTCCTTGTTTGGGGTCATCCCTCAAGTGGGTCTTATTCCGGTTCAGTCTGTTGCGAGAGGCAGGATTTCCTCTGCAATCGAAATGGATTTCCATGGAACAAAAGATACCTCCGGCTCCCTTTTATTACCACGGCTTTATGATTCCTTTGTTTGCGTAATCACATTTGAAAATTTTATCGAAACTCGCCGCAAGTCGAGTTCGAACGACTGAGTTTGAACGAGTTAATATTTCCATACATCCTGATTTGGAGAACGCGCTTTCTTGTGACTTGAATGGAACCTTTTTATCGGCTAATCCAATGGTCGCCAACCTGGCCCCTACCGCCCAATAGTGGGTGTTTCAAGTTATCAGAAGGGAGGTGAATACTATCTCCGAGATAATAAAATCGACGGCCGATGCCGAAAATAAATGAAAATTCATAATTGAGATAATATAATTGCATATTGAATCGGAGATGATAAATTTTGTAGATAATTTTCATACCAGGTCAATGACTTTAAATAAGTGGATAAATATATCAATCTAACAGTGGAATTATCAGAATTTATTTTTCTTACCTTCACATTATAATTATATATAGGCAATATTTCCCAAAATTTCTTTTGTATTTTTTAATATATTAACGAAGACACCAATTTATAAATCCATGTTTGACTGTATTAAGTTAATGCATTGCGTCAATAAAAATTAGTATTCTTACAAAAACTTTGTTGTGCGATTACATATATTGATGCTGAATTAAATAATTGAGACATCGATGGACACTATTCTGTGAAAAGATGGACGATAGGCGAAAGAAGATTAGCAACCTCTGGACTAATGTCCACCTATTGAGATGATAAGGGAAACGTTAATCCTAAAATGGTTTCGCTATATAATTTCAAGGTATTCCTCTTGCTCTAATATAAATTGTCCGGCTGTTAATTCTACTAGGCCTTTGTTTATGCAATATTTGCATCCGAAAATCAGAGTTAACCATCAGAGGTAACCATTTCATACAGATGCCATGTAAAGGGAAAGATGCTTCTTCGGCTCTTTAAGGTAAGCTCCTGAAATGAGGTATCAAAGGTAAATGTTTCTCTAAAAACGGTTCATAGCCGCAAATAAATACTGATTCACCTGCTTAGCAAGAAACTCCGAATAAGTACTTCAGCTACTGCTAACTTTGGTGGATGAGGAAAACTCAGAGCTCCTGATATCTTTTACTTTTGAAGATAGTCATATATTTTCTGATATGGGAATTTGATGTTTCCAGGCAAGTATTATCTTATATTCCAGGCAAGCGCATTTGGCGCATAAGCTAAAAGAGAATTTATCCCAACCAATTTAATTAAAAGGTGTCCATTTCCCTCCGTTATATACAGTAATATACCTAAAGGGCGAAACAATCTCCCAAATTGAAAGTGTGGAATGAGATCAAAGGGAAAATTTGATGAGGATTAAATGACGTATTGATCTCTGAAATAAACTCTTTAAATTAATTAAACAAAGCGTTAATACTGGAAATAACAGATAACACATGGATGATGTATAGATAAGAGGCATCATATATCCTACTATTATGATCGTGACAGTGTTGAATAGTTTCAATTTTGAATAATTTAGTTTTAGTTGTTCCTGCTTCCATATCTAGATTAATTGAATATTTCACTTATCTTTTCGTACAGGAAAATTCGTCTCTTTCATTTACTTTTGCCTCATTCTTGCCAACTGCTGTGATTTTATGAAAGTTACTGCGTTATGAGTAATGTTGAAAGATTGTATTCATTTTGGTTGCCCGATCCTATGCTTGCTATAAAATTAAATGAAGAATGTTAGGGTAATTTAGCATATGAGGGCGTGCACCCAGGAATAAAAGAAAATGTTCTGGTCCGATAGTTAAGTTGGATGAAGCAACCTCCCGGATAGAAGAACACGAAGGAGAACTCTGTTTTTCCTTGGGTTGCTCTAAAACTGTTGTTCTTTGTGCTGCACTGATCTCTGACAATCAAAATAATAGAGGAAAGCAAGGGAAATTACCTAACTCCCAATATTTCCTAGTAAACCTCTTCCTCCTAAATTTTCGTTTTCTTAGAGTGGAGGGATTGAGGTTTAAACCGACCTCAAGGCTGTGCGGACTGATTTGGAAATAATTTGTATGTTAAAAACGGGTCTCTGATTATGCATATTTTAATAGACTAGCAAATACTGCCATGAAGTGTAACTACAACTGTGAATTGTGTATCTAAAGATAAAGTTCGTCATCAGACAGAAGTAAGATTTTCATTTAGGGAAATTAAAGCAAACGGGTCTCACGAGAGATTCCTCTCTATTCTTAGAATTTGAAAGTATCCTTCCAACGAGGATTTCGTTCGCGCCGTATTACATGCTCTTCCCTTCTGATAAGATCGAAGAACTGACAGCAGATCTAGGAAGATACAATATCATTTTACCTAAACTTTTGAAAATATAACAAGAATGACATTTCGACGAGGCAATTTCCAAAATTCAGGGAAAAGAAATTTTCTTATTAAATCCCCTGGGAATTAAGAAATTGGTATCTTTAATCCTATTTGAGTCAGCAGGCACTGAAAATAATGTTTGAAGATAATTTAATATACTTAATAAATTTACTTTCGTCCTACGCATCGCACTCAATTAATTATATCCTCAGGCAGAATTTTAATTTAATTTTATCTGATCTTTTCATTATCAAGAGTGAGGGATTGGAGAAAAAATTAGCCCATTTAACTACAATTTGAAAATCAACGTCGTTTATCCTTGCTACTCCTCATTGTATTCACAATTAAGAAAGATTTATACGGTCATTGAGCAGCATTTGATTCCTCATTTTCCTTAATAAGCCTCATTCCCTCTCCATTATTTTCGGTGGCTAATGATTATGGTTCAAACAAGCTCCAGATTGATTACTATTCAGATGAGGTAAATCTTTTAATAATAGGTAAGAAAAATTATTTTATGAGTTCTCTTAAATGATTTAGGAAATTCAATTTTGGTAATGTTTCTATCTGGAGTACTTCTTGGTTGTTGAGTCTGGCTGATGTTTATTGATCTTGATTAGCGAAGGTAGAGCGCCAATTCATTTCCTTAGAGGAAATTAATTTCTTAAAATTATTCGAAACTTTTCAAGAATTCGGAACTTTTTCCTTATTGTTTCCATCATTAATTTTCTGCATTCCATTAATATTTGGCTGATTTTCTGTGAAAAACTCGAGGAAGATTTATATATTGTCGGGCCATTAATTAAAAGTAATTTCCTCGTACTAGTTTAATTAACTCTCCATAATTCTCAAATTAAGTTCGGCCTACAAAAGGCCGTTATCACGGCAGTTTGTGTTAAAAAAGTTGTAATTTATTTTTGATGATGGCTCTTTTTAGGCTGAAATTTAATGAAAGAAGAGGAAACTTATATGGAAGAAGAGAGACCCTTAATTGGTGAGATTAGGCCTACATTCCACCTAGCCTCGTATGTCAATTTAATATTCATGAAGACAAAAAACAAGAAAAGTAAAATTGTAAAAAACACAGTGAGAGAAAATGTTTGCAATTTAACGTTGACAAAAAATTCCAACTTAGAAGAAATATTCTTGAAAAAATGGATGAAAAATCCACGAAAACATAGTGTAAAAAATACAAATCCAAAGTGTATTACAATAAATTTACTCCACAAAGATATAGATGAGTTAATTAAATGATAAAAAGAAAATTCGTGATGTATCTAGATAGTGCGAGAAAGGACAATTCTTACTTTCATTCTAGCCCAAGTAAAGACACTATTTAATAATTCAAAATAAACCATGAAACCATCAAAAAACTGAGTCGGAACGAAATGCGCATTTCGTTCGGACTTAGTTTTTTGATGGTTTAATTTTTTTTATTATCATTGTGTGTCATCAATGTCATATATTCTATGGACGCTATTTAATTATTATTAACTCTGCTCACTTTCATGTAGTTTCCTTTCTCCTCATTACGTATCCTGCACAACTTCTCTATCTCAGTTTCATTTAAGGCATCACCACTTCGAATTTTTACACATTTTTTCGCTCCACTCCACGACTAATTCTCCAATCTCGCTCTCTTGGAGAGAGTCCTTGCCATTCACTCGAGTTTATTTTCTCTCGTCCTCTTACGTCCTTGCTCTTATCTTCAGACGCCCTCTTTCTCTCCACCGATAATCCAAAAAGGAAAAGAAAATACCGCAACGAAGTTAATTTTTCAGCAAAGTCCCACCCAATATTCCGAACGAGTCCCAATCTTCCTCACCCCTTTCCACGCTCTCTTATCCTTTCCTTTTTTTCCTTTATCCACTTTGAGTTATTTGACGTGAAAACCTAAATTGAAAATGAGCCTTGGTCCCTTTACCCTCTAGGTTACGCTATATTTCAATCTTACTTTTAAACCTTCGTGTCCGACATGGTGTATTGCCTCTCTTACGCTCATAATCATAGCCGACGATTTCGTTTTATTGCCATGAAGTCCTTCGGAGGTAAAAGGAGACTGCATTGGTGTTTTAGAGGATTCAAACCTTAAATGTTGCATACTTAAGATAAAAATGCTGAGGTTGTGGATATCAATGCAACATTGCCATATATACATAACAGAACAAAAGACACAATGACAAGGAACTTGATTGATTTCCGAATATTGAATATTTATTAATAAATTTGATATTTTGAGTTTTGAAGTCAGATATCTTTGGCATCACAAAAATAACAGCCCGCATAACTCAATTTAGCCGCAAAAAATAGTAGCGTAATCATAGGGGGCAATTAAACGATTGAGGTATGCAATATTTCCGATAAAATTTTCTTACAAATCCTTAAAGTATTTAAAAGAAATGATTTATATATAGGTTGGAATTTATAAAGTCAATAAATGAAAGGATATATGAGCGGTATATTATATTCTTGAAATGCACATGCAAAACTACAATCTGCCAACTCTTGAGTAACGAATTATTTGGCCCTGGCTTAGGAAAACTTGTATTTTAAAAATTTCCAATCCGATTTCCAAGTTCCTATATTACGCATCTTTAAAATTTCAGCAATATTTTTCTACTGAATCCCTATCTATTGAGCCACCTCGAGCCTTCATGACTTTTACCATTTATCAATTTAACATTTAACATGGCATTTATTTTTAACGACAAAACTGTCAAATATACATATTTATTCTTAGCAGACGCATATCTCACATTTTCTTTCTTTGTACAGCATAAATAACTGTATAACTGTTGTAATAGTTAAGAATAGTACAGAAACCCTGGTATATTTGTAGAAAATCCTTGTGATGAAGAAAAGGATCAACAGGAGGATCCTGAGTTTATTAATAAAAAAATTACATTAAGATGATGATATTATTAAAAACATGATAATTTTCTTCTATCCTAGA
The DNA here is from genome assembly GCA_036926295.1 of Pachydiplax longipennis. NCBI lineage: Eukaryota > Metazoa > Arthropoda > Insecta > Odonata > Libellulidae > Pachydiplax > Pachydiplax longipennis. The sequence continues at coordinate 22,775,132 of JAVFKF010000026.1, read as the reverse complement.
AAATTGATACCTAAATTTTGGTTATAATATATTATTGCCAGATATATAGAATGGAGTGACTAATGCTATTAAAGATGCATGTAATACATAGAAACAATGAGATACAAACAGATGAATTCCCCATGATGCCAAGATCAAACTCAGAGTAATTTGTACCCCATGGATAAATTTCTGATTGCATTTGTAAGGAAATCCACCGGATCCTTTATACATAAATAACATATGATTGAACATGAATTGGGTTTTAATTATTCCGGAATGACATCACACCGATATTTCTCACACCTCGACTGTTTCTGCTGAAAGAAAATACGTCGAAATTCGCAGACTCATTCAAGAAACACAAGTACGCAACTCCCAATACGAATACATCGAGGAAGTTAGGGACGAATTATCTTCCTTTCAAGGTGTTTCCAAACCTTTTACCGTTATAGGGAATCGAGAAATGGGGTTTCCTCTCACTACTCATATCTACCCACATCTTTCCCTCTGCAAGGAAAATACTGATTCTTGCCATTCCAAGAATTTCTCTGAAAAGGAACCTTTCTGTCACATAAAAAACTTTCTCTTTCTTCGCATTCGGCATACGTCCTTACAGTATTCGCAGAATTCATCCGTTTTATTTTATAGAAGGTTCTTTATTGCTTTGGTTGGAAAGTTGAGATGATGTATTCTGGAACTTTGATCATAAGACACCAGGAAAACTGTCTCTGACAGAATCAGGCTTCTGTTTATGGGTATGAGAAATCAACTTCCCAAGGAGAAACGGTCATGAAAAAAGTCTGACAGGATCTGGACTCGAACCCAGTTCTCTGTAAACCTGTGATCGGTTATAATGGTAACAGTAATAGTATTATTGTTAAAATTGCTGTGAAGGCTGAGGTCCTATGAGTCCCGCTGGGAATCGAACCAAGGATTGCTGTCATCAAAGGCGAACGCACTACCCACTTGGCTATTTGGAAGTTCGACCGTTTCTCCTTCTGAATTTTCCTTCCAAGGTTTCCTTGCGTTTATGTACAAAGCTACCTGTGAAAGGTAGCTTTGTACATAAACGCAAGGAAACTTTGTACATAAACGTAAGGAAACTTTTCCTTAACTTTAGAATTTTACATCTTTTTACGTTCAAACGTTTATGCGTTTCCTTTAGTAATATTGGGAATAATGGAAAGTCCTATAATAGGAAAGTGTAGCCTCCTTGTTATAAATACTATATTTCTTCAATGATTTCATTCGCATAAAATCATAGGGTATTATTGTAGCTTCATTAATACAAACGACTGATTTTTAAAATGTCGAGAGGAAGATTAACGTATTCCTATATTTATTAATCATTTGCGTATTTGGAATATTAAAACAGTGAATGTTTTGTTATACTTCCCGGAACCCTAATTTATGTAATGTGAGCAATTTTTAAGCAATTAAAGATCATTTAATGGAGATGAATTGGTTCTGACAATATACAATAGAAAGTAGATACTTGTTTGAGACCTGCTCTATAGAGGAGTACAAACACTAATGTTTTGACTTTAGTAATCCAGTTTAATTAATGAAAATGACGTTGAAATCCGGCCAGTTATTTAGTTTTCATGCAAAAGGGTAATTTTCGTAATACCCCATTCATCCTCGTGTTTATCCTTACAACGTTGAATACATTTCATTCATTGGATTACATTGATTGATACTTTGTAAGAGGATCCCAACAATACTAATACGTTTGGAAGGAGCTTTTCAAAAGCATTTGTTGCTTTGTATATACAATGTCGGTTATCGCTGAAAATCACTATTTAATACATTTTAGCGCATTACGGTAGATTTAGGAAACTATCTAGTTTTCTCGTAAACAATGCTCACCTTTAAGTCTTCCATATGACGCGAACTGGCCTCACACCCTATGGTAATAGGGTAACTTTTTTATGTTGCTCGGGTCCATGCTTGAAGAAGGAATTCCTTTTTCTTAACATTTCAAGGAAATCAAATATTGGCCTTTGATCATTTAGTCATGAATCAAGAGGCAGATCTAAAAAATTACATCAACAAACAGAAGTTAACGAATCAGTTATTTACTCGAAAGAAAAAATACAGTTTCAACAATTTTTTTCAGAATCATCCTATTTTACTGTGAATTAATACCTATTAAATTAATTAACTATTCATATTGCCCACAATTAATAATTTGGGTATCAAAGCCTAAGAGGCGAGGATGAAAATCAGATATGAGGGAAAAAGAAAATAGCGTAAAATTGAATACTATGAGAAGTAAAACGCTGAACTTTAATCAGTCGTTTATTACATAGACGAACTATGATGCCCAATGATGCGTGCCATTTCATAGACTGACGGTTATAGAATATCCTAGTTAACATAGTTAGAGCTTTTAACGAAATAATGGCAGCAATCGTCACTACTATGTTGAACCTTTCTCAAAACTTGCAACTTTCTAGTCGATCAGGGAATTGAGTTATAAGATGATCTAAATATTGTTGATTTTTTCGTAAAATCACTTATCTGGCGAGATAAACTGAGTAACATGTAGTAGATGGCCTTTTCGAAGAGAAAAATTGCTTCTGAGATACACTGGACTTATCTTTACCATCCAAAACAGCCGCTGTAAAAGAGTTCAAGAGGCACTTCTCAAGTACACTTCGGTCCTCCGTATCTGCTATAAATATTCCACCACAGTACCCTCTCCGAAATTCGCGCAACAGACATTTTTCCTCCCTTATCTCTCCTCTTCTCCTACTTGTCGCCATCGCTTTAAATTATATTTTTTATAGCCGCTATCGCATATCTTTTTCAAGGATCTATTCTTGCGCATATTATTAAGCTCTGGATCTTTACTTTATCTCTAGCTTTGCCCCGATGAACTCCTAACCTCACTATTCTAGAAAGTCACTTTCCCTCTTTCATCCACTTACTTTCGTCGTTGCGTTCACTTTTCGGGCATTTACGGCCTTTCTTTTTTTTATTTCTACCCTTTATGCGATCGAATTTCCCAATCCCAACACGTCTGACTCATGAAAGTGGTCCCGAAACAATGTCGGGGATAAAAAAGTAAGCAGACTGTGAGAGATTCCGTACAAGATCGTAGATTGATCCCATCATCCTGTTCATGGAGAAAAAGCTATTTTTGCTCGTGGGAACGTTGCCGAGTAGGATTCCAATCGGCAATCCGATTTTTGTAGCATTTTTCAACAGGTTCTCCTTCTTTTCGGATCATTTCTGAAGAGCTGTAACGCACATCTGAGTTCGCCGAAAATGTTTTGAGTCAGCGGATGGATTTTCCGGAGGAATAATATGAAGGCCTTCGGACCGTGGGCTTCCTTCAGAGACAATACCTCGCTTCATGCGCAGCTAAAACGCCATCTGTTGGATAATTAGCGTTAAGTAGTCTCGCGGACAGAGTAATGAATATTCCGCGCCGAAATTTTAATTTGATTAACGCGAATTCCTGCATGACAATACGTAAAAGCATGCATCGGACATGTTTTTAGGGTTGGTCGTAGTGTAAATTTAGACTGGAAGGGTGTGGGATTTTTAAGCGGTGCCTAGGTAATTAGGTTGGTTCTGTGTTCCTGCATTGGACGGAGTAATGGGAGTGGACTAATACTCGTATACTGCAAACCAACTAGTTGACGATACTCCATGCATTACTCATTCAAAAGGCCAATCCTAGATGAGGCATTCCATAGAGTAAGTGGGAGTCCCGTGAGTAGCCAGCACCCATGATTTATTCAAATAACTATCCCGGGCTCTAGGATAACCAAGTGGGCAGGGCGTTCCACTTTGGTGAAAGTGGTCCCGAATTCGATTCCCAGTGGAACCCATATGTGCGAGATGGCCTCAGCTGTAGAAGCACCTTTAATTATACTACTTTTAATTGCTATCCCTAAGACTGAGTAACGTAAAGATCTAAGGCAACGATTTTGAACACTCAGTACATCATTTCTCTACTCCCTAATTCCTTAATCCCAAATCAATATTTTACATCCCAACGCCAATGAAATCCTACAAGTTTCAATAAAAATAAATCTTTGAAAAAATAATAGCCAACAACTCAACGGTGAAATATATAAATTGTATTTATGAGCTTCTTTTATTCTTAATACAGTTTGGAGCCAATCATCCTGCTAACTCGAGGGTTGATGTACGGGGATATTCTTGGTAATCTCGGGGTCCCCAGGCCTAAGTGATGAAAAATGCATAAAGAAACACAATAAATAATGCATGAACGTTTATTGAATACCGTTTTGAGTTTGAGAATGATTTTTAATATTAATAATCAGTATATTACATTGATCTTATGAAGCACCTGAATTTTGAATACTGCCCAAATTGTGATACCCGTAGTTGCCAATATATAGCGAAAGAACGTTGTGACATAGAAGATGCAGTAAATATAACAATGTCATTTCGTAGTCCTAAAAGTATGCAAAGAAAATTCTTTTCAAAAATTTTCAGCAATAAAAATTTTGTATTTGTTAGAAGAAAATACGACAACTTTTCATAATAAATAGTAAAGTTCTTGGAGCGAGTTCCTATTGAGGGATAAGGCCTAGGTGACATGTGGTCAGCGCACTAACTCTAACGCCGCCAGGCCTCTCGTGACCGCACCCAATATCTCTTAATTCATATAACTACTCATATTCATCACGATTTCATAGATTAATAAATACATCGATGGCTCCCACCGGGAATCGAACCCTGGACCGCTTCCACTGAGTGCGAATACGTTGCCAAGTAGGCTACCCGGGGCACATTTTTCAATTAAAACTGATTAAATGCGATTAAATAAAGGTCTTGCCGCGAGGGATGCCTGCATTTAGAATCCAGTGTGATCACAAACTTCATAAAAATCTTTCTTTGGCTTGAGTTGGGTGACCCTTGTCCTTGGCGATTAATGCTTATACAAATTTCGTAGATGATCTCATCGATCACACTCATCTTGTTAAAAACTTCCATTGCATCTAACTTTCTCTTCCTGAATTCAATGATGAAAGCCTTAACTATGTGGAATTGCGTAATAGGAAAGTGAAATGAAAAGAACTATTTATAGTTGTATAGTAGATTGCATAGTTATTTTCATTTCCCCATGCCTTCTCTTTCCAGCTCCCACTTATTTCTCTTTTCATCCATTCTTGCTTCCTCTGCCCGTTTTACTTTCACGGTTTTGAATAGAATAGCTTTCATTGGAAGGTAAAGATTCTTCGGTATAGCAGCGCTAATCACCCATTCAGTAAACTATCAGAGCCATCCGCCACCTCACGTATATATCAAAGAGGCTTATTTTATAAGCAAAAGTGCTTTCTTTGTAGAGATCTTGTTATTTTTACGGCGGAGACAACTTTAACGTAAGTTTACTCTATGAAACTTTGAATTATTAAGCCTTTCATTGAAAATAACGCCCTGAATTTGGATCATTTTCGAATGAATGCACGCTCACGACGGCAGTCGACATTGCAAATAAGTTGGTCGACGTTGGTTTAATTTTTTTACCGAGCTATCAAAGTGCGATGTGGTATCCTAGATAGAAAAATCTGCATTTTTAAATAGACAGCTTGCATAAATTTAAAACCGAACAGGTTGAAGAAAATAAATCATTATTGAAAGCAAAATTTTACATAATCGAATTGCTTACCTCATGGAAATAAGTTCATATTCGTCCACACGATAACCGAACTAATGAAGCTTTTTATTTTATTTTATAATTTGAATATTTGAGCTGATCAGTAATAAAATCTGATTATAAAAGGTTTAATAAAGATTAATGGAACAATGCATATTTTGAAAACAACTTCAGCGTTGAAAACATAGTAAACAAATAAAATTTTAATTAGTTAATTAAGTTATTTTAAGTTAATTAATTAATTAAGTTATTTTAAGTTAATTAGTTAATAAGCGAGTGGCAACGATTACTATTCATCAATTATAATTTAATTTTTGTTCAATGTAGTTTCATCCAAATATCGTGGGTAGTAAAATATTTAATTAGTTGAGGTATTGTCAAAGGATGTGAAATAAATTAACCACTGATATACTCATAAACGTTCTCGCATAAATAATTTGTTGCCGTTATTATTGTGTATTCTTTTTATATAATAATTTAATAATATCTCTTTAATCGGCGAGGTTAGGTCCCTACAGGTCTCTTACACTTAACCATGAAAGTCAAATTCGATACAGTTCTGAAATTATAAAAATGCCAAGAATAAATCGAAGTATACTAGATAAAAATGAAAGTTTTTGGTGCGAAGAAAAAGGTTGGATTTTAGAGAGATACCTACGGTGCGGGAAAACGCACGCTCAAGAATGGGAGCAAAAAAAACTCGCGAAAGCAAAGATAGAAATGAATTGAATCAAGTATAACATAGTACGTTAACATATAGATGAAGCTTATAGTTAAGCAAAACCTCTAATTTAATGACGCTTAACGATTCATAATAGCTTATAGAAGTTTGAAACTGTTCACATTTAACTGAATGAAGGATTCACGCGGTTTGTCTTTTACCTATCAAACAACTTTTACATCGCGAAATTTGATTTATGTCACTTATGACTGTTATATCGCACGCGGAAGTTTACAGATGTAATTTTATGGCGTATTAATTTCGCGCCCTCCGAACACCTCTTACATCCTCGAGGATGAAAGCAGTAGTCCCGCTAGTTAAATAGAAAAATCTTGCTCTCAGTGGGAACTCCATTCCTTCCTTTCATCCTCAGGCAGATTAATGGATTTGGGAAGCTGTTTATTTTAAACAGGACGCCTCCTCTGATTCGTGTAATATACGCCCTTTCGGTGCCATTCATTTCGGGGAACGCGATAGCACATCCGCTTTAAGAATTCCCTTTTACCTAATCTTCCCAAACAAGAAGATCGCCGTTAGATATACATTTCCGACCAACAGCTTACGCCTTTTCTTGGTTTGCGGAATCTCGACTTCACGTCGCTAATTCACCGCGCAAAACGTTTTCCAGCAAAAAAGAGAATGAATTAGCGTCTTGGAAATGATAAGTCCAACCTAAGAGAAGCGTGTTCGTTACTATGTGAATATCATTAGCGAATAAACTCGTGCGACCAGTTCCTAAGACCACTGCGGGGTTAGCCTCCCTGGCGAAAATTTATGGGAAAATATTTCCCGCGATATTGTGGGGATATACAATTAGTACCTCGCAGGTGCCCTATGGCAGAGACTATGAGTCCTCTGTAATTGCGCTTTAAGCCTCCCGTGCGTTGCCCATGAAAAAACATGAAAAACGAAAACCTCCTAGCGATGGAACTCGGAATTATTTTTCATCCCATCCCTCCGCATTCTTCCCCAACGTTTCCTGTGTATTTTCCTCCCGCCCATCCTAACCTTAAAGCAACCCATCATAGAGGGAATATCCAACCGCACATCCTCTCCGTACAAGCCCGCATACTTTTAACTTCGCTCGGCCCTTTATTCTCCCCTTCGAAGGCCCTCTTTTGCCCTTTTATCAAAGAGCCCGTCTTTTACGAACATGCATTACGAGAGGCGCCGACCGAGGAGGGGAAGATCCGGCTAGCGGAAGGTCCTCGTGCGTGAGAAATAAGGGTCAGGTCTAATGATGGCATCCAAGTAACTTACATCAATATCTAGAAAATAAACGAAATATGAGGAGTTAAGACGCAAGAATCTGCGGAGATTCTGCAGATTTTTCAAAACTTGAATCCACAATTGAAATGGTGTTTCTTGTTATGGAATGATGGGTCAGCGTCTCACAGACAGGAGATTGAGTTTCAGTTGGTCATAATTGTAAATAAGTCATAATGTGAAGAATGCCATGACGTACAGAATTGAAGAATAACTTTGTAATTTCTACAATCGTAAGTCAATCCGAATTATGGAATGTTTTAGAAATTACAAATATATTCTTCAATTCTTTGCATTGCTCTTCAAAGACCGATCGAATTATGATCGAATTAATATCATCAATTTTTTCAAATCTCTTGCAAAACAAATTATTACTGTCTCCAGCTGTCTATGCAAATTAAAGAAAACTCATCCGACTGTTGGCAAATATTCTTTTGTGATTTTTTTGTGCACTTGACTTTTCTCTACTTGGGGACTTGAAACACCCCCAGCTTTATCTGGCTCGAATCCGAATGTGTTTCGTTGATACCTGTTCGGTTAATTGGAAAAATCTCAGAATTATCCGCTTCGTATGAAAGCTCTTAACTGTAGAGGTGGTAGCATCCGCTCTCAAATAGCTACACTCCCTTTACTCCTTAGCATAAAATAATTAACTACTCTCTTGATATTTTGAATATTTCCGGTAGTGCTGAATTTGTCATTCTTAGTCAAATAAGTAATACAGGAAATCGGCATTCATTAAATTTGTAAACGCCTTTCAATTTTAATCAGTTCAAGAGATTTTAGTGAAGGTTTTGTCAAAGATATCAGGTCTTGGTTCAGTCACGATGTATATTAATTATCTACAAATTCAAAAACTTTTTAATGAATTTTAATGAATGAAACTTTAAATTCATCCAAAAAGTCTTATAAAAACCTAATTACTCTCGGTAACATGCATATATATTTATTTTTGGAGTTGTGCTCCAGTTTTTCTTTACATTCAAAAGGAATATTCTAGAGTATTAGAATGGTAGAGTAGAGCTTTGATAATTATTTATTCATAAGACCTGACTCAACTTAGTTAATTTTGTTTGAGTACTTCTAAAAGCCCTGAGTATTAAGTCAAGATGAGTCACTTCCTAATTTACTTTATGACCCTTTGATAAGCATTAATAGCGGCATAGTATAGAAAATGGCTTCCATGTCAGGCTGAAGGAATTTAATTAGTATGTCATTCTTAGACCAGCGGTCGATAGAGCCATCGGCTGAAGGTTGACTGCTTTCTCATCCGTTTTCAATATAGAAGGCTCAAAATGCAATATAGAAGAGAAAATTAAGCTAGGCAAGATGAGGAGTGTGGTTTTTGCCAGAATATAATTCTATGACTATGAGAGCAGCTCAAGGTCAGAAAATCAATCGCCTCTTCATCCCCTGTTGCTATGAATAGCTTTGAGGAGGGAATCAGGGGAATATAGAACGTGTAGATTGAAGTACTTTGCCCCTGCTTTCCCCGCTTGAGATGAATACTACGAATGGAAAAAGTGACCTAATGAATAAATTCTTTCTGTAGCTCTCCATATGAAGTATGCCACTTTTAAGCGTCACGCATAATTCTCTGTCCTACTCTCTGATCCAGAAGAATATTGGCGGAACTGCAAAATGTTGCAGAAAGAACTGAAATATATAGGTAGAGCCAAAAGCATAATTGCCTAATGAAGTCCTCAACCACAGAAACACAACACATGTGGGATATAAATATAACTAGTCTCCCTCTAAAATTTTGCCCAACTAAATTGATGCATATGCGATTTGTGTTTTTAGGTACGTTTCAGCGCTTGTTTTTTCGTTTTAGTGATTGGAGTGTTTGTTGAAATATATTTGGGTGAGGAAAAAGAGAATGTGTCTGCTTCGATATACCTCGTTTGTATCGATAGAAATCTACTCATTCAGTAAAGAATCTCTATGGACACATTCAAATTTTAACTCGATATTTTGGCCAAATGAAGCATTTTTCATATATTGGCCTATCTCTAGTGTGAAGGGGAAAAAGCACTGCTCACCTAAAATGGATGTTTAGAAATAATACATAAAGATTGTAGTTGAGGTCTTGGTCACTGTATGGAAGTATTTGTCGGAAATGTTAAGTCATTTGCTTTTTTTCTTCTGTAAAATTGCTTTTTCTACGGTCGTGTCAATTTTCTTCCTTAGGAGCGATTATCATCTCAGCCAGAAATAAGAATGAGAAAATCTAAGCGAAAGAAATACATTCCTCTATCCTCTGCCAGGAGGTAAATGAACATTCTTTCCATTATTTTATATGTGGAAACGGGCATAAGGAGGTAGAGGGAATCTGATCCTGAATCTTAGCGGCGGTCAGTGTCTGCCATTCCGTCATAGAGAAGCAAAGCCTCCGCAAGATGCTTTTACCTTACAAGGCCGGATACTCTCTCCGGTCCTCCCACTCTCCCTTCCCATTCCTGTCTCACCCACGCTCTCCTTACCCATCTCCGTGCTCATCCTGACCTTGGGGAGGACATTGGGCAGTCGAAGGATTTGAATCCACTGTGTACCCGGTAAGGAGCTAAAATACCTCGGAGTTTAAGTTTATTTCGTCGGATGATTCGCAGTGGATTCTTCGGCGTGAGAGGCACTCCGCATTCCGCGTGGAAGAATACGTTCCCTTTTGTTTGCGTCGTGTATTTGCTCTCCGATTGGATTCGTCGTTTTCGTTATCGGTGCTAATGCCGCCGTAATGAGGGGTGTCGTCACAGGGGCCGGAACTCGCTCGGAACATAATGGAAAATGTGTTTGCGCCACGCGCTTGTGCTTTGTCACGCGTTGTTTTATAGTTGGCGTACTTTTCAGCGGATGTTAATGGCCGATGACTCTCTTTTGGTTCTGCATGAAAATGAACGCGCGGATTCTTGGCGCAATGCGTAATATGCGAGAGAGGAGTTCTTCTATGAATGGTATTGACGAGAAATTCGTGGGAAGTAAATTCTGAGGGTGGTGCGTCGGTTTCGGAAACAAACGCACGCATCTCTCGTTTTTGGAGAATGGAGGATAATGCTGCTTGAAAGACGCTATTGTTCGATTGATGAATTTTTAAATTAACCTCACTTCTGTATCAGTTGTGTTGTTAATGTACTGTCATTATAGTGTCAATTAGGTAGTGCTTTGTATAAATAGAATCCTGACATTTTTTACATTTAGGTGACAAAAAGATATATTTTTATAAGAATTGTTTTACATCAAAAATTTACGTAAAGTAAAAATGCATTTATATTTATGTATTTTGTAATAAAGAATATATAATTTGATTGATTTGGAAAATAATTTGATATTGATGGATGTATAATTGTGCGGACAGAATGGAAATATGTAACACTGTGTAAAAATGTATAATTATTTTGTATCTCAAAAGACATCTGCTCACATTCTGTGTATCATCTGGAAATAATTGTGAATATTTTATGCCAATACATTTACCATATCTAATGAAGATAGTATTCTGAGGAAGCAGATCTACTGAATTCTTCAATCTCTGTGATACCAAAAGTTGGAGAGGAAGTTCTTTTGCAAGCACTTCAGTAGGGAACAGGAAATTAAAGAGGGACAAGAAAATGGAGATTAATTCTATAGGTAATTTTCTGGGAACTGGTATCGAATTGTAGTTGGAGGTAATGAGAAAATTAATTAAAATAAAACTTGATGGCTTTGTTTCGTACTGATGATTGAAATTATCTTGCAATTGTGTAAGAATCGGAAATAACGGTCTCCATAGCTATGACGGCAAAAGCATGAAAAGAGCAGATGAGATTTATATGCAAGGTCGAGCACAATTCATCATCTGGAACGGTAAACTAATCAATAAGACTGAAAATGTTTCTGTTTAGTACTAAACTGAAAATTGGCACACTGCCTCAGTTAATGCTTTCCAGCAGCTATGAAAGTCATTACAAAATCTCAAATGTGGAAGGATTATTCATTAATTTTAACGAATGCGACTTCATCACCTTCGGGAAAACTCTTTGAATTATGAAAGGAGGGAATTTATTCATTAATTTAAATTTTTAAACAATCGAATTGCATCCATGATTTGCGGGAATGAGTAGTTACCAATGAATTTTCCTGTCGGTTTTTATATACGAGTATGTAGTAAATATAATAATTACTTAAGCGACGAATAAAGTGTCTCCGATTCCATTATATCATCAACCTTTATCTGTTAGAAAAATACGAAGGACATATTTTTCAACCCTAACACTTATGAATATGACTTTGAATGAGATAAGTAAATTTAAGGAAATTATGCAGTGGAAGGAGTGCCTAGCGGGTTGCATATTCCGAAGGATATTTGCCGTAAACTCACTGTATCGAGGGTAACATCAGTTTCATATTCAGCAATCAGAGAGTACAATCAGAATATTTCTAGAAACCCTTTTTGGATTAACACTCATTAAAATATAAGCCGCATTTTGGAATATCTCCAACTTAAAATCTGATTTCTATCTTAAGCACCTATGATGATATGCCAGGGATGGCGAAGATTTCTTAACAAGATCCCAAATTTGATGAAATATAGAAATTGCGTGCCAGTGTAGTACCCAACTACAGCTTGAGATGCTGAAATAAACAAAATTGCGTCAAAGAGAGGCGTAAGATTAATTGTCAGGATTCACAATCATTTACTTTTGAAGAAGAGAAATCAGAACTCTGCAGGCTGTTAATGAATAAGATGACCTAAAGACTCTTTAATCGCCGAATATGTCGATGAACATTGGAGAAAATGGGAGAAAAAACCAAGGCCGGTAATACGCGGGTCTTTGCTCCTTTCGGAGAATTGACCCGACGCCGACGCTCACCGGCTTATTCGGCAATCGGAGTCTTCCGAACCTCTTATTTACTTTAGAGGTGAAAACTCTTCAATGATGAATACATAATAAGTGCTATCGTCTTGCCACTATCGTGTGCCAAAACAGCTTTTTCACGCGCTATTTTCGACATGCGTGCCGTAGGTGCTCCATCGCCGGTGTAAGTCTTTTAGTCCAAATGAAATAAAAGTTTATCTTTAATTTTGTTTTGTCTCATTGTCTTCATCACTCTGTTAAAGATAAAGCGTAAAAAAATATTTTTTACTATGAATCTATGCAAAAGATACCTACATTTTAAAACTTCATGGGAGTTCTTTTATCGAAAATTTTTATGCATTTATAAATAAAAACTTTATTCGGTAAAATTGAGACTCAAAAGTTCGAACTTCCATTTGACAGACAGAAAATGGTGATAAAAATAAGGATAAATTGAAATAAAAGTAAGTTAGAATTCAAAAAAAAAGAAGTGAGGTTCCTGAACACAGGAAATCTACAAATTCACCAATTCTAAGTATCTTATGAAAAAACAGCATATTATTATCAACCATGAGCTTAAAACGAGATAAAAATTTTAGTTTAACGAACCTAGGGGGCAGTAAGGGATAGATTAGTACTACAGCTATAACTCTTAAAAACTGTAAAAGAACTGTTCAGATTGTAATAATTATAATCTGAAATCTATATGCTTCTAACGGGTTCTCCGATTATGACGTTATTGTCTTGGATTTCTAATCGCATGTATAATTTTTTTATAGATGTAACACTAATTCACTTCGGTGAGTTATCTCTCGCGACATATTACGGAATCTACGCTCTACAGTTGCCAAACACAGACGTTTTCACAACGCAGACAGCGTGTGTTGTTTGCGACGAATGCTAACAGAAGTAAAGTAGACAAATAAAACATTGTTTGAGAAATCGCTCCCTATTGTTTGAGGTGCATCTTTGTACGATACATCGCTGATATACCGCAAGGCATAGAAATTACGTATCAACGCATTGCTCATCCTTTTCACAAAAGCAAACCTCTAAATTTTTCATGCATTTATTTTTGTCTCTCTTCCATCGACATGTATTATTCATGCCGTCTAGCTTTGGATCCGAAGTTATATGTGTGCACTGATATGTGATATTCATACTCCCAGTTGCATAAGGCTTATGACTTCATTTGTACCTTCTACCTAACGTTTTCTATAAGGAAGATTTTCCCATAAATTTTTATTTCAACCGTGAATGCTTCGTGGTTTTTTTGGATTAAATTTTCAGTGTGAGTTATTTTGAAGGCCTGCATCTAATTAATTTTTACATGGATATTTAATTAGATCTTTTTGAAATAAATACTATAGAAACAGAATTATTTCTTGAGGCAATATTGAGCAGTATTCGGCCAGGAGGTCATTTTGAACCCACCATTCCTACGCTTTTAACTACAAAAATTCTAGAAAGGTAACGAGGCTTACTAGGAATGATTAGGAATGAGTTAGTAACCCCTAGTTTCTTGAGAGAAAATTCTATGAAAAGAAAAGACATTCGTAAGTGAGGCAAAATATATCTCAGTCTAATTTTTTGAAGCCCGAAGAGAAACGAAGCTGAAGAAATTCTGACAGGACAGGAGTTAAACCCTGAATTTTCCACTCAGGTTTCGATTCTTAGTCCCGTCAGAATTTTTTCAGTCCGTTTTTCTTTGAGATTTTCTCATAAGAGAACGCTCATATAAACTAGGTTACCCTAAACATTTTCCTTAACTTCCTTCTTTCTTTCTTTGCTTTATAAGAGGCTAAGATAAGGACTTAATAGTGATAAGGAATTGTAGTGCCTAATATGAATCAATCATCACTCATACAGCTCTATAGTTCATACTATCGCAGTATACAATAAAACAGCAATGAAAAACTGCAATAAAAGTCTATGTTATATAAATCTATTTCTAACCTGTGGCAAGAGGCAAATAGAAAATATTTGATCTATCAAAATACGGAAGTAAGAACGATGGTCAATATTAAAATATATTTCGAGATACGTATACCCTAGGTATTCGCTATTTAAGTGATAGGCATTATTCCTGACTACGTCATTCCATGCCTCTCAGGGAGCGTAAGTAAATTCGCTGCCAAGTGGCTTCAAATAAATTTCCCTCTTATTCAAGGGCTCGGAATTTTCTCATTCAATATTCCGGCAGCCTCTTCGTGATCTCGTGAACCTCAACTGCTTAAAAAGGGACGACCTCGCGTCATGAAGAGCCCGGCGTGCACCGTCGTTTGTTTATCACCGTCGTACCACGCTTCGTCGGGCGCCCCAAAACGCCGACGGCCATAATATAATAATCTTTGCGTGGTCATGAATCTCTCTTCTCCCTTCCAACGTCTTCGATGGCGAGAAAAGCCTTTGGCAGGTAGGAAATAGTCTCTTGGAAACACGCGAATTAAAACGCCTCCTATCTTCGGAAGAGTGAATTGCCACGCCCCCTCACAATTCCTTATAAGAGTATGAGAGTGATTTTTAAACGTTGAGTCCTTCCATCTCTCCGAGGGATTCCCGAAGGATGATGGAAGTCCTTGATGATGGGTCTATTAGGTACGTTTCTAGTCTGCGCGTGATGGAAATCGCTGATGGATGACCAGGTCTATGTTTATTGAGTCGGCGCCTCTGTAATCTTGGATTCAGACCGCTTCTGGAGTTATCCCCCTGAAAACGGAAGCTAGATTTCACGAAGGTTCGCGGGAATTTACGATTGGAGAACGGTCTTTTATGGGCGCTCTGAGATGTTGCGTGGATGGGAACGAGGGCGAAATTTCTTCGAAGAGGTTACGTGACTTTAGCACATTAGCAGGGGGTTCTCGATAATGGTTTGTGATTTAAAGGGGCTTGCTATGTAGTTCTGGTGACGCGGATTCAAGATTTTTGGGTGTTTTTGGAGGAAACGTTTATAGGTGAGGTTGATGGCTTCAGAATTGCGGAGTTAGGGAATCAATTATGTTAATGGACCGTGAATAATTTAAATATGTTCGAAGGGAAAAGGGTGAAAGGAGATATAAAGAGACTTGCGGAAAAATTCCAAAGAAAAACGGATATGAATAAAGGCTGACAGGACTGGGAATTGAATCCGGATCTTCCATTTACCGCACGGATGCATAGACAATCAAACTATCTATCCAGCACAGTCAATATGCCGTTTTGGGAGATTTTGTGGGTAAGGGAAATGAATTCCTCCGATTAAGCGGTATGATTAAGAATCGCAACCCATAAATATGCTCATCCATTGTTTTTTTATGTATTGGCAGATGAATGCAATATTCAGAGAAAATATATACCTCAAAATATATTTATGATCGGTTTTCCTTAAAAAACAGTATCGAATATTCTTAAATTGGAAATTGCTCTCACCAAGGAATGAGTTGAAACTTAATTTATCAAATGGCAAAAATGCATGGAATATGCAAACATCTATGTTGAGGATGAATGTGATATTTACGTCCTCAAAGAATGAGGTCATCTTGCTCCCTTTCAAGTAATATAATCGATGAAAGCTTGAATAAGTTACGTGAGAAATATGAAGTATACCTCCTGAATAATGTAGAAGATATTTTAATATACTCCTTTCTCACGAAGAAATATTTATAAAATAGTATTTTGAGAATTAATGGATCAAAAAAGCACATTCATGATTTATACGTGTAATCCAATGAGAAACGTCCGAATTTCACAATTTATTTCCTCTTCTATTTTTCCCAATACATTCCTAAAACAAAAAGGTAATAAAATTGGAAGAATCTGCAATAGAATGTTCCTTGTTGGGAAATTAAAGCGGAAACGTGGATTTGAGAATGTGAATCCTACGGTAATAATCCCAATTAATCCTATAGCAGCGTGATGGAGATGTGGCTATAAATCACTTTTTCTGCGAAGCCGCGCCAATGAATTTCCCTTCACTATTTGAGGGTCTTCCGGGGTCGAAGTCTTCATTTTCCTCATCAAGCCCACAGGTTTGTTTTTCGTCTTTACCAGAAGCTTCATCCTGCTTTACGCTTACCATGCAAACATTTTGATTTACTACTCACTACAAATTTTTTCAGTGTTCCACAAAATTTTTCGTATGTGTACGCTTCAGAGTGCGAACAAATCTTGAGAAATTTCCTGTTTAAACGATAAATAAGTTTAATACTAACTCCTTCTTAAGTTTTCACAAAGTATGTATGGCGTCGTTTGTATTGGATAGAGGAAATTATCTTTACCATAATCATGGTAACTCCAAGATTAAAAATCGGGACTGCTTTCGGATTAATGAATAAGATACTTGACTATTTGCGGGTTTTTTTCGGAACTATATGATAGCTAAAATAATATAACCTATTCATTGATTGTTCAAAATTTGATCGAAGAGTAACAGAGAAGGAAATATGACTGGGACTCGAACCGTTATTTATTATATTATCCACTTATATGGTATTTTAACCACTGAAATCAATCCGAGTCAATTACATCTAGGAATGACAGGACGGCTTCAAAAAAAAATAATAAAAAAACAAAGAGAAACAGAGGCGAAAAATATCGACATGATACGTCAATATATGAGTGGGAATCGAACTCAAGTCGATTTCTTTCCGGGTAAGTATTCTAACAGAATGTATTCAACGGATAGTGGGAGCCCTGGGTTCGAGTCCCAGTCAACTATTTGGAGCGCCACTTGCCCTTCTGACAAAGCATCTCAAGATGTAATTGACGTGAACTAGAGTGACACTAAAATATCACTGAAATGGTAGTTTAGTGTCAATTTAGTTCACTATACTATCATTTCAATTATTATAATCCCTGCAGGGAAAGTAGGAGAACTGAGTTCGAGTCTCAGATATATCGATATTTTTCTCTTCTGATTATTCTTGTATTTTTAAGCCGCACCGCTATAAGTGCAAAGTTACCTTTTTATCCTTATCTTCTGTTCTAAATGTGATCAAGGCTACTAGTTATTGGGCAAAACAAACCTGTACTATTTACTATTCCATCCTTCCACTGAAATTTAAAATTCAGTGACAACATAAAGAAACGGTTAAGGTCATATTAAGGTCTTGCGTATTTTCCATAGTTTCAACTTAGCCATCCCACATTCAAAACGGGTTCGAAGTCTTTGAAATTTTTCGACATTAGCAGCTAATGTTGACTCAATCAAGCGCATTCCCTCATGTTAATGATGTCGATGGACGCGGAATGATAAAGGTGTTTCGGCTTCAATCTCCTTCGTAATTACTTCCTAGTCTTGGTTCTCATGTAATTAAAGCCGAATTTAAATTCGCCAACTGTGGGAACAAAAGAGTTAGGAAACTCCGTTTAATCGGCGCCTCTCATTAAAGAAAGGAAAAACGAATCTCAAGAGGTCGACGACATCCGAAAAACTGTCCTCTGACGTCATCGATGTAGTTTTGCAGCAATCGACGACCTCGGGAAGCCTCCGTGGACTGTCTCATAATATAGCTATAATTTTAGGTTCCGATAAATATTTTAAATATTTCGGCCATAAAATGCGTCTCTGGTGCCGTCGGATCTGGCTATTTTTCGCACGTCGAAATTACAAGAACTGAAAAATTATTCCTCTTGAATTCGTGACTAATCGTTGATCGGCGAATGAATCTGATTCCAATTGCCGCGACTAACTCGTGGAATTTTAATTAAAGTTTCGCATATCGGTTAAGAGCTAAATACTCATTTTATAACCGATGATTGCGTCTGCTTTTATCTAATATGCCATCAGCGGTAGCCGGGATCTCTGATCTTTGCCAGGGTCATGGTAAGCGACCCTAGAGGCGATGCATTTGCATAACTACCGATATTTCCAGCCAGTTACAGAAATATTCGTTTTCCGCAACCGATGATTTAAGGGAACGAATCTGTATGAGGTACGGCGCCCTTTGTTGACAGCTGATGACTGTTGAAGGGGAATGACATTTCAGGGAAGGATGATGACCCTAAGTGGGTGCAACGAACCCTCGAAACGGTGAATGGACAAATTCTATTTTTCTCTCGGTTATTGTTTGAATGTCCGAAAGATTCATAAAATTTTATTGCTACTAAAGTTTCAGTTTGTCGAAGAAACCGGATTTACGTGACTGAGAACTAATGAGAGAATTTTTCCTGCTTCCGTAGTACTTCGTCACGTTTCCAATTAGCTGTTCCCGTATAATATGCAGATAATAATGAAAGAAAACTACTAAAAACATTTCCGGTTCATCCACTATAAATCCTTTTGGATGTACTTTTCCTTTATTTTCAAATTTGACTATGATAACGTATCCAAATGCGAATTTGTACAACTAAGTTATCTAAGTTGTTAGTGATTTTCCGTTCTATAAGCTCAATCATCACTGCCGTTTTACTTGTTTTTAAAGGTGTTGAGGAATAAAAAAATCATCTTAGTCTCAAAATCTTTAAAAAAACTTTCCTCTAACTAACTAAATGGTCTTGAAGGGACTACAATGTACGCTTATATCCTGAATTCCGCCTATCGGCGATTGAAAATCTCTAATGATGAATCAGTGGTTGCAAGGAAAGAGTTAGCAATCACAGTTTTGATTCTTCTTTCTTTTTATTAATTATATCAGTTACTACCTGATATACCTGACATACATACCTTATTATCATGAAGAAGTAATTGTATGTAATAACATGATGTATAGAAAAAGAAATATTTCGTATAATTCTCAACATTGCAAGAACATCCGTGCAGTGAAGCGGAGAATTGGTACTATATAAGGGAAAACAAAATGGAATTTATTGTTGCGTAGATCTTTTCTTAGCTTTCCAATAATGCATGTAAAAGCTCAGAGTTCGAAAGCTGTTTGGAACTTCAATCCCTTCACTAAAATATATGGATACGAGTATTTAATTAGGCCTACTGAGTAAGCACACACAAAGAAAACTCACTATATAGAGTCCACAAAAACTTTTAATAAACGATCTAGGTTTCATTACGGTGTAACATTATCCGGTGAAGTTACACCGTAACGAAACCTAGATCGTTTATTAAAAGTTTTTGTGGACTCTACATAGTGAATTTTCTTTGTGTGAGATCATGAAGGAGTTCCACCAGATATCACCAAAATCTGTAAAGTTCTACTAGGTAATATTAGGAGTGAGATACTTTTACTTCGATAAGCCAGAATACAATCAGTGCAACATACCAACACAATAACCCTAAAAGTGACAGTTTTGGTGGTATTCAAAAAGGAGTGCCCCGGATGGCTGGCGTTATTCACCATCACATAGAAATCAGAATTCTTCATATGGTCGTAGCCGAGAAGAAGACTTAGACAAGGTTAATTAGAGGTACATTCCCCTCCACTAAATAGCGAAAGATAGTAAATAGAATGAAGTAAGTTGGACAGAATTCAACACAAACCAAAAAATAGTGGTTTTACTATTTTGTGCTTTGTATTAATAAATTCTGTGCAACTTGCTTCTTGCTATGGCATTCCACCAAGTAAAGGCCCACACCATCGAATTTAGCAAATAGAATATTATTCTTATTCTTTTATGATACTCATTTGTAATCAGTTGACTTTATTTATGGTTGTTAAAGGGTTAATATAAATTAGATCTCTCTTCATTTAGGATTGAAACTACAAAAATTAATTCTGTAGGGGATAAATTTCTTTTGAACCAATATTTTTCCGAATCGAGATAATTCAAAACTTGCCCTGGTTGGTAATGTCGGCTTGACAGCTTAACAAACCGTCTCCGTGTCGTTATTCACGAAAAACATTGAAAATAAATATCTGTAAATCTAAAAATAACAGCGTTGGATTTTATCGTGATTTATTAGCGTGCCGGAACATGTTTTAGATAAATCTGAGATCGGGTTTGGGAGATTGATATTCTGTTATAACATCGAAAAAAGAGCAACTATCGGTGCGACTCACGCACGCTCTAACTTTGACCAACTGTTCAACAAATGGGTGACAGCGGAAAGAAAAATATCGCTCCGTTTGGCCGCCGTTCTTCGCTTTGTCTCCCTCCGTTAACTTTATTGCGTTTTCTCCGACCTTGGCGCCAAGAGGAGCAAATGGAAGGAACATTAAAAAAGGATCGAATGACTCACCTCTCAGCTCTCTAAAGTGCGTGGGGAAACGTTTTCCTTTTGGTCTTTTTTACGATTCTTACGCCTCCGCGTGTCGTGGGAGTGGTGATGAACGGCGAAAGAAAAGGCAATTTGATCGCAAAGATGAGAACAAAGAGAAGATGAAGGCGCGTGGGAGGTTTAATATCACTCTCATGAAGGCGATGATTCGAGAATGCATGTTTCCATTGATGAACGTTAATCTGACTTTAATTCCGAGCTAAGAGAATCGGCTCGAGAAATCAATCTGCATATTTTGAAAGGGATTTGAGGATTTAAAGATATCTCTATCTGAACAGCATTTATACAGGTAGTGGATTTGAACTTAAACCCTTCATTTCAGTAACTTGTCACAGCCATGAGGTAGATTTACACAAAAGAAAATAAAATATGTATATTTCCTTTCCTGTGCTGAAAGACAAATAAATATCCCCCCACACTAAAATATGGAAGCAGAAATATATAAGGATTTAGAAAACTCAAAAACAAAATACGATTTCCGAGAGGCTTTAGATTTAATTTGTCAGATAAAAATTTGTCTCAGGAGAAGTGGGATTTGAGTTCATTCTTTAGACGGCGTGCCAAATAATATTTACTCAAGTATAAATACAGGCGTAAATCGATCGTGAATCCCATATTTTTGCTATTTAAATTTTCCATTTTTTCCATCTGTTCTGTTTCATTTCCCACGGTGAGGAAGAAACTTGTCACCCTTTTTTTAATCAGAAGTATATTGTTGTAATTTCGAAAAATAATTTAAGTATCATTTCCTTCATTTATAGACAGCTGAAGTTCAAATAATTTATATCAAGCTATTTGAATGAAAAACTCATGGCTAACTATAAGCTTACAATATTGCAGATAACCTCAATCGAAGTAGATGTCCAAGCAAATGAAAGAGCCCTGAGAAAATAAAATGTAGCAAAGCTGTTTTCATTAATCCAGCGGATGAGGATTAAGACATAGAACGGTGACAGATGTGATAGATGTATTTCCTGCAAAAGTAGTGTTACTTCCACCGGGAGTTTACCTGCGATGTTCCAAGTGGGATTAATGCAATTCGTTTACACTGACAGCATCCTGGTCCTTCAACAGACAGTTTGTAAAAAATAGTACATGAAAACGATCAAAACGTAATCTTTCTATTACAATGGCGATATGATAAAGCGAAATACTGCCGCTCTCTGTGACTTAAGTAATTGTACTGAAAGTCAGTTTTAGCTTCAAACTCTCGGTCATCAGCTACCCTAAGCTTTGGGAAAGTAATGAGTATTACTAGATCAGTTTAGGACTGAGGTCTCCTGCCATTGCTTTCGTCACTGAGGAATACTCCTACGTTAGTATAGGTTAGAATTCGTTTAGAAGAAATGACTTTCACTATCAATAGTTTCACAAACAACATAATTAATACCTCAATAGTTTTCATGAGTAAGATGGGAAAAAATATAATATAATTTTCCTCTAACCTGTTCTAAATATCAACAACCATTCCGTTCATCAAGATATTGTGGCAGAGATCTTATGTAAGCATTATGCTTGAAAACACTCTATTCCTAACTGAAGAGCGATGCTTCCGTGTCATAAAGATCATTCTCTTAGGCGAAGAGGATATCTCATAATATAGCATTATTAACAGTCAGGTCCTCAGGGAAAATAATCTGTCCTTTTTCGTTAATCCCACATAGAACCACATGATTTTCTCTTTATCACCCTGCGAGCATGCAATGGGTGCTAAGAAGCTCCAAAGAAATATCTTCTGACTGGCTTTGTTCCAGTCAGAAGATATTTCTTCTACGGAATTCGGAAAATCCGCGAAAGGATTGGCACGCGTATTATTTAGAACGTGGGAAAGAATGCGTGGAAAAGCGGAAAAAACGAATGCAATATGCGCATCCCGAATTCTTTTCGACGTACTTCCTTGTAAATTCAATTTACATTATTATCCTTGTCTTCACCCTTTTGAATTCCAATACCTGAAAGTTATTGAGATAATATAGTTTACAAAATTCAAAAGAAAATAAACTACTCTTTTTAGCCCAAACTGAATACCTGACATCGATTTCGGAAAATCAATGAGCAATCGTAAATGTAATTCAATGCCAATAGGAATGATATCCCGCTTCCGTGGTTGAAATTTTTGAAAGATTTATAATACGTTGCTTATGGTGCATTCATGACTCACCGGAACATATAGGAAATAATTATTTTTATTTCACAATGTGTGCGTTTGAGAAACCACCTACGCAGGTACTTCGCGATTTTTTCTGAAATTTTCCATTTTTCTGGTTGATTTTGACCTCGACCTACTCTCCAACCGTATGGTTTACAGTAAACAATTTAGCGCAAACCTAATCGGCATTCCGAAATGAAATGTTAGCGAAATAAATACCAATCGAAAAAGCCAGTTTTCCTATAATTTCTAATCATGTTTCTAATAAATCTTGATTACAATACTTCTGCCATATTTGGACAGCATCAACAAAACGGAGTATTTTTCCAATTGTGTCCGGATAAAAATAATTTCTTCAACTCACATCACCAATTAAATGTCGTCAAAGTGGAGGGAAAATAAATTTTTTTAATTCAGAATATTCTTATCACATCTTTCTATGTGGTCTACTTAGGTATTTTTAGTAGCTTACTTAAAATTTTTCGTTATCGCTATGATATATTTTGAAGGGGTGTATACGAATAGCTTTAAAAAGTTAATAAAATGAGAAATATTTTTAAACTTCTTAAAGTAAATATTAGATATGATTATTATTGTTGTTCTAGACCTTAAGTACCCATTTTTACTGAATGATTATAAGTAATTCATCAGGTGCGATACTTTCTTCTCATTTGTCTGGTTTGTTTCACACTCTATAAATATTGCTGTTAAATAATTACGCACAAATTTTATCAAGCTACATGCTGATGCAAATTAACAACTAAATTCTCCATCTCATAGAACAAGTTTCATAAAGTTCAATAACTTCAGTCATTAGTTGACATTAAGTAAAATCCAAGCACGTCAAGATTATGTGTGGAAGTTCGATTTATAATTATTTCCTGTAAATTTTTGTGAATCATATCAAAGATAATTAAGTAAATATAGAGTAGTCACATTAGCTCTAAACTGCGCAATACTTGAAATGAACAATATTTCTACGAGGAACTGATTCAATCATATGATAAGGAAAACTTCGCCAATCAAAACTGTTCGCTCAGCTCTCAAATTGGACGAATTCACATCTGATTTCTAGAGGCGCGAAGAAAACTTCGCTGGACAATGCAGCAAATCCAGTGTTAACTCAAATGTAGGTTGATGGCAGGGGAGGATGAGACGAGATGATCTCAGAGGCAGTGGATAAAGCATAGGATAGTCTCTGCACATTTTCCGGGTCAGGACACAGCCTTGGAAAAGCGTCACACCGCTTTCTTGACAAAGACGCGGACCAGAAAATGGAAAAAAAGAGGAAGGCGACTCTGACGCGAGGACAATAGCTAGGGGTCAAGCAGCTTAGTATCGATCTCGTATCTTTCTTAAGAAAACTCCATAACTCTTCCCTAAAGATAGAACTCATCTACGAGCCAAGAACTGCTGGGCTGACTTAACGAGCCGCACGGACTTGGTTCGAACTCGGGATCCGTATTCCATATGGTTTTATGGGAGTTGGGGGCGGAAGGTCGTAGTTTGGGGTGGATATGAGTTGCAATCATCGTCTCAATGGAGGCTGTGTGTGTGGGATGCGTACCACCGCTTGAAAGGTGACTCAAACCTTTTGTTCCAGGGAAGGACTGAGGGTAGTGGGGAGGGAGCCAAGGTTCCTCAACACCAGAAGCGTCTGAGATGATGTTAGAGCCATTGAGTCGATTATCTGCGAATATATCCTTTTTAGTGGAACAAAAAGGTGGCATTGAGAGTTTTGGCTTGATCATTCGCCAAGAATACGGAGTTAGCGTCAAAAGACTTTCCCTTTCGGAGTTTTAAGGGAAATCGAATTTCTTCTTTGTGTTTCCACTTCGATTTCTTCACAATCCTCTTTCACTATTGATTGAATTGATTGAATGAGTGATTAGCTCAAGGAAGGGTAACTAGATCATTTATCATTCATGCTTAATTGACACAAAATACAAAGGACGTAGCTTATGAAAAATTCTTTTTATTTATCTCATGAGAACGCGTTTAAACATAAATGTATTAAATTAAATCTTGAGGTCAAATTTATATTCCATAAAATTCCATATTCCAGCGAAAAATTATGGTCATGGAGGGTTATCCACATGAATCAGTATTTTATATACTATTATTACTAATACATTTTATTTGATTCCTAAAATGTCCGATCTCTTCCGGAACACAGGAGAGCCTTGTGTCTTCGGAATTCGCGAATCTTCGCTTCACTCAGTAACTTCTACAAAATATTATCTTAAGGAATCTAAAAGGATCAAACGCCGATGCATCCATTGTTATGGAATAATAACCATCGAGTATAATTCGATTGAAGCCATTTTTAATATTTTTACATCAGAAAGAAAAAACGGATTAGTTTATATTTAACACCTTTGTACCATTGCTAATATCTTTTTCTAGAATATATTAATTAAATCTGAGGATCATGTACAGGAACACTCCACCACTATCTGTTTAAAGTTGCTTATATGATCAGCGCCCTTGTAGGAAATGCGGCTTCTATAAAATCAGGCTTAGCGTCTTAAAAGAATGAAAGATAAAACATCCCTTTAAGGTTACAATTAAAATAAAATTTTTTTATTAATTATCAGAGGTGTTATGATTGTCATACTTAATTTCTATCAATTTTCAAGTTAGTATAACCTCATTTTCTAGAAAGATGTTTCGTTTTGTGAATGATTTTCCCAAAATTCTTTTGCATTTAGGAAAAGAATAGAAGAACCTGTTTCGTTATGAGAGTAATATATACCAAATTAATGAATAATAGATATTCGGACCATGATTAAAGAATCCTTTCGAAATAGAGATTAAACATAGAGAAACAGGAAGATGTGAGATGGTGCATTTTAAATTTGAAAAATATTGTAAAACATTATTAAATATCCTAACGTTAATTTCCTTGCAAAGTCCATACGTTGCATAGAATTTGCGTCTATATATGCGTAAAATTAGCATAGAAAAAGGGAATATATAAGTGGAGGTAAAATTCGGCGCTCAGATATTCAAGACTTGAAGAGCTGGAGGCAAAGAATAAGCAACTTAAGTGGATAGAGGAAATCGGACATTAAGGGGTATTGAGAAGAATTGAAAAGACAAGGAAACTTGAAGAAACTTGAGGAAAAGGAAAGCTAACTGAATGGGGCATAATCTGAGAAAAGAAGGTCAAAGATGCTAAAGGAAGAAAGTTGAAGAGTAGAAGAACAAAAGAAAGGAAAAGCTTACTGAAGATAAGGAGCTTCTTCCCAAAAAAATGAAATCGAAGAGCTAAATATAGCAGACTTGTTGCGATAAAATTTTGCGATTACTTTTACTCGCATTTATATATAAAATGAAAATATGAATAGATTTATCAAAAAATAAAAATCTAAAATAAACAAGTTAAAGAACTTGAATAGATTAGTCGTAATTCTATCGCCAGGATTATTTTCCCCGGTGTCTTTATTAATGAGCCTAAACCACAGAAAATTAGAATGTAATTTAAATAAACCAAAGACTAAAATGATGGTAACTGTTGATTTTGTAAAGACAATGAATTAGCTTATATTTTTACGGAACTAGGTTCACTTGAGGTGTTTCAGATTTGGAAAGGCTTATGATAATTCTAATATTAATGTAAACTGGTAGTTATGTAAAGGGAATCGAATTTAATTAATTATTGCTTTGCATTCTATCACATTCTCTTCTTAATTTTCCTTCTTCAGAAATCTGAGATAGCTTTCTTCAAATGATATCCGTAATGCTTTCAGAAACATAACCGTGAGTGATATTGTTATCTCATTGTGATGTGGTGATTATCAACAGTGAAGGGCATTTGATTTTACAAGAAACACCTTAAATAAAATATATCATTAGTAAAATCGTTAAATTAGCAGAAGACTATTTCGGCCTTCTTGTTATTTCACCATTCGAAGTGCTATGAAGAAGTCCCTCTAAGGCCCAAAAAATCGCCTCAGATAATGCATTTACTATTAAATCAAGAAAAATATGAGTTGAAAGGGTTAATGAGTTAAATTTTCCATAATTATTTCGGGTATAACATCAGCTATCTATTTATTTAAGAGGCCCTAAAGTTTCTTGAACTAAGGATAGAGTTCAAGGTGTCTTCTCCCAAGAATCTAACCCTAGAAAATTTATTTCTGCCTGGACCTTGAGAAAATGTGCGTGAATTTTCACTTACTGAAGAATCACCTCAAACGCAATTTCAATTATCCGGTACAAAGTGTTATAGCATGAACCTTCTGGGTGGCTTCTTACGCTAACCTATCATCGAGAAGCAATTAAGGGAGACCAGAAACAATTCCCGTGGGGAACCTGTATTGCAGCCTATTAAGAACTTGTGTGCGGGATAGATTCAAGGCGGCTTAGACGCATGTAAAGGGAGATTACATAAACCAACATTGACAGTGCAATTAACGCGCCTGAGGAATATAAATAGATGCATAGCGAATGTCTGTATGTTATTTATCTCTCTCATGATTTCAGAAGAGAAATAAATTACGTTATAAGAATTCTAATCTTCTACTATTGAATACTTAAGGAAAACAACATTGCTGACTGCTGAAAAGGAAAAGGCAGGGTAAAAAAATATTGCGACTTGTAAACAAAAGTCAAATAATTAAAACATCTAGAAGATTCTATAAAAGAGTTGTTACTAATATTTTCGGCAAGATAGTTATTTTTTTTAAGTCAATCTTCCGTTGGTCACAATAGCTTCTGAGATGAGGCTGGTCGCCATGATTCTCGAAGATACGATGTTGGCTATTTGTTCTATTGAGTGAATTTTATATCGTACCTTCATTTCTTATATCACCTTTTAATATCATATTGTTACAATCGTTATATGTTCAGAAATTAGTATAAGTATGTAAGATATTTTGAAGTTCTTCTGCAATTCGTGATGGTCCTAATGTATCTCGTTGATAAAATTTGTGTTTATGAATTATTTGAGAGTGAATTATCCACAGATGATTCAGATAATGCAAGGATATTATGAATTAAAATTACTTAAACCAATGCAAAATAAAAAAACCTAATTTTAAATTAATGACGGTCCAAAATGTATCTCTCAAATATTTAAGACTGAAATTCCTTACTCATTTAAGCTGTAAAATAACAGTATTATGATTAAATTATGTCCTCTGGAAAGTTCTATCCTTTCATTCAAAATGTAACACAGGAGTACTTTGGTACTATTGGAGTACTACTCAGAGATAACATTGCGATCAACGGAGGGTTAAATGTGTAATTAAATATCAAATAAAATTTATAAAATATGCTCACGCAACTCATTCCATTAAATTAGGAATTAGAACTTTAATTAAATATTGTTTTTATGTCGAATTATTATATTTCGATGATGAACATTTTTCCATTTTCTACAATATTGTTGTTGATAATAAAAGAGCAAATCATTGTGAGATTCAAATGATGAATATTGAAAAGTTATGTTCCACGGCATCTGAAATACCTTGACAGAATAATTTTCTGGAGATATTAAACGAAATAATTTATTTAGATCTGAAATTTAGGTAATAGCTAACAATAATTTAAGCAGTGGTTGAAATTATGTAGTATTAGTTAGATTCGTATAGTTCGGGGAATCGTATAGATGACAAACTTTTGAAGCTGAAAAAAAGACGACTATTTTCCATGAAAGTATTCGCCGCTTAACTTGAAGGATTTCATAAATAGCCATAGAAACCGAACGTGTGTAATGCTGAAAAATTGAGAGTCTTTCCACGCAAATGATGTTGACCTCAACATCCAGCTGCTGTCTCAGACGTGGGGAAAGGAAAACAAATAGGAAAATTGAGTCATTTACGAATAGGATAGAAACTGCGAAAGGAGGTTTCTCCTTTAAGAATAAAGGCAGTTTTTATAAAGCCAAACACTTCTAGAAAATCACATCCGTAGCAACGTTGGAAATATTGACTTATCGAGCTACTGACAGCATTTTAAAACTGACTTAACCGATCTAAGATGTAAAGGTAAATTGCATAAAGTACTTTTAAGGGAAGAGTCAATGAATATATTTATCCTGTAGAAAGGTAAGGGCACTAATGCAGAATTTATCCCAATTTCCTGAAAAAATATAAAAGCGTTTGTAAAGTTTATGAAATGGAATCCAATTCATTTGGGAATAAATATAATGAACTTTTAACTCGCCCTAATGTAAGAAGGCTCAAGTAAAGTAACAAAGAATTGACCCGGATATAGTTTTTCTAATACATATCCATCAACATTAACTAGCTGTATGCTAAGAGATTTATTCACAGAATTTTCTTTAGTAGAAAATTTTATTTTTCCACCAAATATATAAACAACCAATTTAACCATTTGACTATTTAGATGCCTTGAATGAGCGATCCGTAAATAAAAAGTCAAGATTCAGTTTTCCTGCTTTTAGCTTCTAGACATAGAATCTAGGGTTCGTAATAAAGCTATTGAGTTACAAAACATTAACTTTAGATTAATCAATATGCTCAAAATCAAATCCTATTTATATTTATTGAACTTAAATAAACGTTTTATCTCTACTATGGATGATAAGATATTCGGTATTAAATGCTGAATAATTTAGAACAAAAATAATTAGGATCGAAATTCTTAAAAATGCAGCAGTCCTAAGAAAATTTTAAAAAATATTAATTTAGCCTTGAGTTATTGACACTAGACAATCTTTTGTGTATAAAAATCAATTTAAAAAATTAATTTAAGTGCTCTGATTTCTTCGAGAATATCCTATGGTATTCGAACGGGGAAATAGTGTCTACTACACGGGTAAATTTATATTTTCAATGTTTTATTTTGATGAATTAGCCAACCAACAAGCCATATAAGACCAACAAGCTGCATGATTTCCATATACCTTAATTCAGTCCAAGTCTTTAATGAGGTACTGCAGTTAATGATAACGAAATTTTAACTTTGATGGCCCTCTTTGAACAGATTCAGAACAGATTGGTTTTCTCACATCATTCACGAACTTTGTTAGAAGCTAAGTCGCGAGTAGATAAAGAAAAATCAATAATTCCTTTAATGCCAAAGTTCCTCTACCGAACGTATCATAGAGAAACGATAAAATGAACTTGGGTCTCTAACGATATTGCGTCAAAGCATTATATTCGCAGCGTTGTGTATGAGTCCCTATCTCAGTTTAATTGACATAATCTTTGCCAAACAAATCCACTCTACTTAATGTCAGTAAATACTGCTCGGGACCTAGTTTTCAGAGTTGAAAGGGAAGCAAACGCTCTCCTGCCAAATAGACATCAATCCACATTCTCTTACGACGTAATTTTAGTTTGAGACGATAAGAACAAAAGTTATGAAAATTCAGATTGTTTCCCAAACTTTTGCAAGAATTTTCTTAATTTTAAATTTTCTCACATCGAGCCAAGGGTATTATCCGTGATCGAATATGGATTTTCCCCTTGAACTTTAACTGAAAATTACGTATTCATCATCCTCAGTAGCAATCTAGATCCAAGGATAATTTGATTACAGAATGTAGTGCTTCAATTAAACATTTCTCTTTCAAACATTACTGTAAAGATAGTGCTGAGTGCTTAGTACTCGGTACTGAAGTAAAAAATAAGGAATTCAGTCGCATTCGCAGAGAACGTAGAAACGTCGCACCAGGAAACGTTTTCAAGAGTAAAGGTACTGTAGATACCAATTTCTTGATTAACCAACTTCTTAATTAGGTTTCTAGCTAAATAAAACCGCTGAATTATATCGAAGAGATGCATAATTAATGATGGAGTAAACTACTACAGGTAAGGAGGGAGACCGTAAATTTAGAATTTCACTCTACTAGAGGTAGACTTAAGACTTGTTCCATTTAACAACAAATCTCCAGCCTACGTTGGAGTAAATTAAGATTTAAAGTTCTAATGAAGAGCCCTTTAATTAATACTAGAGCAAATAAGATCGCCTTGTCACGAGGAAGAGTTTTTTAATTATTACAAGAGAAAATTAAACAAGTTTAAAAGGTCTATATTCAAACTAAATATAACTTCAATATAAATATTAATTACATATTAATTAGTTTTAATTGATAATTTAATTGATAATAGATTTTTTTCTGTCTCCAGATGGCTTTACGATGTCTTCGTCGTTTTCATTACACATTAAGATTAGTCAATATTCGATCTCAGATTTTTCATACAAATTCCGCTAAATGACGGATAATATGCATTTTCCAATCGAACTTCTACTTACCTCTCCGCTATCTACGTAGAATCTTGCTTCCGACGTTCATTGATAAGGATGAATGGAAACGACAAAACCGATTGCTCTACGAAAATTGGCTCCGATACAAAAACATCGGAACGTAATCTAATTACTGAGCTCTCCGCCATTTCCCTCTAAAAGCATTTTATACAGGGGCTTTTCATCATTAGCGTTATGAGACGCGTCTCCCCTTTACATTTTTCTACCCCTAAGCCAATCTGACACTCAGTTTCTCTTTCCGACCGCCTCATCTCTAATCAGAACCCCCGTCATCACGAAGGGAAACACATCTTACGCATCACAGACGGCGAATCTTTCTCTAGGTCTCGAAGCGAAGGAACGAGGCATGCATGAAGCGATAAGATATCACTGAAGTTGCATGCGACTCTTGAAATCCCCTATCGAGGAATGCACTTAGACGCAAGTAAGACTCTCTGGTAGACGTTAAAAGGAGTTGAAGACCGGAGTGAACGCAGCGTCCTGTGAAAGAATCCTGCGATGGCAGAAAGGGAATGGAGAAGTCATGGGAAAGGAGGTGGATGAATTACTGTCTGACGGGGTAACCCCAACATATGCTAGTCTGGAGGACCAATGAAGGTGGGACGTTTCCAAGAAAACGCATTGTGTAGATGGCCGACGTTAAGGTTAACCCGTTCCTGCAAGACGTGATTTCATTCGTGACATATATAGGACGACTTACACGAGTCGGAGGAACACATATGGCACGGAGGAATCTGATTGCGAGATTTTGGTGAGCGTGTGTTATTTCCGCCGTCGGATTCGAAAAGGAGGAAAGGGAGGTTTTTTGCCGGCTTCGAAAGCAATGAAAGCTCTGCAGAAATTTAAGGGGTTTTCAATTCCTTTTCTGAACGCTTTCTGGAATTGAAGTAAAAAGGCGAATTGCAGGATTACAACCCTTCTATACGCAGGCAATTGTGTATGAAGAGAAAATCGAAATAAATTAAAGTCGTCTATACGAAACTGTTATTTAAATAATGGTTCAGTTGTTGAAACCCAACCGAATTACAAGGTTATTGTCTTTACGCTGAAATTTACGCTTTATTAGCAACGTACCGAAATTATGATAAAAATTAAAAAATTGAGAATGTTTTTATCGTCGAATTAAAAATTCATGGCTCTAAGGAGAAATATTTTAAAGTGAAAAATATCCACGTAGTGGATACTAACTCAACTCAAGTCATTAGAGATCAGATTTGGTACGAGCCAAGCAAGAAGAAGACCTAAGTTCGAGTTTTAGTCACGTTGATATGTTTTGCTTCCCTTTATCCTAGGATTTCAGGCGCACACCTGTGTTGTAAATATCTTTCCCCATGAGTTTTTAGTATTTTCAGTCAATTTGCTTTCCTGTCCGATGGTCTTACTCCGGCAAGTAGCATCTGTTACATGTCATCACAAATAACCAGAAAAATAATATATTTGGTGGTAAAAAGTTCCAATTCGCACATATTTAATAGCTATAAACGTGATTGAACAATGAGCATTTTTTCAGCCTCTTTACTGAGAAGAGAGAAATTCATCTTTCTCTAAATCAGCAAGGAAGAGTTAATCCTTGGGAAAACGTCGGGCGGAAATGTTACAGTTTTGAGGAAAGGCAAATTAAAATAGGTCACATTAAGAATACGTTTATAATGCCTTTTTGGTCTTTACTAAAGCTAAAATAGAAATAACTGTATGAAGCGTATATTTCAATGGCAAGAAATAAATATTAAAGCTTTACTGTGTTCTATTCCACCCCTCCTTTGCCACCAGCGATGAGTCCCTCAGATGTCCTTGCAGAAGATACCCAAAGAGTCAGTCCCGTTAATCGGTTTCGCCGACAAAAAACTTAAGTAATGAGTTTCTGAGGTTTTCCAGGTAATGAAGCATTCAAGGCCTAAAAACTTCATTTCGAGCAGAGTTTCGTGGCATTTGCGGCTAAATTCTATTTATTTTACGTTTTCGGTAAAATTTAGGGCGTTTCCTTAAAACGCAAGATATGGAGCCACCTCTGACCTTAACGGAGGGTAAAAATGGTAGAGGAAGGATGGCAAAATTTATCTCTATGCGGAAACTCGCATATGAGCGTAACCAGGCCAACGCGTGGATTAGCACCCTGCGTCTATGTAATACTTTTCCAAGCAGTGATCACCTAACACGCTGGTAACCTTAAGATTTGAAATCGCCATGTTCAAGCCATTTGCAATTAGTCGTTTGACATACACACGATACAAAACAAGCATAATAAAGATGCTAAAGAAAGTTGTGGAGGCAGGTTTACCCAAAATCCAGACCTGCTCAACCTTTTCGAAGCAAGCTGTTTGACTTATCCCAAAATTCATCGAGGAGGGCTAACTTATTTTAACGCAATCTCAATAGGTTCTCATAAGATAAGTATACATACAAATATGGTGTTAGAGGTATTCTTTTGGCATTCCCTGAGCACAGAACTTGAAAGCTTAATGTCACCTCTGTCTGGATATTTTCGTGAATTAGCCCGTTGTCTATTTAGATTAGAGATCGAAATTCGGAAAGGATAACAATCTCTAGATAGCCTAAGTTTGCTTCTGATAACGTTACGTAGAGCAAAAAAGTGTTGAAATATCCTACCATGAACTATATAAAAGTAAAATTACCATAAATTTATCAACATCTATTGCATTTGTTAACGGTCAATACTAAAGCTCTTGTTATATTCGAAATAGGCTTCTCGTAGATTGATTCACTAGAATAAAGATTTTTCAGGCTCGAAATTCCTAGTTTACGGAATAAAATTCCAAAAACTCCAATTCGAACTAAACTGAAGAGGTTTTCTTAATTATTAACCTGATACATCTAAGGTTAATAACGATTATAGAAAGTACCTCAGCTTTAGTATCTAGAAGTTTTGTTATTGTTATCGAATATTGAAAATTTGACTGTTATACTACCACTGGATAGCGGGGTATGGTTAACATATTTTGAATACCCTATAAATATATGTTATAAATTTTGAGAATATGAATTAATACTCGGTTCACGTTGAAAAGCTATCAATTTTGACTGCAAAGGGGAAATATTCTCCAATGCGTTGTTGGCTGGGAGAGAATAACCTAATATTTCTCATTAAATTAATTTGTGGTGGAAATGGAACACTTTATAGGACAAACAAAAACGAAGGAAAAAGGTTTATGAGAGGGATACGTTTAATCCTTTGTTTAAATTAATGAGCAATCTAGTTGTTAAATTAATTAGTATTGGAGCAGCTGTCGCGGTAAATACTGCATAATTTAATTTAAAATTGAGTAAATGGATTCGAATTAACATCTCCGTCAAAGGTTGCTGATGAGTAAAACAAGGAAATGGGGCTTATTTTCAAATAATAGTATGTACATCAGTTACTGATAAAATCTCGTTTTCAAAATGTAACAGAGATTGCTCAAACGAAATATATTTGGAGAAAAACTAAAGAGGTTATACGCGAGAAATTTAAATTATGGTAATGGCTATAGAACGAATACAGGAAGATTTTTCTATCTTTAAAAAATTCAAAAATATAGCACAATTTTTCAGAATATCGGGGATATATTAAAGGAAAATATCCACACCAATATTTTACACAATTTATTTTCTAACCAAATGGAACAATTTCAGGGGGCGTCCCGAAAGAAATTCAAATTTTCGCAAAATAAGAACCACCTTAATGTTCATGTATGATATACTGGAAAGAAAAGCTGATAAGAAAAATCATGTGCAATGATTCATAAACTGGAAAATCCGTCGTTCAAAGTCGTTGAAGGGGAATAGGAAGATATAAAAAGAACAGATAATCTCTTTGCAGAATAAGCAACCACTAGGGACGCAGATGGGGTAAGAAATGCATAGCTGTTAAAGTAGAATGGGGAGGGTATTTTTGCAGCAGAAGGCGTGATGGGGAACGAAAAGTAAATGAGAGGTTTGGAGAATAAATTAGGGGGAAAAGGAGTGGCGTAGAGATGGCTTGGGTCATTCGAAGCGATCGAAGAAGTGAGCTGCACGTTGGGAGTGGTCCGGTTCTTAAGTGAAGTGAGTGGCGGCCATAAAAGAGCTAGGATCGCGACAAGAGGGAGATGCGTGATAGAGGTGTTTTCATTAAGGAGCATCGGATAGTACGGAAAACAAATTAATGGCGATAAGAAGAATAATGGGACTAACTGGAGGAGGTAATACATTAAGGTAAAGAAAAATGGAATGTAAATGAATGAACAACTGATGCAGGAGATATAAAAGGGGTACTAACGGAAAAGCATGCATTTTTGAATATTTGATTAGCGTCTACTATAAAGTCAACGAACGTGATCTCTTTGATGATGTGTTTGGTATGCCATAGATCAAACGATCATTTTATTTATTTATTATTTTCTCTTTCTTTAATATTTCGATACTCATCTTAACATCTGAAGCACCGCACCTTTTCTTTCACGGCTTAAGAATACCTCCCTTAAAAAGTAACATTATCATGCATCTGTACTTTTTATTATCACTGCCATATGATATCAGAGGGAAAATCATATTCTAATCCTTACGTTCGTACAAAACTGAAAACGAAATTTCATATTCTATATTTTTATTCTATACATATTATATTCTATTTTTGCGACCATCTTCTTGTTTGTACCAATTTAGCCTTTAAACGTCACAAGTTTCATTTAGGAATCAAAATCATTAATTCTCCTACGGTACGACCGGCAATTCATTTCTTTAATGATCAGTATTTATATATTTCCAAGTACAAATACATGCTTCAGATTTAATTTATCTCATGAGCAAATATTATAAATTTTTAACGTCTAAAAAATATTGCATGAGCTCTTATACAATCATCAGGTCATATTTGGTCCAAACTCAAACTAACACCACCCCTTCTAATTGGCAGTACTTTTTCTGATGTATACATTTAGATAGTTTCAACTCGAAGTTTGCCTTTCAAAATTTTAGCGAACTAAACCTTGTGTATCTCTAGAAAATCCGCTTTGTTTGATCCCCTTGAAACGCGTTACCATTATTGGATAAATAGAGAAAATTTTGAATTAGATGAAAACTACGTACAACGCCGCAGCAACTATTTCCTCCATCACAGTATGACGTAGAACTGACTAAAATTTCCGTAACGTCATTCGCGAGCTAAACATATTACTACGGATTAACCTTTTGCCCTATGTGCCGCAATGAATCACGTCCATAATGGAAATCTCCAAAGCGGATCATAACGCTATAACCATCTCTAAAATCACGTACTAATCTGAACCTCAGCGATTCGCGCAATTTTGGGATTATTTTATTTTTAGTAATTCATTCATTTTTGAACACTTTACTGATGGAATCCTTGCTTAAATCCCACTAACTCGAGCATCCTATTTCGTCGGGGGATTACGATCTATTTAGCATTAGATGTGTTCCAATATCCGTATCAGAGGTGATTTGATAACATATTGGTATCAGAATTAGTTCCACTCAGCATATAAATTCTCAAATATCAACTCTTCCATTGGTGACATGCGATAGATTTGTGAATGATGATGTATAATTCTCGTTCACATGTTCACTATTATGCTTACAGAAAAGCGAGCTGTAGTAAATTAGCTTAATATAACTTAGTGCCTCCACATATTGTACTTTTCACTTTTTAACTTTTGTGTGCCCGTGCATATATGCTTTTGTGAGTTCTTGTAACTTTGTGCGGCAACTTAACATATCAAGATAAAGGTTAATGAGCTAAATACTCACTTTCAGTATTTTAATCTCACACCCTTTTTTCATTCATACACCCATTTGTTTTAATCTCACACCCCTTCCTTCGCAACTTTTCAAATTATTTTTGAATTATCTCGACGGAAAACTTTTAAAGAAGAGACAGAATTTTCGGCAACTTATTACTTCTAATCCCGTCTATATGGCAATGCCGTATAGCCTGCTAAAATTATTTGGTCATCCGCTTTTTTCCATTTTTAGCCTTCTGCATTCAACTAAAAGGAATGTTGATGAAATACTAGCAGGAGCCATAACTGTAAATTAAACTATTTTCACTACCTCTTTCAAACAGCGAGCAGTAGGATAACTATCGAGGGATGACTCCGGCAAACTCGAGTGCTTTTGGAAAATAAAAATGCGCAGCATATGGTGAGATATCGACATGAGCGCTTGAGTTCGTACTCTAGAGAGTTGATTCCTTAGAGAGTAAATCGCTCTCCGGGACCAAGGGTATGTTTTGAAGACGTTGGACACCATGCTGTTACAGTGCCTTGCGGAGATACCTGTAGTCCTTAACCTACCACATTACTACTCCGCGACGTATAAATTTTACGACAAAAGAAAGTTTATGCTCGTGGTTTAAGACGATTGGTTTCTTTCTAAAGAATTTTCTGAAAAATCGTCACCCTCTGATTCAAAGCTTGAAAAATCCTTGAAATGCAAAGTATGTTTCCTCGCTTCCTTTTATGATCATCACACTTTCATATTTTTTTATTATTTTAACGCATCAAGTATGATAATTCTTGGCATTTATTTTACGTTCGACTATTATAATATCAACATTATACAAGAAAGTTATGGACTTCAATTATTAACAAAAATTATTTTTTAAATAGAAACTGGTAGACCCAAAATATATTAATTTTAATAATTATTGCTCACGAAGGCACAAAATCATTCCATCATTTGAATTCCCGTATATTATTATAATTGTACGGAATAATTGATTAGATTTATATGAGAAGAATATACCAGACTGTTTGCCTTTCGATTTAATTAGTAATATGCTTTCATATGATGACGTTCTATTTCATACTTGGTTAGCTTTTTCTCTTCTAATTTTCCTTCCTTTGATAAGATTTAATAGCGAACCGTTTTGTTTCTATTTGTTCGGTGCACTCCGTTATTTACTAAATAAACTGTTCGTACCATAAGTTTGTGAAATTCATTATGTTTCAGTTAACATGAAGTCCCGCCGATTAATTAAGCTCAAATTGAAATTTGACACGCGGATTTTCTTCTCCGGTTCAGCCAGTAATCCACCTAGAGAATTAATTATCGAAAGGAT
The DNA here is from genome assembly GCA_036926295.1 of Pachydiplax longipennis. Classification (NCBI taxonomy): domain Eukaryota; kingdom Metazoa; phylum Arthropoda; class Insecta; order Odonata; family Libellulidae; genus Pachydiplax; species Pachydiplax longipennis. The sequence goes on along the minus strand of JAVFKF010000026.1, from coordinate 22,737,097 downwards.
TATTCAATCACTTTCCAATTATAATTTTAATGTTTACGGTGGTTGAAATTTTACCAAAAAGAAAGGCAAAGGAAGAAGTTGTATGCAATGTCCTCTTCGAGATGGGAACCTGTTTCTATATAAAATAACGAGATTCCGGCCGATGACTTTGGTAGAATCGAAGAAGAGATGTTTTTGCGAGAAGTTACAATGAAAAGAAGGGAGGGGCAAAACTTTTCCCAATGACGCACAACCGAAGGAAACATAAAATGGTAAAACAACCAGACATGAAATAACGAAAAAGTATAAAGATAAGTATAAAAAGCGGTTCATGAAAAAGAAAATATGAATGGAAAAGAGACACCGAAAAGAAAGAGTGGCAGGGAAATAAAATATTACGAGACAGCTGGAGCGAAAATATGGAGTTGTAAACTGAGATATTGGATAAGAAAATGTTACATTGGGAGAGGGAAACTAAGAGAGCAAAAACGATTCGGTAATGGGAATAACTCCTAAAAGGGAATGTCATCGGCAATTTAGATGGAAAATGCGGCATATATTAAGCTTCAGCGAAAGGTACGATGTAAAGATGATAATTGGTTGAATTAATGAGCAAAATAAGAATTTTGACAGCCGAATATCATGGAATCGTTTCGAATTACGTCAGACTGGCAAAAGAAATTTCGTTTCGCATCAAGCAATCTTTTATTGCGCACAAACGTACCGTTAGGTCGAAGAGATTACAGTCCAAATGTTTGTACATAAAATGATAATAGTCTTTGCGTTATAGTTTGATATGATGAACATTTCATGTTATTACATTACTCTTACTACGCAATGATTTGGATATAATATGACTGATAACGATTTTAAAAATTCTTCGGGAATATTTCTTGTTAATAAAAAAAAGGAACAAAGTCTCTGATAACATCAATATCAAATTACTGAGCTGTTTTGGAAGAATTCGGTGGATCCCTTCGACATCTGTTGAATTACGCTGTACTGTTCACCCCTTTCCACCTCTAAGCAATCAAGGAATGAAGATCACAACAAGAATATAAAATCTATTGAATTTAAAAGTAGTTTATTTTAACATATAGATGCATAAATCTAGGCTTACGTCATTTACGAAAAACCTCAAAGATTCGTGCAAGGATGAGGACATTTAATCGGAAAAAATTATCGTCTGCATTTTATTCCTTTTTGTCTCTCAAAGTTCCTAAAATCTCATTTTGCGTTAATGATGAAAAATCTTACAGAAACACATGCTAAGGTATAGATTCCTTGCTTCTATAAGCTGTATAAAATAATATCTCGTCTAAGGGTATATGCTTAAGAATGTTTCTGGAACCTATTATATCTTACAGTTTCATACAAAGTGAATCTAGAATTTTTTTAAGCGAAATAGAGTGATAAGCACGATTGGAAACGTTCTGTGGAGCGATAGGCCTTTACTCTGGAGAAGCATTTTCAATTAAAATGGAAAGCATTCCTGGATGGCTTTATCATCTCGCCGCACTATTAGTCATTCTAAGACATTTTTCGAAGAAATTCGCAATTTATATTTTGAAACATTGCACGTCCAGTTAACTCATTCATGAATGTATAAGTGATGCCGCATTCAATTGAGGTGTCATCAGTAACTAAGTGCCGAATTACATCAAAGTATGAGATGGAGAGGGGTAAAGCGTTTCCCAGCGATTATTCATGGGTAATACATAATTTAAATTAGAATTTTTTCCACCGATTCATAACTCTTATTATGCCATTGAATGTTTGCTTTACGACAGAGAATTTTTTTGCTTTAAAAAAATCTTATCTAGTACAGCTAAATTGTGTTGGCTCAGCCACAGACATGATGCTATGCTAATCAAAGGCTTCAAAACATATCGTCGAACTCCCAATTTTAAGCTTGCTGTTATTTTATCCCACCATGGTACTAGTTGAGTATCAGTGAGAAGGATAAACTACATTAGTATAAACTAAAAGTTTTCACGATGTTTTTCTACAGATAAGGGAATAATTATAATTTTTTCAAGGAATACGAAAAGATTTGCAGCTACAATCGAGCTTTTCAATTTAAAATATACGTGTTTATTTTAGAATTTATTAGCAATTTATATATGCTTATACTTATTTTAACATTTTATTTGAATCCTATGGAAATAAAATAAATTAGAAATTTTCTCTACGAGAACATGCAAATCCTTGCAGATACAATCTGTAATGTAACCTAACATAAATTTATACCTAAAGAAAGTTATTTTTTAGCAGTATCAAACGAATTCAACAGATTGAAATACATCATAACTTCAACCTCCAAAAACAAAAATTGATTTTTTATTATTTATTTTATTTGAGAGATACATGCACCTAGGGTTTGACTCAAAAGATAACCATTTCTACCACAAGGTAGATACTGATGCTTTTATAACAAATTTTTATTGCTGAAGCTCGTAAGAAAATCTATGCTGGTTACTCGTAGCATATAACCGGGGGAACGCTTTTCCAGAGCAATCCCATTCACCGCTGTCGGAGGGTAATCTCGACAACTTTATCTTCATCCGCGTCTTGATGCGCGTACTCGTAAATTAAGAGCTAGGGACGTAAACTTAGAACTCGAGCAATCGGAACCAAACCCAAGTACCCTAAGAACTGCACTCCATTATCCTTCTCCGACGCACTCGGTAAACATTCACGTGTCAGTAACCCCCGCACCGCAAGACTCCACCCCTAGTTCGCATGACACCCCCGATACTGGAGAACATCCCCAGAGACTTCAACGCGCGAATGGCTAAACCCGCGAATCACGCGACGACCGTGTTGCTCTTCTGGTGGACCTCTTGAACCGACTGAGGTGAACCGAGGGCGCTTACGGAGGTAGTTGGTGGGTGGCGGGAGGAAGGGGTAAAGTATGGGTTGTCCGATGGCAGTGGTTTTTCAAAGGGGGAGTGAGGGGAACTCGAAGAGACCTCCCTGCGGATGGCTCCTCTTCCCTCCCCGCCGACAACCAATCCGTGATCTCCGCCAGCGCGTGCTGCAAGCAGAGGGGAAGGGAAGGAGGTAAAACGCGGGGGGAGGGAGGTAGGAGTTAAGGAGGTGGAGGTGGAGTAGCGGTGTGCGCTTAAGGCGGCCCCTCTATATAAAAGACGAAGGGAAGATCATCTTCTTTATTTCGCTTCTAACTTACCATCGGGGTGTCAAGAGACAGCACCCCTCCCGAGTTTAGCGATCCTTCCTCCCCATCAGAAGGGAGGCAAGACCATCGCGAGATAGTTCCCCTGTGGTAAGAAAGGACTTTTCCTAAGTTTCGGATGTGCTAAGCCCTTTTTTCTACGGGAGATAGTGTTCGGCGCTAATTATTCACCGGCGGAAGACGGGAGAGGGGACGACGAAGAATAATCGGCGGCCGACGGCCCCTACGGCTGCCGCAGTCATGGACAGGATGCGACTCTTGGTGATATGCTTGGTGAGTACTGTTTTCGCGGAGGATATTATCTGTCTGCGTGCTGCCGAAGTGAATGTGTTAAGTAATCCCACTAGTGTCCCGGTTTCCAAGTTTCGAGCTTAGCCTTGGTTTGGTATAATCTACTCCGTCGGGTTAAAAAGTGAATATTTTGAAGGATTGAGAGGGAAACTGTTTCCTTTAACCGTGGACTAGAAGTGGGATTTTGGGTTAAAGTCTGCATTGTACGAATCGAAAACGAAGGTTTTGATGGTTCGAGAAAATTTTCTCAGATTTTCAGTTCCGTGATTCATTGATATTAAAAAGTAAATTTGGGAGAAACTTCGGCAGTATGAGAAGTTTCAGCGTGTTCATTAAGTTTGCCAAAAAGTTTTCTTAAAAATTAGCTCTTTTTAGCGATTAACACCTCGATAAGATCTCGAGATATGAAATAATACGCGAAATTTGCACTAAGTCATTAAAGATCAAATTGTATAATTTTCGCCAATTACTTTTGTAAAACATCATTCCGCCAGCCATAATTTCGTGAGCATTCAAAATTCACTTTGATTATATACTCAGAGTCTAATTTATATGAGCACAAGTTGGTTCAAAAAGTAAAATTTGAATAAAACTGCCAATTAAATTCTTCAATAAGTCTTAAATATATTACAATGTAAATACTCGAAAACAGCTCTCTGCTCATCTTGTGATACATTGTTTCAAAATGATGAACTCCACACCGCTGTTAACCACCCTGAATGCTTTACTGCTAGCAAAAACAGTCGTAAAATTGCGTCGCGTAATTTTCCGGATCCGCGTATGTTGTATGCAAAGTTTCGCAACAACCCTTTGAGTGCCTCTGACTAACACCGCTCATCCACCAAGTTTGCTTTATCCCACAAATTGTCCTAACGAAAGATGTGTGAATGAAGCTAACGGTATGCCACCACTCGGATCCACTCGACCTATTGCCACTTCGATAGCTCTCTCCGCCGCTTCTTACGCAAATTAAAGTAGGCGTTATTCAATTGCGGGCGCCGAACACTCTCCGAACATCCAATATCCCTCCCTCAGAGCCGTCTTTCCACTCCGCCGTCGCTAGTGAGAGTGAGAGCGAAAGTCCCGAAGAGAAAGGGCAGAAGATCGCTCCATCTCGTGACAAAACGCATCGCACCTCGGCGGGTGGGGGTTAAGGAACGCGCCCACCCAAAAAACAGTCGTGAAGGACGCCGCCTCATTCTGCCGCTTTTTTCCCTAGCTTTCCCCCACCTGGAGGTGCCTTCGTAGGGTTAAGTCTGCAGTGGGCAGAGCGACGCCGCGGAGACAACGTCTTTCAGAGGCGTAGACCGCAACGGTGGGAACGAAGGGCATAAATTGGCGTATGGGAATGTTTTGGAGGATTTGTTGTCGGGGAGGGGTCCTCTTATTGAGGACACGCTCTCGGTGAATAATAATTTCGCGCTGGGAATCCCGTTGAAGCCGAATTATTATGTCCCAATACGTTCGGTTTTATCCTCTTCGGACTGCTTACGCAGAAATGAGCACATAACTCATGATTTTGGATTTTCCTGCCTTTCATCCCAACCTGTTATACCCTCTAGTACCTTTTTTCCTTTTTTGAGCAACGCCTCGAAGATTTTTATAAGATCGTATTTCGAAACGTATTGTAATTGGACTCTGCGTTCTTCTGTAATGGGACCGGTTGACAACGAGTTGGAAGAGATGCAATTGGTCCATTGGAATCTTCCACTCCCCGTTTTTTTTCTGTAATGCCACTTAAGGTCGGAATAACCTTCTGCCCCTTTGTCAACGTCCTCTGCCGGTTGCGAATTTTATTATTCTTTCGGTCGTCGGGATACACCTACGGATCTGCCTCCAGAGCAAATCTTGTGATTTAGGGGACATCGTTACTGGATCCTCTGGGTCCACTTCTCATTCGTGAACCAAGCACCACATGCGAGAAACATGACAACAGAACATATCGCCGAAAAGTAAAGGAGGGCTATAAATACTGTCTAACCTTTTTCAGTTCTTATTATTATTTAATTTATTTGGGAATGAAAAATATTCAAGCTCTTCACGTGTTTATAGGAGTTTCTTTTATTGATTACGTAATTATAATTTACATTTTCTAAATAAGAGAAATAGGATTGGCATAGAAACTCGATATAGGAGGTTCATTTACATTTTTTGAACGTAAAGAAGAAAAGACCTTGTGCAATTCCGCTAAAAAAGGACTTTTATTTGCAACATAGGCTACGTGACACTCGTAACATTTATGTCAGCTAGTATGTATGATTGCTAATTTTCCTCCAAGTGACGAATTAGTACATTTTTGTATATTAATGTCTTTATAACGAGACTTTTTGGAATTCTGTTCAACAGAGATCTACGAATAATCGACCGATCGCATGACAATCTTACATACTATCCACTACAGGGTATTTAAGACTCAAATGTTTATAAGCTATGAAACAATGAGGATAGATTTTTCTCGATCTTTTTTCGTTTATTTATAGAAAGGAAATTTATTCCTTGTTAGAATGCCCATCGCAACCTGCTAACATTTGATGATAGATTAAATTGTATCAACTTAACCTTTATGTGCATAAAAGATCATTCAGGGAAGCTAAATCACCTCTTAATTTACTGGATATCAATCTAAGATACATATTATAAAAACTTAATGGCAACAATTTCTTCATTAACCTAATTAGTACCATTAACCACCGACAGCAGCTGATTTAATTCTCACCTGGAAGATTCGTGATTGATGGCGCTTGGTAGCACATCATGATATGTCAGTTATGACTTATTCTTCGTCGACCTTTGGGAGGGATTGTATGAGGCGTCAATGATCACACAGTCACGGGCACTTAGACCACTTAAACGCGTCCCCGTGAGGACGGATCAACCGCCCGTGAAAAGGACTCGCGCCTGCTTAAGTCGTAAAAATAATACGAGAATGATAACACGGAGAAGAAAGGGTAAAAACGCAAGTGGAGAATCAAGATAATGACACGGACAGAACAACAATCGGATAGTCGACCCCGCTCATTCATCCCACTCGCTTTAACTCCCCTCTTAAGAACCCGCAGACCACAGAAAGCAGATTCGCGCTTCTTATACTTCACTGACCGCAGGTCTTCGCCTTTTTTAACTTTTTATCCTAGGACTGCATAACAAATATCACTTTGCCCCTTGATTTTATGCAATCCACAGTGCCACACATGCAGGCGTTGAAGTCTCCGGCTTTTGAACTTGGTCATACGTGAAGGAATGGACGTAATCTGAAGAGAGAAATGGAGATACGGATGGGACAAGCGAAAATGAGAACTGAGAGTATGATAATCCCTTCTGAAAAATCGCAATGTCTTATCTGAAGCTAGACGGATTGAAATGAGTCACGCAGATTACGTTCAGAGGGTGATGGGTCGCGGTGACCGGTCCACCTGGCTTCCTTCGAGGGAGATTAGTGGATCCGGAGAAGTGAGACTTAGCATTCTAAAGTGCAGACATATATATGGAATCTCTAATGCAAGATTCCCGTTTTATGCAAGAACGTAATATCGTGTATCACGAACATTTTCCCTCACTGACAGATATTAGTGGTCTAGGAAATTTTTATTTTTTATTTTCTTAGCATCCGTACCTTATTATCAGCTGATGATGCTTCTGATGCTGCAAATGAGATTTTTCCATTTGCATAGCCATGAAATCATTAACCTTGGGGAAGGATCAAGCCCTCTTCTTCAAATTGTACAAAATATGCCACTTCAATCTAGCGGAACGGCGTTGCCTGATTCAATCCATGTTTACAAAATGTCTGAAAAATAAAATGCGAAAATCGTAGTTATTGGTATGCGGAGAAACTGCATCAATGGAAATATCTTTAATTGGGGTTTTAAAATTCTTCTGGGTTTTCTTTAATTTTATATTTCTTAATATTCTACAAGTTCTATAATTTATATTTAATTTTATATTTATCTAAACATTTTAAGTAGTCATTTTTTTAAGGTTGTAAGCAAAAAACGCGAGTAACTCTTGCAGTTGATAAATCATTTACCTTTTTTTTAAATAAGCAATTATCTTAAAGGAATACATCCTTCGTGGGACTAGCTGAGATTCCGCAGTAGAAATGTAAAAGAAATAGTAAGAAACAGGTTTATCTACATCAGCCATTAAACGGCTTGTTCTCTAAAGATTCGAGAATTCCAATCGCAGCGTTAACACTTAACGTGAAAATGCGCGCAGCCTACGCATTTGCAGATAAACCTTTGAACATGAACATCTACTTGAGCGCTTTCAACCAGACTCTGGATTTTTTTCCAGAATATCCTGAGATAGAATATACGGGATAATCATCTCTTCAGATTCTTCTTTCAAATAAAATTTGTTTAGCTTTCTATTAATTTTCTTTACATCCCTAATTTTGATATTATTTCCGATTTTTTCGTATTCTTGTACGTTTCACCAATCCTCATCCTGCCTAGAATCCGATTCAGAGTTAACATATCCCCCACCTCATTCATTCGTCCTCGGTGATGGAATCTATTATTCACCCTTTACAAAGACTATTAATTCGATTCTCTTGTTTTTATATCCCAATTTGTCCTCCTGTAGGGGTTGCAAAGTTAATTCCTCGGGGATGCTATCTGTCTTTTCCGGCGATTTGGCAGCTTGCAATCTGGTTCCCTTTGTCGAAAGGATGCATGAATTTATTTCAAGGTTAGAAGGTGCCTTTCAAGGACGAGTATCTCCCTTGGCGCTTCTTGTTTATTCCGATCCTTCATGACTTCTTAAGGACCCAGCCTTTACTACTTATATTTTCCTTTTATATTTGCGTCTGGGAGTGTCCGGGCCTTAAGCGAGCATAAACTTTGGGCAAGATGCCTTTGGCTGAGTAAGAATGTGATAAATTTTTTAGGGGTGGAGAGTTTCATTCACTGGGTGACATTGAAATGAACATATGTATTGTTCATTCGTTTTCATTAGGAATGTCTTTATCATAACCGGAAGAAGGCAGCGTCATGAGATTATGAGTTGTAGATTAGATAATTGTGAATGCAAGTTGAAGAATTTTTATTATTGCTTTCTCAGATTGTATGGTAGTGAACATAATAACCTCAGACGTCACTCAATGCAGCGATAGAGCAATTTTCGGCTATTTTAAAGAAATTAACAAGAATTAGGGAAGTTTTTAAGATAACCAAATTGATAATTAACCTTGTGAATCAAGAAAAGCGGAAGCGGAATCTTCACTAAAATGTATTCAGCAATTTCGTTCTTACATCATTCGTAGAGATGAACTTTTCTGAGTATTTAGGAGATATTCCAAGACATATAACTTAATTATTCCCATCTCACAAAGATTTGCATTCGTAACTACACTCGGTGGAAAAGAACTCAGTGAATGGGCTTTCAAAATTTCCCAGACTGACACCGGAGACGTAACATGGGAACGTAACGTCCGAACAAAGCATTCCGTATGTCACTACTATCATAATTAAGTTTCTCAAGTGCAATTTTTGAGATTCCACGAGCAAGGTAATTATATATTCATATGAGGTGAGGAATTTTATATATTCTTCCTCTCTTTTTGCACAAATGAGTGGAATTGATTCATAGAATCTTCAAGATTTATGACGTAATGTTATGATCAAATGTGGAAGTCTAGACATGTCCGTAGAACATGGATTAGAAGAACTCAGGTTCTCACCATGAACTAAACTCACAGCGGTGATATTATAGTAAATTTCGAACTGTCCCTCTTGAGGATAATGACTACCAAGAGAAACCAGTTATGATTAATGAATGAGAAAAGGAACTACTTCAATCTGTCGATGAAGGAGGTAGATAAGTGTAGGGAGGAGCGGAGAAAAATAAACGAGTGAGAAAGTGCGAAATAAGGATAAAAGAAAATGAGGAAAACAAAGGGAGCTTTTAAGGCTTCATATCTGATGGGAGGAACTGCGATAGTTTGACCATTTGCTGCAACGCCGTTGGAGGAGATGGGGAAGATAATGTGGGAATAGAGGAACAGGGATTATGGCCGAATGGGGAGGAGGAGACAAGGACAAAGTAAGAGTGAGAGTAAATGTCTGAGAGTGATTACCGCACTTTATCTGGCTGGAACGAGTTTGTCGCGATGAAAAGGTCACGTACGAGAAGCAGCTCCGCAAAGTAGGCGAAAGGTTCCCTCTGATGAGAATCTCTAGTTCTCTATGAGCCATTAATTTTGAGGCATCTTCACGTATGGCATGGTACATTGTATTAGACTAGAATAACCCGTACATGTTTCTACTAAAACGGAGACTTTTATCCAGGAAAGCGCTATTCGTCGTTCAACTAATTAAATGCCCTTCTGTAAATTATGCTAATACTTTTATTGAAAAGTTATTAGCATCTATGGATTGAAAAAATTGCAATAATAGCTGCGATCACTTTAGTACCTGTCTCTCAGGTCACTTTTTATAAAAAGAGATTTAAATCAGGCATATAAATGCAAACTTTGAGATACTATAACTAAAACTTACAATATATCCTATTATTAATTATTAATAATCTCCTATTTATTAATTGATTAAATATAACAGTGATAGGAGATTTTATTGCTTTATAAGATATCGCGTAGTGTTTTATAAAAACTTATCTATTCATTTGATTTTAGAAGGAGATCACATTAACCAACATAAAGAAAAAGATTGACTTATTAGTTTCCGATTAAATCTGCAGTACTTGCATTGGCCCACCACTAGATCTTATATAACTGGCACCTGGAATTTAATATTAAGTAGGGGAAATAAGAAGTTATGAATTCCCCGCTTCTTTTCCGTTCTTTCTATTCTCGAGCTAACGGTGATCTCCTCCAACATGCCCACCTGTATGAACATTTTCATTCTCGAAATCTCTATATTAACGTCACCGCTTCCCTAGGAGTCTTTTAAAGTCTGAAATAAGAAACGAATGCAGCTGATACTATCCAATGAATCAACATATGCGATCTACATTAGATGGATGGTTCGTTAAACGAGTTGGGAGTGGAATGCGGTTTTCACCGAAGGTGAAGAAGAGATCCGTCAGATCGCAGTAGGTGAAGGTTGCCATCAACAGAGGGGGTGTTTAATGGGGAGCCGTGGTGGGGAGAAACACGCTTACTGATGAAGAAAAACTGGTAGAAAGCAGAGGCTTCTCCGTGTAAAGAAATAGGATGATATAATAGGCGAAAAGAGAGAAAAAGTGAGATAGCCTTGGGGTGAAAATGATCGTGGATTTCTCGCAGGTTTTGAGGAACAATTATCAGTAATTACAGCATGGCTGTGGGCTTAATTTTAAACCCAGAGGGCTTAAGTGGCTGTTTTAAAGACTTCGTGATCCGTAGTGAATGTACATTATTGATACTTCACATTTATCATATAAATTATATTAAAGTTAATTTGCCTAATATATTCATTTTTATAGTTTTATTGTAATAAAATGTAAAGTGAGCGATGAGTATGTTACTTATTTTGTAGGATAGATTCCAATCAGTATTTGCTTTTCCATTTAGGATATTAAGATAATCATAGAAAATTGAATGAAATCTTTGGAGAAGAAAATGCTTCTGAAGTGCACGATATGGGTCAAAGGGCTGTATGTGGTCCGCGGGTTGGACCCCCTGCCATCATAGTAATCAAAAGGATTTTCCGATTGTTAGTATGGAATGGGATTCTTTCTTCTTTCTCTCTCACTCTCGAGTAGTTTATTTTTGGACCCAAACATTTTTATAGCTATATATTGCAGTCAAATTTTGAGTATAAATTTAGAAAGTACACCAGAGAGGTTTGAGTAATATAATTAGGTCATACTTAAGCATCGTCATACTTGCATATCCTACATTAAGAAAATTAACTCGAAGATCATCTGCTGCCGGTTTTGTAAGCGTTCTAGTGTGAACCCATCTGATATTGCCAAGACCTTTTAAGAAGCCGGACCTATTAAACCTTGAATTTACCTACTTAGAGGAATCGTTTGAAAAAAAATATACAGGATATGTTCAAATTACCTTCATAACTCGAGCGTAATTTCATTAAATATCTTTTTACTTGGCATTCGCCCATCGTTTCTCCAATCACTGATTCATCGGAGAGTATTATAGAGATAAAAAATATTATTAATGCAAGATATGTAGCTCATCTATCTACCGCAAAATGACATAAACACGCCGCGTGACTGCTAACAGGTTGTTCACTAGAAGTAGAAAAACGCATACTCATAGATATGGTTGGTATATGTTCCTCTCGGCATATTACTTCTTGGGAAAAAACGCATTATTGTAAAAATTTTCCATACCTCATTCTTTAAAAAGTTTATACCAGCTCAATAGTTTACGTAGCTGTGAGCAACAATGGTTAAGATTACTCAGACGTCAAGTGCGGCCAGTTTGCTAACCAGGGAAGAATGTTGCATACAAATGAATAAAGATAATGAGGCGGATAACAACAAAGAGAATGAAACGGACAGATAAAATCACTGAGAACGGTTGGAAACATAAAGGTACATATGGGAAACAAAGGCCCCAACGAATAAAAGGGCATGTGAGAGGGCGGTGTGATTAAGATATGAATTTTAGATGGTAGAGGTTGGAAAAGGTAGCATTGATAAACTAAAGAAGATTGTGCTGAGTTTCAGCAGTATGGTTAAAGTTGACGAACACACTCCCGTAAATGCATATGAACACTTAAAACGAACAATTTTAGTAGATTTTCCCCTGTAAATTAATTGCCTCCAAGTACATCGTGTAAGTCTGAATAGCGGTACTCATTAAGAAATCCTCTTGAGTGAGGCGATTGGAGTGCGATAGTCTGCAATCGCGGTGGATGTCATCCTTCTATATGCGGAATATTTTTATGACGTAGCACTCGATGTTCTTGCATGTCACGTGGTTTGCAAGGGAATGCGGTGTGAGGGAATTAATGGAAAGCGAGGATGTTTCTGTATGTACAGGAATGCTTTTCACGAGCGGTACTCTTCACCGATGACCAAAATGGCGATGACGTCCACATTTTCCCTCCGACACATTTTGCCTCTCAGCGTATCCAACGCCAGAAATTACGGGGGACGTAATATTCGCACGCACATGATTACTTCGTGGCCCGTTATTTCGAATTGAAAGTCTACTCCAGCGTCGAGATGATGCACCGCATTTAATAGGAACGATATACTGAGTCCAATTATGCTTGGGAGGTCTAATTTTGCGCACACGACAGTTTCACCGCAGGTTTACTGTTTCTCCGCGAAATTTACCGGTATCTATTTCGGGATTAATGCATTAAGGTTGTTTTTTTATCTAAAGTTTTCTTTTGCGAGTTGGAAACTTTCCAGCACTTTCCGCTTTATTCTTCGCGCATTGAAGTTTTTATTTCGGAAGTGTCGTTTGAATTCACAGGTGGTACGTTAACTTCAGCCTTTAGCCATAAAAGTTTCTCTTACACTCTTGTTATGAAGTAAGTTGCTTCGTGAAGCGGACCTCCTGAATTTTCATTATCGTGAGAGACGATTCAATCGCTAGCTATGACATAAGAACATTTCTCTCTCTTTAGAAACAAGTACGAGTAGTAACAGATTAAATAAATTAAATATTAATAACCGTTAAAAATCCCATTGTTTGAATGGAAGCGCGAATGAATTGGATACTTTCTTAGGAATTTCATGATGGTGTAGTTACTTCTGCCATCGTTGCTTTTGTTTTAGAAAAAATATTGTTTGTGTTCCAAAAAATAAAATTTAACTCCTTCAAGCATCAATCGAGATGACTTTTTTATGGAGTGAAAATTAATTATAAAACCAAAAGAACGCCAAAATTGTTCGATTTAATTCGAAAAATCTTTAACGTGATTCACCCTACTTAGTAATTGAATCTGATAAACAAAAAATTCAATTTGTGAGTGAAAATTAAGAAATATTCTTCAAATAGTTTGTGAGAGTTTTTTTCGAGAAAAATTAAGATTTTTTTGTTTGTGAGTAAGATGTTCGTAAAAAATATGGCCGATGGGAAATATGCCTCCAGAGGACATGATAGTCAAGACTCGATGAGGAAAAGATCACGGAAAGCTGATTTAGACGTCCTTCGCCTTCTGTCGCGTTGTTCTAGGAATCGTCTCCTTGGTGTAGAAAAGATACCCGCGTATCTCAACCCGATCTTGGCACCTCCGCAAAATGGATGCGCGACGAATTCCGCTCGAACACGACTCGGTCTTGTTATCTCCAAATCGGATGGGAAATTCCTTGGTTGCAAGGAGTCACACCGCCCATCGCTCCCCTATATTCTCCACATCCATCAGGGGATCGGAATCCGCTTCCTGGACCAGCGAGGACACCTCGGAATGATTTAGATACGCGATAAAAAAGCCAGGGACATCTTTACAGCTTAGGATGCCTCATCCGACTATTTATCGCACACGTCCGCAAGAATCCGCCGAATTCTCTCCCTTAAAGACGAGGGCCGAATTTTCAATCCCTCATTACACAGGACTTTCCAGAAGATTAGAGGCGCGCCCATTCGTTGCATTCGGATGTTGCGAAAGACGTACGGTGGACGAAAGGGATTCCCGCTCACTCATTTCGTAAGCCGTGCGAAAGGCTTTTTCGGAACGCGAAATTTATCGCTCATCTCCGAATTCATGGGGAAAATTTCGGCGGTGGCCAAGAATCCTCTCTCTCCTACTATGCATATCTTCGGTGGCTTTTTATTACTGTTGTCTTCTTAGCTGAAGAGAGCTTTGCCATCGAGAGATGAGGGTGCCCATAAATAATGGCATAAGTCGCGGCTGCAAGGTCGCGAACTGTTAATTGAACGGCGTATTTTATTTACTGGAAGGTCGTTTTGCATTTTAGAATGGCGCCACGCGCCGTCTTGGCCGGATCTACCTCAAAGTCGACTGTAATTATCTGAACAAGTTAATTGACAGAAAACATGTCTGTCGATGAAATGGTCCCTTACGTAGCCATCGTATTTAAATGGCTGTGGATAGGTCAATTATGTTGCTATATGACTCGATCCATGCATGCTTAAGTGATTGGTTAATGTTTACGAAAATCATTTTCCGTAAAGTACTAATTATTTATCATTGAGGATTCATCCTATTGAGGATATGTAACTTTACCGATCATTATGAGTCAGATAATTCGTCGTTAGTAATTTCATTTCATATCTTCAAGGACAATGTTCTTATTAGATATCAGAGTTAAAAGTCATAAAAAAAAATTTCCTCAAAAGCAAGGTGTTCAATCCCATTCCAGTTGTAAGTTAGAAGTTGTGCAAAGTAACCATGTATTTGAAAGATTTTGTCCCTTTTATTAAATAATTAATTAGCTTTTAAAATAAATTTATATAACTTGACCATATTTTAAATAATTTTAATTTATTATCTCATTTTAACTTCATTATTATTAAAAAAATAAATTTATAGCTTCGTCGTCGTCAAAAAGAAAATCCTTGTCGTTCACAGTGAGCTCCTTTCGTAAAACGTCATTTCACTAACGCGTTTTCACTGCTTGTGCTTTTATTTCTATCAATTCCAATAACTACATCCATTTTAGGCCAAAACCTTGCACGAAATGATTATTTTATCCCATCCACCCACGATTGTTTGAGTAGTTTGCGTATTGGAGAACACGTGCGATCGTGATGTAACTTCGGTATCCTTGAAAGGCGAGGCGGGCGCAAAATTTCCAAAGATCGTCTTCAGGAATTTTGGCAGAGATCTCAGCAATCGTAATTTTGTGCCTTGAAAACAGGGGAGCCTCTTTCCGAAGGGATTTTGCATGCGCTAAGGGAGTTCCAAAGCAGCGACGTTCTCTTGAGATGGAAACAGGAAAGGTGACATCAACGCCGAGTGCGTAAGTGGAAGGAAAGGCAATAAGGAGGACTGGCAGCCAAGAATAAAGAAGCATAAGTGATGCACTCGCTTTTGTCCAAAAACGAAGGCGAAAAGGCATCCATCACCTTTCGACAGCTCGTTCAGAAATAAAAGGTGTGAAACAAAAGCCGAACATAAGCACAGCGGCAAATAAGGGAAACACACTGTAAAAGCAACATTTTCAGTTAAATCAACAACGACCAAAACTGTTATTTCTGTCAATACCGAGTCAGCGATAATATTTTTAAAACTCGGAATGTTTTCTCGAAATTCAAGGAAATCTTCTATGCGAATTTACACTGACGAACACGAAGCTATACGTGTTCCGAGAGTCGTGTCTAATTTGACGTGTTAAACCAATTGCACGCTAATTCCAACACGAGTTAACTATTTAATTGGCCATTAATTAGGATCTTCCTCATTACCTATAATTTAGGATACGTTTCTCTGATTTGTTCCCGCCTATTGTTTCATAGTTTGTCCCTTTTCTCACAGAAAATTTCTCACTGGCGCTTCTAACTAAAAACTAGCAGGCGTAGATGATTCTACCCAATTAACACATGTTAATTTCCTGTTTCTCCCGTTTAAATTTCTTTTTTCATTTAAATTGAAAGAGTAATTAAAAATCAGTCTTCGAATTCCGTGAAAAGTGTCAACCAAATGAATCGATAAGGGATTGAATCTCCAAATTTATTTCCTCATTAGGACAGAATATGAATGTTTTACAGAGATTGGTCGACTGAATTTATTTTCCGTTTATGAGATCGTCAGCTAGAAATCTGTTGGATCCTCAATACCATCCCTCATTAGCTATCGTAACATAAGCTTTTATTAGAAAATGAGGGGTGAGGTATTTAATACCAGGTTAGATTAGGACCTACAGTAGCAAAATGGCTTTAGCAGTCGAAGCGTTATAAAAAATACTATTTCTGCTTGATTAGATGATGAGCAAGGTAGTTTTTCCTTGCTTTTAACATTTTGACAAAATACTATAAATGGAAAACTACACGTAAGTGCTCCACAATCACCCTTTGAGTAACAATTTTCGTAGAATTCATTAAAATGAGCTACATTATCATCTATGTTTCCCCCTTACCATGCCATTGCCAAACCGTGGTGTATATGTGAATCCCTTATTATTTTCATTGATTCACAACGAAAACCAATAGTGAGGCTAAATTAAAGATACATGATCTCTATCCTGTATAAAACATATTTCTATTCGATGAATATCGACTCATAGAGGTTGTAGATAATATACTCCAAAATGTCAATGAAGAGTTGACGAGCACCTTTCGACATCCAACCGAAAGAGGGAGACGTGGTAAAAAAACGTGCAGATGAGCCCTCTCATTTGTTTTTCTTCTTTGGGATGCGTTAACGTGCCAGAAATGTGACGGATGATGGAAAGAAGAGGGGTTGGGACAAAGGACGTAGCGGCCTTCGATGCTTCACCCACGCAAAGCGACTCCTCGTCGCGTACTTTCGAAGAAAGAAGAGTTTCCCTCAAAAGAGGGAAACATTCGAAGGGATTAAGACGTCTGCGGATTCTCTAGAAGTCTCGTATGCACCCGAAGCATCCCAAATTGAGAATTGGAAGCTGCTTGGAATTTTTCAGCGCCCGAGACGTGGCTGTAGCATTTCAAACAGCTCTTTGCATACGTGGACGGGGTTTGTTTGAGCTGAAACAGATCAGAGTATTTTTCCATGACGAAAACACCCTGTCTAATTCTTTCCCGTGATGCTCCTCGATGACGATGATTAAAAGACGGCAAATTTACATTTTACTATCTTACCCTTTTTCTGATAAAGTTTATCCATGGATTCTTAAGTGTGCATTCTATCTTCTTATGATTAAACTTTTGCAGTATATCTGCATATTTTGAAGAAAATGACAGTAATTCTTCCAAAATTTTCATAATAAAAAGGTTAATTCTTTATAATGTAAGAATACAACTAAAATTGTAACATTCACGCAAGTACAGTTGGCTCTATCTCGATACACAAAAAATGTCAAATACACACCGTTCTGAAAACTACGAGGATACGTATCACACAGTTGTTTAACATTGTTCAGGTAGGACAAGCTCACATGACGGCAGGAATTTTCAATTTAATTTAATGAACCTTGCCTTAATCAATTTGAGTCACGATCTTCTGTCATCTCTCTGTCATCAAGGAATCTATTGATTGGCGGTATATCAGCCATTGATGAAACCTCAATTTTCCATTACATGAAGCTCCAACAGTTTCATCATAAGTTAGGGACACGTAAGCATATTAAACCTTTAACCATATATTATTACCGCTAGAGAGCAAATCCGATGAGTATAACAAGCAATACTAACCCAAGAAATGATTCATTACGAATTATTATACTGGAAAATACATCAGTGTATAGTTATAGTTCCTTGTTTTTGTACCGAAACTCTATTAAATATCTTGATTGAATATCGGTTCATATGAGATCCATTAAAGAGCACATTGTCTTGAAATAACAGATGCTCGCAATGGTTAAGAGTTAATATACGTATTTATATCTAACGATCTCTTCTAAGAATTGGAAATCCCATATCGATAGTCATATAAAAATCAAATAGTTAAGAAACTCTTCAAGGCTGAATTTTGAAGTTGAAGTTAACGACTAATAAGTTTTACGGCATCAAAAGAAAACCATTCCCATCAAATTTTATGGACCACAAATGGAAAAAACCTTTCCATTTCTAAATATCCTTTACGTCTCAAGTCACACTTTGAGCGGAGATGAATCTCGGATTCGAATAATCTCTCGTCTTCTTCCACGGATAACCTTGGAGCGCTGGTTGTGATGCTACCCGCAGTGAGTCAGGGCATATAATATCTGCGATATCTGTAGACAATCACCTTGACTTCGCCCTCTCTATGGAGCCGCGGAGGAAAGTATTCGGGTCGCCTAAGATTTTTTGGCGAGCGCGGTCGGTTAGCATTTTTGGGCAGCGATATGTATTTGGGTCATCGGGAGAAAGGGTTACTCAGGGTGAAGTAGAATTTCAAATGATGGGCGCGGAGACAATGGAATTTTAAGAACCGTAACAATTTCAGCGCCTAAGAGGCTGTGGGACGGAGAGTGGGTATAAGGTGTGATATTTTTATCTGGCAGCGACCGACGATCAGGGTAATTCATCAAACGCCTGTCTCAGTGAGAGAAAGGCAGAGGAAAAGCTGTGAGATACAATGGCTCTATTTTTATGTCCCATTGAATTTTGCGTTGTCTTATTAACCATAACCAATTTTCATCATCGATCTGAGTTCAAACATTTACTTTGGCTTGATTTTAAAAGGAATTTTGGCGAGAAAGAACGGCGAGGACTTGCATCTGCTGAGTAAATCTCCTGGAGATACGTAACAGGTGGTAACTAAGGAATAGATATTCACAATTATTCATTTAATGCCTTTGGACTTAGTGAGCGTGAAATACGGTTATTCCGTTATTAGAAGGGTCTCAGTTACGTAACTTCTATCTTTTTTTAATGGGTATAACATTGTTGAAAGCTGATATATATTGATATTTGATAGCTGATATTTCCACCACATCACGGCCGATACTATTGGGTATAACATTATTTGGATATTATAAATAATTAAACTTCCATTCAGGATCGTCTTACCGGTGTTGCATTCGTGGCATAGGGATTAGTGTAGTATGCTTTTAGTTTAGATTCCAGTCCAATCCAGAGTTTGATTATCAGCATAAGTTTAAAGACAGAATTTTAAGAGCTATATACGTATTAAGATTAAGATTAACCCTTCAAAGATGCAATTATTCTTATTATATTACTTCTCACAATATCCGCACTGAAACTCCTACTAAAATTATTAAATTTTAAAATACCGATAGAGTATCGAACACTAGAGTTAAGAGCTGTTAATACTATAAACCTCAGATAATCTGCAATCAAACATATTATTTCCAGGATTCCATTCCTAGTTACACTTTGATCGAATGTTACTTACTCTGCAAGGGACGAAGAAACGGAAAATGAACCAATCATTACTTTACTTATATAATTACCTTCTCATCCATCCTGTGACATCTTCTGTGTGATTAAGCGGCATTTCTAGAATCGCAGAATTCCATTCTCTGCACCACTCCCAACTCACGTTCCTATTTAAAGATACAATCCTATTTACAATCCTATTTAAAGATTCTCCTAACGAACAACATTGGTTTACTGAGGGAGCAACAGCTATCAATTACTATCAAAACGGATAAAAGAAAAGTATTCATAATTCATTTGCCGTTCTTCTAGCTATTTCTAGCCTGGAGTGTTTTCTTCTGTCCGCTTAGAATCTTGAAATTACATTAAGTATACGGCTATCGAAACAGCAATATTCTCCATCATTCGCTCATAAAGATAAAATTTTAGCGGGACTTCTGTTAGATATCTGCAGTAGGGATATATTTAGATAATTTGCAAAAATCATGGCTAGGTGGAGTGTAACGATAATGCAATTTTTCCTCGGTTTACGTAGAACTAAGGATGAAAATAATAGATTTGTGATAGTTCGATAAACCGAAAATGAAGAAAGAATGTTTCCTTCACATATTTTTTATCTGAAAGGAATTTAAGTTTTGAAGGTGAATTTTCAGCTGCTATAATAGAAGCAGGAATAATTTAACCTTGTATATTGAAGAAGGTCGACTCGTTTGACAATAAATTCTCGAAACCGTGAGGCAAATACTTTAAATTTTTCCTGAAAAACAAATTTTTATTGACTTTCGCCTTCCGGCTTCCGAGGAAGAGGTGTTGTCAAGTTAAACTCCATTATATGCGTCATGAATAAATTCACGCTTTAAAAACAGCTTCTATTTACGAAGACCTTGGTAAAAAATTTAGAATATTTTTAAGGAAACCACAGGAAATTATTTATACTTCATACCTTTTAGACATTTATAATTTAATATAGTCACTTAAAAATAATTTTCTAGAGAATTAAACTGCTATAAATTTTACGAAAACGTTCCTTAAATATGTTTATATAAATTAGTATTCATTTCTCAGCAAAGTGGTGTATTCCCTCTCCAATCAAAATTCAATAGACGGAATTACGCTCCTCTAAAAACGTTAAAATATTTAAATTTCTGTTGACGTAAAACCGAAAAAACTTATATTCAATTTTCTGATTTTCAAGTAAAATATATCTAACGAATATATTAAATGCCCGGAGAAGCTTTTTACTATTAAAAACAGTCTGGTTTTGAGACTGACTTCTGCCCTCGTCTTACATTTTTTGAGTTAATTAAAAACCATTGCAGGAGTACTGAGAACTTTCTCCAAATCTGCAGTAACCCTCATCGCCGATCATGCAATAATGTGATGAAACCTCAATTCTTCATTTCCGCTCGAACGCCTTCCGTTAACTTTTACCGAAAATTCGACCCTTGCATTCCAAATGGTCTTATTACTCAACGCAGTAATTCCCTGCCGAGTCACGAGTGAGGGCTGCATCTGTCTCTTCTTGCAACATGCCAAAGAAGAATCTTTGGTTTTCAATGCAAAGGCCGTGCTCTACCGATGCAGCCAAGTGCATTCCATATACATGGCCTTCTTTGAACGTAAAAATAATTCCAGCGACACTTGGATGCCTCATTTCTCTCCATTGGTAAAAGAAATAAGGTGTAAAGTCGATTTTACAGCTTCAAGAAGACTTAGAGATCCAAATGGTCTTGTTTTTCAAGTTATCGAAGGAGTTTTTCATTTATATCACTGGAATTTGAATACCATGAAAGGAGAGATATAATTTTAGAAGTACTTGCCCTTATCTCCGAGAAGTTTTAGATATTTATTGTTTTCAGAAATCCACGAGATTAAATAAGTTACTAGTGTCACTGGGTTTTTCTTCCCTTTGCTCTTTAGTGTGATCTTCAAAAATAACTCTGGAATTTCAAAGAATTTACCTTATCAAAATCTTAATTTTCACTTTCTATTTAAAAAAGTATGTGAAGGTGCAATGATTCACGTAGTGAAATATTTCTTGAAACTTCGGACTTGTATTCATTTTCTATCGGTCAATTTTATTTGACACAATTGCATTCAATTTTATCTCATAATATTCCATGAATAAATTACCCACGAATTTCATAGTAATTTATAATTCTCTACCATACATCTTGAGCAAAATGGGATAGGTATGTAATTCACATAAAATATCAGCTGAGACTAATGCAATCTTTACCACTGAGGCAATATCGAACTATTCCCTATCTTTATTAGGGGTTCCAAAAATATTGTATTTCAGAAAGTCAGAAATACTGCTAGAAGTATACTTCGAGCACTTTTAAATTCCGCGCCATTCCTCGACGATTTCGGAAGATCATAATTTACTTTTCCTCCGAGTTATTTTTTTCGCTTAAACATATTCATCAGAGTGGGAGGGTAGAGTTCAGCAAACCCGAAGACCGTCACGTCCCCGCGTCCATCACGTTGTCACTTACCGTTCTTACCTTTCATTCGTGGCTCGATGTTTGAGTTTCACCAGAATCCTTTGGCTCTCGTCCTTCTATGCGATGGTCACGTACGGAAAAAGTGTTTGGGGTCGTTCCCACGCGCGGCGACAAGGACTCCCCGGTGTCCGAAATGAGGAAACGAGCGCTGATCGCGTGTCTTTTGTTCATTCATCAAGTATGATGCGAAAGTGACCGAATATACGTGGGAGGAGCGCCTATTGGTTTGGAAATCGAACGGATTGGCTCAGCATGGGTTCGGTGCACCTTAACTCGATCCTTTGATACGCAAATCTTCACCCACTTACCAATATCGCTGTGCGGATTGCATGTGGTGAGACTTTCTCATAAGCCAAGGAGACTACGAGAAAAATTCCTGAAAATGTTCTTCGTTGAACATTAAGAGGAGATCCCATAGAGTAAAGCTTCTTCATCGGTTTATAAGATATTGGGTTGACGTTAGATTTCTGAGCTCCCAAAATTTATCTAAATCACCGTCATTAGCTATGTGTTGGTAATATATTAATGTATTTTTTATATGGTATGTGGTATTTTTATATGGTAATTTCCATATGAAAGGCATTGGAAGTTCATATTTCGTTTCGTAAACAGACCTTGTTCATCTGTTATATGTTATATGAAATGTATGAAATGATAGAAGCAGGAAATCTTAAGTACCAAAAGGTGAACAATACAATAGATACTCTAAGCATTTCATGATTAAAATGCTCTTGTCTCGAATAACGAAAACTTTGATGAAATAGATAATTATTGCGTGAAATAAATAATTATTGAAAAAATGTTGCGTTTTTGTAGGACCATGATCAATGGTTACTGCTATTGCTGTGGTATGTAGTCAAAAAAAATATTGAATTAAAATCATCTCGATCAAATACTTAAATTTGTGCGCTGGATTACATTGCAACTGAATCACGAATTACTTAAAAATTATCGGAGAATTTTTTTGAAAAATCGAATATTCAGAGCTGATAAAAAGAAAGCTATCAGTCTGTTGAAATTTGAAATTCAATTTTTATTGAAAATATTTTGTAAGATACGATTCTCTGACCTTTGTGTTTCTCGCTTTTCTTTTTTATCTTTCGATTTCCATGAACCTCTCATTACAGTGGATTGTCAGTAATTCACCAACATTTTGCATGATTATATTCACGCGTATTCAAGGTTGTGGATACCCGCATCCTCAAGTAAACGACACACTTTCTGGTTTCTAGTTATTTATTGTATGTTGGGGCTAACATTCTTATGCGTTGATGCAATCACTCCGTATCACAACTCCAAATTGGAGAACGAATCTGAAATTCGCTCCTCTTGTGAATGCGCTATTATGAGAGCATTTATATTTTATGAATTTATTCTAAATATAATCAATTTCGCGAAGAAATATGTAAGGAAAAATTTTCAGGGCTATTCAGCATTTTTTTAATCTTCAACGGATACAGATTGATACGCTAAAATTGAGGAATCGATTTTATAATTTTTAATAATTTGATAATAATAACAAAGTTAGTTTATTTTTCAAGTGATGACAAAGATGATGAACGTTTATTGGAGATATTTTTTGCAGCTAAAAATATTATATTGAGCTCAGTCTGAGGTATTTAGATGTCGAAATATCATTTAAAATTCTTTCTGTAAGTTGATTTCTCCAAAATATTTATTAATTTACTTACGGTAGATGGGCTTGGAAAGAGCTTAAGATTTACGACTGAAATATCTTCTTATTTATATCTCATTTTAATGATGGTTCCAAAACTGTTATTTCAAAATTATCAATGAAAATTAATTCAAAAATAATCTTTAATAGAAGCAAAATAATTTTTCTCGTTCAGTATGATGCTATGAGCCCTCTCAAATCTCAAAACCTTACGCATTGTACGATTGCAACCAGCTTAGATGCCAGGCTATTAGTATGCGCGTTGCATTCTAGACCAGTATCGAAATGGTCCCCTATTTCCTGGAAAGTGAACCGATCTGAAAGTACCCTTTAGGAAATTTTCCATCCGGAACAGTGGTGATACTGCACGTTGAAGGAATACCAAAGAGGAAAATCCGTCATAGATATAGACTCAAGGAAGACGACGTAAATGAGACTAAGAAAGAGTACTGCAATCTGTTCTGTTGACTTAGGACCCGCATAAAAAGATATCCTATTGATATCCCCGAAGAAAGGGGCTGTCTTAAAAAAATGAAAAACTTCATAAGTTACCATTCTCAAGGATTTCAACGTCATAGGAAACTTATGTATTCAAATTTTTGATTTTTCTGTTTAGAGATGCCCTTTACGATATTTGCCAAACGAGACATTGAGAAATACTTGTATATTTATAATATTCTATCCGTAAGCTGATTTGACCTTCCCAACCCTTATACTAACAACTACCAAAAAGCTACGAGAGGGAATGAGGCTTACTAGACAAGGTGAGGAGTGATGTAGCTCACCTTTAATTTCCTCACGCATTCAGAATAATATTAGAGGGAAACGCCCCTGAAGGTACAGTACATTGACCCTATGAGCATCATTTTTGCTAGCATTGAATTGGGAGATTCCAAAATTAATATGATTACTATTCAGTATCATCCATACCTAATAGTTTTGAATCATCACAGCCATGAAATACTCTGAGAAAAATGAAATGAAAAATTTTCTCCAACCTGTACCAAAAGAACAATGCAAATTATTTCTCTTATCAAGATAGCAGGAACAATCTTTGAGTGAGGAATGAAAATCAGATTGTAGAAAGAATAACCAAAAATACGAAGGATATACATCTTCCTTCGGTTCGAGAGCCGGGACGCAGTTTTTTTTTCGCAAGCAGAACTCCGTGCATTTCTCCGTTACCTACCATAGAGGATTGTACGTGAGCAGCATCGTGGAGTTGAAAAGGAAGTGTAGACTGGCGTGGCATGGAGAGAGAGGAAAGGGCACTCGACAGTGACCCGAAATGATACCTTAACCGTTCAAATTTAGGCTGAATGACGGCAGAGTACGTTTCCAGCTTGAGTAAAGGGGTAAAGAGTGAATGAAACAAATTTGTGCCGTCTCCAAAGTGTGCCCGCAGACTTACTACGTGAAAAGCATGAAACTGATTTACCATACTATTCACCGCATTTATCTCCATGCTCTGCATATTTAGTCCACTCTTTGCTTCTTAGATTACCTCTATAAGCCCTCCGCGATTTTTAACCCAGTATTGCTCCCGTCGGAAAACTGGAGTGAACCTTCCCTGCCTTAAGTAAATCAGAGGCTGGCAAACGATGTTAATAATTAATAGCTTCAGTAGTTGATTTGCACCTTTCAAGTCGAATTTGAAAGTATTTCTTCTTTCCCTAGTGAATAATAATATTTTTATAATTAATCAAGTGACTTAATCTTACTAGATTTATTTTTAAAATTAGACTTATTCTATCACTTCTCTTATAGTGGTGAAAGCACTTTTTTAAAGTCATATCCGAATATTCATTTCCTTTTTTAGTCCCGTTTGTTATACTTCATGAAATAGTGATATGCTTAAGATAATTTTTATGTAAGACAGTACTAGCCTAAATTCATGAAGGATTTACAATGGAAAACGAAAATATGTATGAGGCTGAGTTACTGAAATGAACTCTTTTTATAGTAACAATAGAGGATTTTCTTTAGTGGCAGCTTTACTATAGGAGACAAAATATTCAAGAGAAATAATTTCTTCTTGATGTTAGATACATCCAGTTGTAGAAAAAGCCGCCTTAGCGCAGAGTCCGAATGGAGAATACGCCTTCTAGCATTATAGAATGACCACCGTCGAATAGATTTCATAATGAGCTATAAGATGGTAGCAGCGCCTTACATAAGGAATCAGCGACGCCCTCGCTTGCATACGTTTCCTAGGTCATAACCATAATCAGTTAAGAAGCTCCGTGCGTGCACCCGTGGCAGTCACCGTGACTCTCTCACGGCCAACACGAAGGCTTTTCAAAGGCTTACACCCGGAAAGGCAATAACGGGAGAGGTCGAGAAAAACATTCTGAAAGCAAGAGACAAATAACACAAGGAAGTGAAGGAAATTAAAGTTTGGGTAGAGGTTGAACTTATCACATGAAAACAATTTGGAAGATGGGCCTAAAAGGAAAGTAGTGCTTTATTTTCTGATATCATTTAAGTGTTCCGTTCATTTTTATAATCTCCATCCTAAATATTCAAAACACTTAAATTATAATGTGATTTCAGTTGCCAGCCGACTGCTGGTCTATCGTAACTTTAGCCGAGAGTTTTTATACGTAACTTTTCAAATAGGTTTCTCTAAAATTACTGATTGAAATTAATACGGAAAATAAAACAAATAAATGTATTTTATATACAATAAATTGCTTAGGAATGCATTGATCTGGTAAGACTCGTATTCCTACCCAAATGATTAATGTAGAAAATAAAAAATTAAAATTTGCAAATTAAATTAATCAAGACTATCTGATAGATTTTACATAGATTAATTCGCTATTCTTCAATGACAGAAAAATTCCACGACGTCGCAACTAAATCCATTTATTTCACCAGAATCAAATGCTTAGTGCTCAAACGATTGTTTTACTCATCAGTGAGGTTATAAATCTTTAATTAACGGGAAACTGCTATCTCTCTCATCATGAAGTGAATCTGGTACCAAGAGTTTGGCAACCCACAATTAAGCGAATGCACGAAAATGTATGCAAATGAGTAATGCGAGATGTTGCTCTTCGGAAGAGAATTTTAGTTGTAAGCCGCCTTCCTTTTTATTCGCCAATTACGTCCTCGTCGTTGTTCATGGATGCGCACAAACCCCATTGTCGATGAATCTGCATAGCGCGAAAATGAGCCACTGTTTCCAAACACAAATATAATTAATCAACGCGGCAGAGCTTTCTCTGTTCGCTTCATATGCATGAGAAAGGAACACAAAAGAAGAAAATAGGAACCAAGAAGCATAACGGAATGCATGCATGATTCAAGAAAACGATACCGGGCTTCGTTATAATGACGTTATTGAGTCTTCCATTACGCCCGGATCGCTCCCTGCACTTCCGCGGTGCCGTAGATAAGGGAGGCAGCAAAAGTCGGCAGGAAGAAGACAAAGGCAGACAGATAGTACATTGTCTTCAGCCCCGCACAGCCCATCAATCATACCTCATTAACGCCGCTCCCTAATTGGTCAAGACGTCTTAGTTCTATCCGGACTACGGCCGCGGAAGCAACAAAAAAATGCGAACTTGGTATTGCGATAAGCTGCTTGTAAATTGAGGGAGATCGCGCTGATATGCGAGCGACGTAACACAACCCCAAACGCACGCCCTCGAATACGTGCGCGAGTTAGGAAAGCGAGGGAAAAGAAACGTCTCGATTATCCGGGGTTCGAGTCTACGGGACCGTAAAAGAGGGCAGTCTTCATAGGATTTCGCGTGTCCCTTGACCTCAAGCGCCAGACCATTGGTCACCGCCGCCCACGTAACACTTAAAAAAATAAAAGTCCCGCCGGAACTGGCGTCCGGTGATCCTGCAGGCACGCGCGAACACACGGACCCGCGCTTTTCTCTCCCCTTTTTCTGCCCTGAGGATGACGGGAAACAATGGACTGTCGGATTACGTCATCCCCCTATGCGTTTCGGCCGGTGCTCCTTCCGTTCGTAGGGCATAAAAAAGGATTTGGAATATGTCTTTGCTATCGAATCGAAGGATCTCAGTCGCCTCTTCCGACTTGCACGGGATTGTGTAACTATCGGTGAACCACCCGCCAACATTATTTTCGGTTGTAGTTTCTCCAGAGGGCTCTCTCCTTACAATGGTATCGATGAGAACGCCAAAAGATGTTGTGAATCGATTGATCTCGATGACGTGACTAGATCAGCGTGAGATTTGTTTGGGTTTTGAATACAAACGAGAACCTAAAGCGCTCCAACGCCTCCATACCATTCGTAGATACGGTGCAAATATTAAAAGAAAGGTTGAGCAACTGAAGTACAATGCATATCCTCGTTACAAGTTTTAGAAGTTTACGAATAGTCATACCTCAGAGTATGCCTCGGAATATTTTTGTAGTATTCCGAGCCCAACAAAACATGTCTCTTTCGGGAAGAACTTCTCGTAAACGTTGGGAAGATCTTCTGCTATTCAATCTATGAATTTTAATGCTTACATGTATATTTTCATTGCCTAGAAAGATATAAAATTTAAGTATCTATCATCGTTGGGTCTGATCCCTTAAAAAATATAAGGAAATTTATTAGAAAATGATGACGGGGGAACGATCCATAACTTTAATCATATATTCCATTAAACTATACAATTGTTCATGCATTTTATCAAGAAATAATTTGTGATTAAATTGCCTGATTGAAATTAAAATATATGTAAAATATGTTCCATGATGAACGGCTTAAAGAAGGTGGAATGAATTAAAGATACCAGTCATTTGCTCCTTATATGTTTAACGCCGTCATTCTTCAACCAATAAGTTTATTCTTTATTTATGGGGAAGGCCTGCATTATTAGGGACTCATGTTTCGATGATGCCATGGTCGGAATATTTTCTATTTGTGCGGGAGTACGAAAAGAACGCAAATTCAAGGAGATGAAGTCATACCACCTGTCCTTCACTTCCTCCGTAATGTCCGCTCAAATATTGAAATTTAGCAACCGTGACAGCAAATAACAAACAGGAGGAATTCCTCTAAAAGGGTCGCACATTCCTGTTAATCATCCTTCTTAGAAAATTTCCTCCAACAATATTCTATAGGGCGTCAGTGGAATAAAATAAGATAAAAGCCAAAGCTTCCCGAAAACTTGAGTCAGGAAACTGATCTTTGCCCCTGTGAACAGAGATGAAAAGTAGGCGGTGCAAATGTAATCCTCGCTCGGCTTCGTACCCTTTGCGAGTGAAAGTTTTCGCGAGCGAATCTTCCTTGACGTCATCCAAGACGAATTGTTTGTTTCCGAGCAATTGAGTTACACATCTGCAAAATTGGTCCCACCGATGAAGCGCCCATCTTCTCAAAGGTTATGGACGAAATACGCAATTTCAAAACGCATGCATCCGATATCTGGATCGGGGGACCGGTGACGATGATAATTGGTAGCCAGGCGAGCGAACTTCGCCCATAGGGGTGTTGTCGTGACGCAGCTCTTTCATGCTACACCCCCATGCATAAGAGCTTTCATTTCGAGGGAAGACGTACGCGTGCGAGAGCATCGACGCCCATGAGTCGCGAAGGAGCTGCAGGATCGTGACCGAAGCATCTCCCGGACGCGAATTCTTCTTCTAACCCTCATCCCCTTGTCGCCCCCACAACTCTCGATCGATTGCTCATTAACGGTGGAAAGCCGTCGCCAATCGCAAAATCCTTCATTGCTTCGCGTGGAGGGAGAATGGAATTTGGCTCTTCTTCAGACATCGCGACAGCAATAATGCTTCGGCATTTCTTATTTAAAACTTAATTGCTTCATGGTCCTCAGCGAATAAGTCATTCTATAACTGAGAAACGATACTTCTGTCTTATTCACCTCACTGCCTACCGCTGCTCAATTCTGCAAAATATTGAAGCAAACCTGATTCGAGTATCACTCTCACGAGATATATCAGGGATCGATCCAAAGTCTATCTTGTGGTCTCGCTTTAAGTACGATAGATCAAGTATTAATCTAAAATTTCCAGTTATTGGATAGGATACAGCTTAATAATGAAAACATATGTACGTACACAAAAGTGTGCAGAATTTTATATGAGACAAGGGTTTAAAGCTAAATTATCGTAGGATAAATAGAGACAATCTACATTTTTACTGTTATAGAATAGGGTTTAGTTTACCTGTAAGAAAACATATCTGCGCTTAAAAAATCGTGCAAAATTTTATCTGTAATTAGGGTTTAAAACTATTCGTTAATGTTATCATCACGCCTAAGGAGAAAAAATGACATCTGTTAGGGCACGGGGAAGAAGACTAATCACAGATGAGTAGATTAAAATGGCAATCCTGTAAACTTGGAGACGCTTCTTAGGGATCCGTGACAAATCATCCCTATCATGTCTGTGTTGCCATATGCAGTGTATCGCTTTTTTCTTACATAGTACTATAATAGTAAATATTAATTTACATGTTTCCATCGACCTTCAATCAACTCCATCTCTAATAGAACCCTAGCAATATCTTTTAGATCCCTGAGGGTCGATTCCGTGGAGTAAAAAATCACAGGGTATTTACAGGTAGCAACACTAATTGAGAGGGACTGATTTGTCGCGAAACACTTGGGAGATAATGATGGGTGATGAGTACATCCGAATTTACATTTAAGTAACTTAACACTTGGTCTTCCTCCACGTAAAGATTTTTTCTTTCTGCTTCTCCTAACCCGAGAAGATAGATTTAAAGACATAATTTAATTAAAATTCATCATAGAGGAAAAAATGAAGCATTCCACACATTCTGAAACGGTCCTTTGATACAATTAACCTTGACATGATGTAGCAAGTTCATGAAACAATGGAAGATCGAATGTAGCTTTGATTGAGATTTACGACATAAAATGAGAGATAACTAAAGGTAATCCGTATCCCAATTCATATCGGATTCAGGAATGCAAACATCCTTGCCTTTAATGGGATTCAAATCCGCGACGCGTTATCTCTCGTGATTTGGGTCAGAATGGTAACATGAATGGTAACTGAATTAATTCCGCTGAAATTTCGCAACAAATTAAGAGTGAGCTGTTTCAAATTGGCGGTACCGAACAATGAAATCGCAGATGTAATATGAAAATAGGTTGATCGCAAAGAGAAAAATTCCCAATCAAAATTACCAACCGACGAAAACATGTGAACAGTAAATTTGAATGTCCTTGCTCAGTCTTCTCAGGGTTTTCTGAAAATATATAATAATTTCTCCGCGATTGATTCTATATTGAAAACCTTTATTTTGAAACTTTCTTGCAGTATTGGAGACAATAGAAAGCTATAGCGAACTTTATCGATGAGGGTTTCGTTAGGCTTACACCGCGGCCTTGGTGTATCTGACACCTGTCACCTCTTTAAATTGAACTAAAGAGTGAGTTAGTAATTCATGTCACTGGCCCAAGGGTCTTGGCGCTTTGTTAGATATAATGCGTGCTGTGTATATGTTTTCCCATAGGTAAACTGGACGCAGTTCAATAACGGACGGACTTTGCAAGTTGCCTATACTCCTGGGACTATCACGTCCTGCTTTTTCCTCTTTGTAATATGGTCGCTCTATGTATGTTAGTAAATATACTTGGTATAATATGAATTACACAAACTGAATAAAATACAGAAACAAAGCAGTAAAAGAATTAAAAAATATGGATTATAAGGTTTAAATCGATAATAATACTAATATCCGAATCAATTTCAAACATCGAATTGATATTAGCGATCCATTACGTTATCAATACACTGTCGTAAAATCTTCATCAAATTACATTTTCTGAAATGGTTCTGACAGCTCAAACGCTTACGTGTCGACAATTTCCATCCGTTTCCCGATCATAACTTCTGCCCCAAAGGTTACATAAATAAAACTGCTTCGAGGTGAAAGATATCGCGAGATGTTAACCTCTTTCGATTTTATGATGGAAGAAATTCTGAAAGGTGAAGGACGAAGAATGCCTTGCGCCTCGATAATTTGTTGCGAGATGAAGAGGCCTTTTTTAAAAATCCACGCGGAGGAATTTGATAGAAAGCCGTTTAGAGCGCACTCATCATTTAGTAAATCATACCACGGTCATGTCGTCAGCGTCATGCGGCAAACCCAAAGGCTGAGTGAACAATCCAATCCTTTTCCGAAACAAGGACTCCTCGAGTGATTCATGCGATCATCGTGATGTCTGAAAATGTTTACTCGCCAAATTCCTTTGGTTCCTTAAACGGTTTTATTTATCGAATCTATAGGTTATCCTTTGCGCCATTCGCATGCTTTTTATTACGATGCATGATTTCTTCATCGTTTGATTCCCCAATGAGTCAGAGTTGGATCTTCATAGTTTGAATAACTTTTGATTTCTCAACTTCGACTCATCAACTTCGTTCACAATGAAGCCAGCATCTGTCAAAGACTATGACAGGCTCAGGTGTAGCGATAAATATAGCAGCAGAATGACATCGAGTTATCATATGAATAATTAAATAAGATATCAGTTGTGTATCTTTATGCCGTATATTATAAATCTTATTTATTATTGGTATTTGGTTATTTGATTATTAATTTATGATCCGAAAAGTGACAGCACCATAAATCAGTTTTAGCATTGTAATGTAGTTATACCTACTGTAAGAATGTGATAAAGTAAATTTGCATAGTAGAAGCTTTAAAATTTCTTCGATAGCTGAGATGATTTTAGAATGTAAATGATATAATATAGAATTTAATGGTAAATACTAAGGAATTATTTGACTATTTTTATTAATAATACAGAGTACTGTTAATAGGTTGTATAGTTTAAGTACATGATTATATAATATGCGTCGTATATGGCGTGAAGCTTATTCCTCCGGGCAATTATTTCAATTATTTACAACTTTGTAAAACAATAATAATGGGTTTTCTTCAGTTGAAATATTTCCCCTTATTTTCAACTTTAACATGCATTCAGATTTACAGAGGTTTGTATTTGATAGATTTAATCTATAACTTCGGCCGAGATGTGGGGTATTCAGTATTCAACTTGGTAGATGCGCTCAGCTTTCGCGAAGCAAGACATGGTATTATTAGAAGTGAATTCAATTCTTACTTTGGTATTCTTGTTATTTCCTATGGTAAGGAATGTCGAGGTTTAAGGATTTAACGATAACTCTTCAAAAGTTCCACGAGAACTTTGGGAAGTTCTCTTGGAGTCTTATTGTTAACTGTTAAAGGTCAAATTCCCTTAAGTCTTTCTCCCAGACAACAGTTATAAATGAATCATTTCCTAATTATGACATACCTTTCGTAAATGATATCATAGCAAAAGTTCCGTCATCTTCACTTCGATGCACTTCTCTTATACTTTCATTAATGAAATTCCGAACTCGGGGCATGACACGAAATTCTTTCGGAAGTTTTTATTTAATTACTTAGATAACCGTTGCAATTTGGCCTTCTGACTAGGTGGCAACGCTGTAGAGGATCATATCAGTTTAATTATAAAATTGCTTGAGAGAAATCCCAACAAAACCCTCGTATAGGTAATTCATACATTACACAATTCATATCATAAAAAGTCACAAAAAATTAAGTTAAGTATTACTCTAAAATAGAGAAAAGACCCAAAAAGTCGTATACATACAGAATTTTAACAATGGCTTACACAACAATACTATATTATTACACGGAAATACATAGAAGCTTATGAATTAACTATTATATATAACTATATCTTATGTCTTTGAGATTGTTCAAAAGAGACTACGTTTCCACTTTTAATCGTATTAAGTTCAGGAGGCTCTCGAACGAGACATGTAGACACACATGTTTTATGGAAATTTTTACCAGAGAAAATTTTTTCAACACCTCTGCAATAAATCAGCTCTCTCGGAAATAGTTGCATTGTGATCGTGCCACGAGCGATTTTGAAATGCATGAAGGAATTCAAAGTCTTTAGGAGATCACTCTGCGACGCTATTCACTCGCAATTACCGCTGTATGGAGGCAAAGAACGAGATGGGCGTATTACTTGCAGATTCCTTGGAATCGGTCTCGAGCCGAAGAATGAAAGCACGAAGATTGTCGCCTTGCGATAGATACTGCAACCCCATCCTTCATTGCATAGCGTTTAGCTTTGTTAAGCCTACCCTTTCGCAGCAATTTCCCTTAGATCGCGGCTCGCATGACGGAATAGGTCAAAGTGGAATGCAGAAAGGTTCATTTACCTCATAGAAACTCGAAAAAAATTTTCCCCATCTCTATAATGAGAATAATTTCGTCCGTTAATCCCGGAGGTAATTGCCGAAGCGTTAATTTAATCGCAGGAATTAAGCATGACACCATTCGCCAAATGACACATCTGCGCAATCGTCAAAACTCTCTCAAGATTTACCCTGATTGCAAACTTTCTTCGCATTTATTCATCAAGTTTACGCTGAAATTAATGATGTGCAAATCATATTTCGTGGTTTGGAAACAAACGTCTCAAAATCGTCGGGAAGGGGAATTTTTAAGTAAGCTGTACATGTTCACTCGTGACTCGACCATCCAACCTTTGGAGTATTACCACCCGAAAAGTTTTTATATAGTAAGTGCATCTTGAGCGAGGCAAAAGGGTCTGAAAATAGACGGTGACGAGGCGCTTCGTCCACGTGTCTTTTACGGCCCTAAGATCTCATCCCGACGGTTTCTTTCTCTTTTCCACGGATGAGTGTGTTTCGCAACGGTAAATCACACACTCACGGGCGCGCTCAGATCCGCGATGGACTTTCACTGGTTGTCGAGAAGTGAGATGGCGTATAAGGAAAGGAAGATGCTCTACTGCTGGGTCGTTAGGGGAGAAGTTGGAAGCGTGGGAGGTGAGATATATAAGAGGGAAAGGCGGGCCCAAACTAACGCGTCTTGCCAAGATTGGTAAAGAGCTCGCGGCGAAAAAGTATTGAAAAAATAGGTCATATCAAAAGGTGATTAACTTATAATGAATGGTTGCTTTTAACAGAAATTATAATTGAGCAAATACAGCATTCATCCAACTTTAGTTAAAATTCTTTTATGGACCTAGATTAATGATAACTAAACAAAATATTACAAGTAAACATAGTCTGCTCCGTAATTTATGCTATCTTCTACCTCTACATATTTCTTCATCATGAAACATATTACTTAAAAATTCACGAATTTTGTGAACTACGCTGATATATTGTAATTTAATACTTCATGTCACTACTGATTGTAAAGTTTTTTTGTTCTTTTTCTCAGATTTTTCGGTTATGAGAATACAAAAATTAATTTCTTTATCATTTCTGTGTAAGTCTCTCAAAGGATGACAAAAATTTATGATATCAATAAGCATGAACATAAATACATACGCTTACTGTTGATCCATTTTAAATGAAATTAACGAAGGTAATGGTCGTAGCTTATTCAAGCATCAAAATAACAAGTATGAGACTCCTAGTATAACTAATGTATTTCAGGTAACTCATAAAAACGTATTTCGCAAATGGAAAGATAATGTAAGACATCTGAGGAGATTGCGAATTCACCAAATGCAAAGATAGGAAAAATAAAAGTTCGTACGTAGGCACTGCTTACTTTCGATTCTCAAGTCTCCTGGTATGCTCAGGATAAACATAGGGAAAGATTTACCCTTTAAAATATATCTTTTTCACTCCATACAGTGATAAATGTGAACGATTTTGCATATTATCTTAGAACGTGGCAGCCCCATAAAAATCACAGCTAAAGAAAATGAAATAAAAAAGGAATTATGAAACTGGAATGTATAATCTTTGTTACAAAATGCCGAGGATATTTAATGCTAAGTGCTCGAGGGAATAAAACAACAGCGAAGGAATCTCAGGTGGGGAGAGTTTTGAAGATTATAGCCGTGAGTGAGAAAGATGTGGAGTAAGATAGGGGGAGCGGGATGTATAGAGGTCCGCGGAATCTCGAGTATCATCATACCGTTATCCCAGCTGACACACATTCTTACCTCTCATAAACATTTCTCCACCGCTAACTTCTTTCTCACCCTCTTTCTCCTTCATCCGAACTCACTCTCCCTTTCGACGCTTGGCAAAAAGTGGGGGCCCAAAAGAAGTGACATTAATTGTGAGTACTTCTCGAAAACATGCTGTTTGCCTCGTTCGGTTACGGATCTCGCATAAGACTGGAAATATCACGAGACATTTTAATCCAAAAAAGTGAGACGTCAAGAGAAACTATTTACGAGTTCAGGTAGCCTACGAAATAACTGTGGAGGTTCTTTTCCGTGAGTCCTTTCTTAACCTAAGATTAAATTAGTGAAAATGATATATAACTATTTATTTTAGCTAATGGTTCACGTTACCGTATCTCTATAAATGGAATATTTTTCATTTAATTTTGTTACAAGATAGAGAAAAATGTCTCTCGTATACATCTGTCTCGGTGTTGCTTATGACTGAGATCATAGGGCAGATACTGAAGTAGGAGAGATGCTTATTTTAATTAACTGTACAACATAAAATTATTAATAAAGCTATAAATTACTGGTGTCACTACACATGATGTACCCTCCAAAACTGTTGAAGGTGGCTAGTGACAGTAATATTTTAGGGAAATATAACTATATTAGATACATAAAATCAGGAAAATCACATTATTTGCTAATAAATTGAAGCTCGTAATCATGAATGACATATCCGAGAATTTGTTTTTCGTAACTCTCCAAAATATCCTGATTCTGCAAATCGCTTCATTTCTTCATTATAAGTAAGTTCAAAGATAACTGTGATCATGAAATTTTGCTATCTAATCTCTCCATGATGAAACTATGAATAAAAAGTTTTAAACTCATCTAATAACTATGTCAATAAAATGAAATTTGTGGAGATATCTACTTTCACTCACAGTTAATGACATCTTCGAGTTCACAAAGGCGTAGTTATTCCATCTGCCGTTGTGGTTGATATGTATCAAAAAGTTAATTCCCGGGAGAGTAATAAGTAATCTTCTATAGAGGCAATCATCACACTTAAAAACATACACCTTTTGCGATCTTAATTGGCTTTCGAACACATTGTCAAAGGAGAGAAGATTTTCCTTTCCTCTGAAGTTGGAAACGACTTCGGCAAAGTATTTAAAGTCTTGCTGCCACTTCGCATCCTTTAATTAGTTGGCTAGGTTTTCCTCAACAGCGCATCTTCTTATCTTCTATCCGGTGGCTGTCTGTGTCGAAATAGGAAACCCTCATAAACCGGGAAAGAGTTGGCGGCATGTATTGATGACTCGGTCTATTGTTTGAATGTCATTCGTTCGTCTTATTCCACAATCGGAAGGGTGCGGAAGGATGTACGGCTCGTGCGAGGGCTTTCGAAGAGTTTAGAGTTATTGGTCAACAATATATCTACTTTTCCGGTGATAGAAGCATTAAAATTCTGTTCAGGGCGTTATTTTTCGTACTATTTGTAATAACCTCAATCTATGTCGTACCAAAAAGTTTTTCATGCCTCTATCTTTATGCATAACAAAGATAAGGAATGTCACTTTTCCACAGGTATAAATAGTATCCTTCTTCACGTTATCTACCCCACCGATCTTCGGTACTTTTCTTTTGTTTTACTCACTTAATGATGCTCTAATTACAAAAGGATTCTCAGTTCAGTAAACTAAATACCTGACGGTATCTTCACGTAATATAACAGAGAATTATACAAAAGCAAGATGTAAAGCCATAATTCTTCAACGTAATCGATCTAAATTCAAAGTTTATGGCTATGTATCGGCGTCCCAAGTACATGGTTTGCTAAGCAAATACAGTTACATCATACAAACAAGACTGCAATTAGAGCTGTCTTAAGAATTGATGCCATTAGCCAAGGGACAAAAAACGTAACAAACATTTATTACTAGAGTCAAGAATGACTGTAAGCTTCCACGAATTAAATTTAAAGCGATTTAAATCTTGCTTTTTTTCCTGAAACTGGTTGAGTTTAAGCGCTACGTATAAAAAGTGCTATGAAAAAGTTCAGTTTTAAAGAATCCAAATGAATGAGGAAGTCAATCCTATTACCGAAACCTTACACTTTTGCATCACCTCTCGCAACACCCATACGTTGAAGCGATAAATTTCCCAGACGGTGTGACGAGAAATAAATTCCGCCACTTTTCGCATGATCCGGGATGCATTCTGCAGCAACCGTCAAATCACCTCTCTCTTCGGGAGCAGAAAAAAGTCGCAGGAATCCCAACACCCACGCTAGACCACGCAGATCAAATCTCGTTCGAGGTTGAGCCGTTTCGAAACGCCCCCTCACTCTGACGTCTTAACAAGGGTGTTAATGGGTAAATCCACATGCGGATGCGGCCGAGGTGGCCTCAAACGTAGCGTCTCTCGGAATTAGGGCAATCTCGCTTCTGCGGTGGATTAATGAAACGTGAAGGCCTCCGGGTGTCATCCAAAGTGACGTTCCCTTCCAAAAGGGAGCTGAAGCGCCCTCAAGGATTTCAACGGCCGAAGACGATACCAAAAGGCGACCGCGATCCGCGGAGATTTCAACGCTCGGCTCCCACTTACGAGGCATCCCTCGGAAACTTTCCCTTTCGGAATGATTTACATCCCGGGAACGTGTTTCACATCTTCTCCGTCCACTCTAATTTACGAGCGTCGTTAATCGTGTCGGATAGGATTTTTCAAGGTTTCTAAGACGCTCGGGATAAAAATGATCCGCACTTTTTTTGTTTCGGATACAAGCGACGTTCTCATCTCACGCGTAGTGGGTCGACGTTGCGTAGAAAGATAAAGTTACGACGCTTAATGACCGTCTGGTCGCTTTCTCAGCCGACGAAATGTATGCAGAACATATAACTTGGTCTGAATGTTACTAATTTATTTAAGGATATGGGATCGGTCTCTTGCGTTTTAAGACATTAAATCCTGAAGCGTAGAGTAGAAAGTTCTCCTAAAAACATTTATATTATTCATTGCATAAATTCTGGTAGTCGAGGAAAAGTTTCCCATGTTACGCAGCAGATCATACCGCAGTGAACATTTGAAATTCGGCAGAATTTCAGCTATTCGGAGAAGACCGTGCATTTTTACCAATTATCTTCACAATATCTTTATAAAATTAATTTAGTGAATAAATTGCATGATTTATCCCTATACAGTTAATTGGCGATTATATTTTGTGCGTTTATTTTAAAAAATAATTTATTTCTTTTATTTTTGTCCTACGAGCTCTGTATTTATTGCATATTTTTTCAAAGTCATTGATAGCCGTAATAAGTTTTCTAGAATTCCTCTATTTTACTCAATGCAATCCGTGCTTATATTCATGAAGTATTTTTTTTATTTAAAGCAGATCGGAGGTGTTACTTGAGCTAGATAAGCTGTGTCACTAAAACACTTCACTACTCATTGTATTTCCCCTTTTTTGAGGAAAATATTAAGAATTTTAACATCATTTTTAGAAAGGAATGAAAGAAAAAAATTACTGACTGTTTGGCTCCTTTTTCTCCTTCATTTATTCTTCTAACTTTAAGCAGATGTGTCGTGCGCTTTTCATCGTTCACATGGATTAAAAAAAGAATTAACTCCTACAAATTTATTCAATCAATTAATCTAAGGAATTCCTAATTATATCTCAGTAATCAGCCAACGTGATCACTTAGATTAACTAGCTCCTGTTTAACATCGATTACAATGAAAAACAAGATAATCTATTCTCAGATGATATCTAATTGCTTCTAATACAAAACAAGATTATCTATTCTAAGATCCTGGAACGGCCTTCTGTCTGATTTACAACTTTCCCCACGCAGTATCCTTTAACAGAATACCAAATCTCAATTTAAATTTCACGCAAAACATTCCGAATGCCATTATGTGAAAACTCTTTGTTTTCGGAAGTCTTTTGCGCAATCTTCTCAAAACATAGCCACGTAACGGCTTACATCAGTTACTTGTTTGCTCATTCCGCAAGCGGTCGGTGTGCTTGAGAATCGCCAGAGAGAACTTAAAAGAGTCCGCTGTTTAGTAGTAATGAAAATTTCCCGAGACACATCATCGACTAAACAGGCAATCTGCCAATTAACTCGTCTCTGCTCCCGAAAAAGTTCATCGACAGAGACTGGCACTGACTGAGACTACTTCACTTTCTTTCGCTGCCGACTATGATGACCGGATCCACGCCTCTAATCACGGGCAATTGTAATTATCGCCATAGGAATGTATCTTTGTCTCTGAAATACGTTACTCGAAAGAGAATATTATAAAACCCTCGGAACTAATAGTGAAGAAAGTGTATGAATTATAGCGAAGGTATAATTCATACTCTTTCCTTCTTGACCAGAATTGCAGGAAGAATATAGTATAGAGAAGAGCGAATGCATAGACTAATTTGCAAAGAAGAATTTATTACAGAGCAGAGGAACCTACGACTCATACAAGTATTTGATTCAGCTATCTATCACTTCCTAAAAAAATGCATGTATTTCAATAGTTTTTCACTAGCTCATTCATTACGTTAAGTTAAAATTAACTTTAACCTTTTTCCCTCCATACAATTTTGATGTCGGGCTGTTTAATTTAGAACATAAACCTCTAAATATCGGTCTATAACAATTTTATAACAAACTTTTTAATGAAGAATGAGTTTCGATGGTATAGTTCCTCGCTAAAGTTTTCGCCAACTATATGAGTATGATTGAGTTTCCCGATATTCTCGAGTCTTAATTTCCCCTCACTTATTCTTTGTCAAAAACTCTTCCGCTTTAAAATCTCCTCCGTTCTGAACATCAGCGTGCCATGAGCTTTTTTAAGAGCACTACAAAAGTCTTCGTCAGTGACGCGTTGATTTTATGACCATTTATTTTTTTACATGAAATGCATAAGCTTCGGAAAACAAGAAGAGATGATATTTCAATCGGTAAACCTTTCTTAAAAATTATCAAGTGCTTATGCCATCATCGCCCGAAGCTTTTATCGACGAAGCCTCTCGATGTTCTTGAATAAATTACGACAGGTAATAACGAGTGAGCGATCCCAGATTCTCGAAAAATTGCCTAAGAGTTTTGGAGAAAAAGCTAACCGCGGTAAGCTAAGGAAGAACGCGTTTACATGAGAAAATTTTTTAGCATATTTGATTTCCTTGAACGTGTCTCATCTTCTTGGAATCATCCTC
This sequence comes from Pachydiplax longipennis, assembly GCA_036926295.1. Classification (NCBI taxonomy): domain Eukaryota; kingdom Metazoa; phylum Arthropoda; class Insecta; order Odonata; family Libellulidae; genus Pachydiplax; species Pachydiplax longipennis. The sequence goes on along the minus strand of JAVFKF010000026.1, from coordinate 22,696,459 downwards.
ATCAATTTCAGCTTTTGGTATTACAGTTTGAAGCTACTTACGATAATCACACTGACGAACAAAGAGTCTTTGTATCCTGAAAAAAATGCGCTTCTTTTATGAGGCGATTCGTAGCGACCGTTTCTAAGCTAATTTGTGAAGGAAAAACTTTTCTCGAAAAATCCTTTAAATGCGTTATAAAAGAGGATTAGGTCGTAAAAATTTTATATTTTTTAAGCAGATTTTATAAGTTATCTTCTTTTGAAAACGAGTTAAAACTCTGTTCCAGAGGATCAAAAAGCTATTATCTCGTGTTTCTATAACTTAGGTATGACCTCGTGCTAACTATTTTGAGGTGAGGCCTTAAAGAGAATGTTTTGAGACCTTCCTTATAAAATTTAAAGGAAATCCTATTTATAAAATTTTGACTCAGATTTTAAATTAAGGTCAAATAGAATTTTGTCCCAAAGAAACAGGTAAGGTGGGTTTTAGTTCTGCGTCTCAAATCATTGTACATGAGTGATCCCGGTTTTTTGCTACACGTCAAGGACTTTAGAATTCCTCCCTCGGAATGCTTTTGTATGTACATAAAAAAATGCTGTAAGCGTGCAGTAACTCCTCAGTCTAATAATCTAGTTTAAATCGTCTTAAGACGTAGAGAAGAAAAACTCGGGAATGGATCCAAAAGCTCAATTATCTTACGTAATAACATTTGGGGTATCTTCACGTGCATAAGGACCTAAGAAGCCACGTGTCCGAATTATTTCTTTAATTTCTTTTTTCCTGCTTATTTACTGCCTACATAATTAGAATTACACTTAAATCTAAAAAGCAACTTATGTAGGTACTTCGAAAGCCTCTTCAGAATTCAACGATCATTTCGATATTCATCTTTTGGAATGGTGTAAGTCTATCTTTTATTTTCATCATACACGCTCACAATTACAAGTAAATTCCACAATTATTTATAAGGCAGTCCATGGTATATCTTCAAGACTAAACGTCATCATTATAAAAACCGTGAAATCCTCGGCTAGGTTTTGTTTGCTATATTTTACAGACTGCTGTATAATAATTAATAATTTTTAATCACGATTATCCTGATAAATTTTATTCTTATTAGAATAGTTCGTTTTTTGTCGATTTCTTATCACGAAGTACTTTTCATCCCAATCTTGACTCTAGATATCATATTATGCAAGATATGTAGGCACGCAAGAAAGTATTTTGGCCACAGGTAGTTGACGCTTTCTCCTTCAATCGGTAAGACCGCAGACAGCCTCTTTGCATGTCAATCTGTTTAAGTGAAACACACCTAAACTTCCTCAATCGGAAACGGAACGGATTCTTCCGTTCAGACCACCGCCGTCGGCGAATCCTCCAATCTATCGAGAATCTCATAAAGAAGCATTAAAAGGAGCGTTTAGTGGTCCTAATCCCGCTAAGAGATGGAAAGGAGTTTCCTTTATCTCCACACAGTCTCTCCCATGAGACGACGCCCATAAATCCCAGCGGCACGCGCCTCTGTAAAATATTTATGCAAATGGAAATAGCCCCATTCTCGCTTCTTATGCTCCCTCTTTGATGTACCCTCTTTCACCTTTCCCTCCCTCGACCTTCATTCTCTCACTGCTTTCCCCAAATCATCCCTCCTTCCCATTGTTGTACCACTTTCACTTCCTCCGTTAGTAGCATTGTAATGAATGTACGCCCTGAGTACTCTTTATCCAATTCCTCCTGCATTCTCTCCATCTTTCTTCTCCTACACCGTTTCCGGTAAGACCTGCCCATCCGTATTATCTCCAATTATAATCGCCATACTAAATAAAAGACTCCAAATGCGACTGGACTTAAATACATTGTATAAATTTTACTACACCACGAAAATATACTAGATTTGCGATCGGTTTCGCAACAAGACAGCATCATCTGGTCTGACTTGTCTAGGATCTAGAAACTTGATATCGAAACCTTTTTATTTTCTAAATCATAGATCAAGGGTTCATAATCCTACATCAAGGGTTCATAACCCCCAAGGGGTAAGCTTTTCCAGGAGTTAAAAGAATAATTAGAAACCATCATGTAACGAGCTGAAATAATTCAAACATTGTGTCTAACGCACGAATAGCATTCAGGTAAAAAGTATTGGAATAGTAAAATTATTGGAGAATAAAAACAAAATTACACCATGAATTCTCTTGGAGAAAACTCGAGAGGAAGAATACGCATTAGTTTGAAAATTAGCTGTCATTAAAATTTTGCTATGCACTATAACTTTCATTTGTGTTTCCTGAATTCCAAATTTTTATACTCTACCCCGCTTTTTCTTATAACTCAGTCTCTTTTTCATTCCGTTTTGCTTATCTGAGCATCCTTTACGTCAGCACCCTCCTGCCAATTTAATAAGCCTACCCCTCATCTTCATCATATTCATAAGCCCTGGTGATGTTTCCTCACCGGTCCAAAAAATCGAATCATTTTCCGCGCATGTTCTTTCATAAACTTGGAAAGACGACATTAGGAAGCTGAACGGTTCATGTCTGCCACTTTGGAGACAAAATTCGATTTTGTCCATAACTGCCTCAAAAAAAATAATAAACAGCATGAACTGAATTTAGAATAGAACCAACACAACTGCAGTTTTTAAGAGCATCTCATTCTGATCAGGTATGAATACAGGTATAGTGGCGTAAAAATGGAACTGAAAAATACGAAAACTATGGTAAACTAAGAGGAAATAAGTGGTATAGATTCAAATGTCAAGCGTACCCATGAAGTCACTGGGATTCGAGCTCGGAACTTCCGCTTGCCAATCGGATACACTTCTACTGAATCATAACGTAATAAACACATTTTTTATGTGATATGAAATTTTCATGAAATTGCACAGTAAAAAACATGGAATCATCAAAATTTGACGTTGGGTGTCTTCACAAAGTAGAAATTCTCCCAAAAATATTCAAAATTCTAATTCAGTCATTCTGTCTTTCGCTAGAGTAGAATACGTTTAGTATATATTAAATTATACTTCAAATGCGGCTTGCAATTATAAATTCCCTCTATGCCGCGGAAACTTTACTATTTAAAGTAGTCCCATTATGCAAATAACATTCATGAAAAATAGTTTTTCCGATAAACCTCAACTACATATGCTTCTGGAGTGACAAATTTTTCCAAACTCCTTCCATTCAAATTTTAGTAAAATCTGTATTTTCGTACCTCCATGAATTTTTTGACTCAATGAAAATTTCCAAAACCGACCGAAAGACCGAGATATCCCAGGAGAGTTACGGACTTTTAGAAAAAATGTTTAAGCAAATTCTTTCACCTAGAGGAAAACATTCAATATTTTGATTATACAATCTCAAGAAAGAGCAAACATTTAGATTATGAGATAAGACTTATTTTAAGAAATGTTTTCAACGATGAATTTCGTGGAAATTTCTTTAAAATTAATAATCTTAATGGTCCTTCTGAGGCTGTTTCTTTCTCGTTCGCTCATGCATTGTAAATATTATTGCGCATTTCGGCCCGTTACTCTCATCCCAACTCCCCTCCTTCTCCCCCACTAACGCGGCCTCTTCTTTAATTGGAGTTTCGCCGAAATATTGTTCTCCGGAACAAGACTTTACCATTAACTCTTCTCTCGTATTTTGCTTTCCCTCCTTCCTTTTCATTTCTTCCTCTTTGTGCCACGCCTGACAGATAAAAAATAACCTCTCTTAAACAATTCAGATGTCGTTCCTCCCGCCGGCACGCAACAATGCCCTAAGAACTTTCTCGCATCGCGAACGCTAACTTTGATGATGTATCGATCATTGTAGGCCGATGCCACTGTTTTCTTTTTGAGCTCCTTCAAAAGATTTCTCTTTCCCCTTTGAGATAACAGAGCACAACCCCTTCATTTGGCCCTAATGCTAGATTGTGGTCCTTACTGTCTCAGAACCCTTTTATTAAACTAGTGAAAGGAATAATTTTACTTTCTCTTTCACTTCCGATCCCTAGTCAGATTAGCTTTCCGAAGTAATACAGAGGAAGTGAAAAGTGGTTTTAATACATACAATTTTAATCATTGATGATATTACAGTAATGTAATTTGTCTAACAAGACACCCTAAAGAGCGAGCTACTTCTTACCTTTATTTCTATCGCGTATTTTTCGCGAAAAGAATGAGTCCTTAAAACGACTCGTCTAAGAATCTCTTATTTTAAGCTCAGTTCAGTTGAATTATATTTAAATTATTTAAAATTCTATTGATTTTTTTAATCAATCAGGCAATAAAAAACCTTCATATTCTTTTACTTATAGTTCTGATTCTTGTAGGGTGATATTTTATCTCAGTGATCTATTTAAGTACGTATACATGAATAAGATGAATTTCAGATTAATGAAATCACTTTATTATACTTATACAATTGAAAAGTTAGGTATTACGAGTAATTAGCTTGGTAACTGTTGATGTTTTAGAAATTTGTAATCGCAGATTTAGAGCATTTTCGTTAGAAAAAAGAGCTAGGAAAACAGTTTAATTTACATTAATGTATACAATACAACTTAGGACAGTCTATCAAAATTATTTCATTTAAGTTTGAATTGAGTTTGGAATAATCCATAAGTTTAGCCAATGAAAATGTATTTCCTTTTTACGAAAAACTAATACGGTTTCCTTTCAATTGGATAGTTTTACTCTGTTGTCTAGAATGTTGATACTTTTCTTCAAGCATCTGTAGGACTTAGTTGAATATTAAGGCGGAGTAAAACTGTCTCGACCTTCGCCCAAAAAGAAGACGAAATCAAATAAGAAGAGAAATTCCGTGGCAAGGATCCAGGAAGATGGGCGCATGTCTTGCATGGCTAAAGGGGAAGGGAGAAACAAAAACAGAAAGTTCGCATAAAAGGAAACATAAAAGCATAGCCTGAATTCTTGCTCCACGTTATTATGCTCGTAGTATAGAAGAAAGTGGAATGAGAAAGCGAAAACTATCCGAGTGAATTGAAATAATGTTTGAAACAAAGAAGCCTAGTTAAGGTCCGTGAAGAATGTCATCGTGAACTGGCGATTTTTATAGTTGTAGCATCTCTTTTAAAACTTGATAATTTATTTGTATATTTCTTTATGTTTGCAGCCTAAGTAATCGAGGTGGGATTAGATTTTTCGACGCATACGAACCCTTGCTCATCAAGGATTAAGTTTTGATCCTCTGTAAGGAAAAGTTCTTACTGTATGAAAATAAACCTGATCGATACGTCTGTATTAGTATTTTTTGCTCCATATATATGAAAGCGCTGTATGGTTGGAGCATCTTTCTTTTGATATATTCTCTCTCCAAATAGTATCTACAAAGCTCGGAGGAATGTTTTCTTTATGCTTTGGACAGGACTTCCATTATCCTTTTGTGTAAGGCTGACCATTTCCAAGTTTGAATGGAAGTATAAGATATAAAGGTGTACAAAATGATTGGTAATCCATGTCCTGAATTAAGAAAAATATAACCATTCACTTTTATGACTTTTTATTTAAATAAACTTTCGTTGATACATTTTGATCAATCATAGTATTTTATTATTTTATTTCTCGTGATTTTAATGTAATAAACACAGACATCCGATACGATGAAAAATGCTGTAATAGGTAAACTATAGAACTAAACCATATATTTAAAAATGTATTGAGACACCCAAACTCTCACAAGTTGCTCCTTTATGGTATTAGAGAGACTGAATTAGGAATGTTAAAATTTTATATGTGGCAAACTGGAATATCAAGTGGATAGGATCCGTAATCAGATTTTTTCTTAAACATTTTAGTTAGCTTGAATAATAGGTGTAGATACTTTCTTAAGCCTTTGTCTTTAAATGTATTAGAGGGAATAATGTTCTTACCTTCCCATTTATCCTCTCAAATTTAACTTCAATTTAATACTGATTACTGGCGAGATGAACATGAATCGTTCAGTCATTAAAGTATATTATGCGTTTATTTGCAAGCAATTTCTGTATATTTAAGCCGAAGCGCATTACTGAAACGAAGCGATTTGATGGACGTCCCTTAATGTTTTGGTTGCATCATCCGCAAATTAATTCATCCAGATTTTGCTACGGCGCCGTCAATTATTCAAGAATAACCTTTCGAGATTACCTGGGCGTTGAAACCTGTTGAGTATTCTCACCTCTGAGAGAAGCTACGCCCAGTAACTACTTCGCTTCAATTATTCTCAGGTATTCCACATAGCAGTCTTGGAAATCTTATCGCTTTTTCATCGGGAACACCTGTTTGAAAAGACATTTTTCCTCTTCTGGACGCTCCCCGTTTTTATCCTTGTAATCTCTCCGCCGTTGGGAGAATGATTTAAGGCCGAAAAGAAGAAAACTGAAAGAATTTTAATCCCTGTAAAATGCATGACACCCAAGGCGTGAATAAGCGGTTGTCGATTTGATATAAGAAATGCAGGATTATAATGCGACGAGCACAACTCTTCGGTCTAATGAGGTGCATAAGAGACGCATAAATTGAAATCCTCAAGGTTGAATTCATGATACAAAATATCGTGAGCTAATGTATTACTGCGATGTGTATGATAGGCAAAAACAGTCACTCGTGAGATTCTTTTTTGCGAGTGCCCATTAATTAATGACAATTTCGCCCCATTCTCATTGGTATTCATCTGTAGTTGAACGCAGTCGTTTAGGCATCTTTTATCTGGCGAAGCAACTGAATGAAAGTAAATTATATATTCATCAATCAGAGATCGTGCCTTGTTCAACCTTGATTGGTAACGTTACTGATTTTTAAAAAGTATTTCTTTGGCATAAATCATTTTTGTGACAGACACGGCTTCGAAATATAAAAGAACTATATAAGATGTATAAAAGCAATTACTATTTAGGTGAAATGGTCGTCATTGACGTTTCTTGATTTTATTTTTAGTTAATCGTCATTTCATCACTGGAGTCATCAGTCTTCCACCCACCAAATGAAGCATTAACTTAACTTTAATACTTAAATGTATTTTATTTTCCTGCGAGAATATGATAGACGATTTTCAGTGAAAATATTTAACATTAAACCTGACTTTTCCTTTAAGGGATACGTGTTTTTCAACGGAGGATTGATTCTTAGTGTCACTTTGAATATTGCAAAGACTGAAATTTTCCACCCATATTTCTCAATATAATAGTGTATTACGTCTTTATAATTTTTTTTCTCCATTTAAAAGTCAGTTTTTCCCTTCTTTGTTCCAAATTCCATAACGTTCGTTTCCAACTTTTGTTTTAAATTATCACAACTTAGAATAGTAAGAGCAATAACTGTAGGAAGTACAGCAATGAATGTAAAACATCCCACATTTTAAACCGTATCAAGTTTTACATTAATATTTGGATGTTACGTTCCCTCCAAAATAAATTTCATATCTAAATTCAGGAAGCTCTTGTGTTTTTTAAATAACAAGAAGCTGAGAAGTTGTAAAAAATTAGATTAACAAAGGTGGCGGATAAACGGAGAGACAAAGATTTTTGTTCCCGGAAGTAGGTAAATTCGAGCAACTTCAATTCTCGGTACGCGAGAATGTCCCGTGAGACCCTGCGGAGATAATAATTTCCTTGTTTTTGTCGAATTTATTTCCCTCATCTCCGTAGAAATGAGAAATGTGAAAAGCCTTACAGTTAGTTAGCGACTCACTTTAGCTGGAATATATTACCTGTGCTGCCATCTGAATTTGGGCGCAAATGAACGCACGCACAAACAATGAAGGCTCCATATTCTTCATTCCCAAAAAAGAGAAAATTTTTTATGTTTTTAAAGTATCTAAACTGAGATGAAACTTAAGGGACGAAAAAAAGGCCGAGAATTTTTTGTCGCTTTTTTCCACATTTTTTCTGAACGCTCCCTCCAACACTATTACTCTTTTCCAAGCTATTATCTCATGAATATTTTCTCGTAACTTAATTCTCCTCTCGGAATCCCCCTTTTTGCTTCTGCCGACAGTCAAGTGAGAATTAAGGAGGAATTAAAATCCGCCGCCGGTCTCGAAACGCGTTAAAATTTTTCGGTAGTTCTAAACGAGGTTTGGGGAGGAAACGGAGTAAAAACATCTCCACAATTCATTTCATTTGCTCCAAATTGACTACTTCCTTATAGCATCTAGATTAGATTTTCGAGTAAGTTTAGCTGACAGATGGTATACGTTTAATTGTTTTTCGGCACTTGATTTATTAAAATCGTCGAATTGGTGTAAAAAATAAATGCATTCGTCAAAATAAGTTGCGCTAGTCAATTCTTTTCCTTTGCTAATGGGTAAAATATAAAATTTAGGTAAAGAATTTGTAATGGTGAGGCCTTTATTTATACCCCTTGCCATACATTGAATCGCAAAGGACTTACGTAGATGTGATTATAGTTTTATTCTATGACGTGGTGTCTAGATATATTTTTCTCTGCGCTCCGATAAGACCTCTAAATATCATTTTTAAAGAATAAGTGGATAAATAGATTTTTCGAATTCTAATTCCAATAATCCCAGCTTCAACTTCGAAATATGTTTTCTGTATAATAAATTTCATGTGCAAAACTTAATGCTGATAGCTGTATGGGCAGCGCGTTCGACTTTGGTAAAAGAGGTCCTGGGTTCGATTCGACAATACCAATATGCGCTTTTATCTACCAGGTGGTTAATTAAATGAGAGAACTACTGTTTGATCATATAAAGTTTCGAATAAATCCTCAATTACACATAAAAATCTTGAAATTTTCGTTGTTAAATGGTGAAGAATAAAGTAATGCCACACGGTACATGTAGAAAACTCTTGACGCCAGAAAATCGAATGCTTTTACATGAAAAAAGTCCCAAGAAGATTGCCGAACAGATACCTAATTCGTTGAGAATCCAACATTCGCTAGAACCCTTCCTCTCTTGTTCAAACTGAAATATTAACGAATTGCGAAGACAAAAGGGGACAAAAACGGTCAATTTGCTCCCCTTTATTGGTTACGCAAGATTGTTCGGAACACGCATTCTATACCAACGAAATTTGTTGACCCTAACTGAAGAATGACGGTAATAAGAAATGAAAACGATTCGAAAGAGTCGAAAATCGAATTTTCCCTTCTCCGCTTTACTTTTCCCTCACTTCTAATCCTCTTCCAGCAGCTCAATTCGTTCCTTTTTCCACGAACCCCCGTTTTGTCATCAACGTAAGACTTCGACTCTGAGCTTACTAATTTCCGGGGGAGTCCGTAATTAAATTTCATTGGCTTTATCACCTTCATCTCATCAATAATTTTCGCGCGTGTGAATCTATGGCTTACCTTTTTTTGTGAAGAGTTGATGAGTTGCGTCTGATTCGATCTAATTGCTATTGTAACTCAGTTACGTAACGGCGTCCTTAATTTGATTTGTTTCCAGGTTTATTTAAAGTAAGCCCAACTTGATATCCTTCATCATCGCCAACAAAATTTCATTTTTTCCCTCTCTTGACGAATATCATCTAGCTAAATTCGAGACACGTAAGGAACTTACTGATAAAACTTGAATGTCAAGCTGTCTCTTTAGATATCCTGGGAACGATGAGGGTAATTTAAAATCTAGGGTTTGACCCCGTTTCCTCTATTTCTGCCCCAGTTTCTTTCTTCTCTTTCTCTTTCTGTTGGTGTTCATCCTATACTCCATGATTAAATTTAAGGCTTTTTTCCCCTCATCTCTGGCGCTTCTTCGTGTTGGGCGGACTCGCCATTGTCTTCACGCAACTTTTCGCTTAAAACCCTCTCTCTCTCTCGTTGTGTGTACGTCTTAAAGGTCACGGGTCGATCCATTTGCGACATTAAGCTCAATTAGTAATCGCCCTTTGTGACGCAGATCATTTCTCACTTTAAAGAGGATCTCTAGAAATTAAATGTGGGTCAATCTGCCCTACAGAATAGTATGAAATGTTGAGGGAAAGCGCTGGAATAATATTTGAGGGTATCTGAGCTTGCATAAGGTACTCATGCAATGGAAACATACTTTCGCTGAAAAAATCTTCTCTTAAAGCCGTAGTATGGAAGGAATGTGTTCAATTTTCCTTTGATATTAGCCGTATGTCCTTTAATTCAAAGATATTATCTTCTTTAAGAATCATTTCCCATAACCTGCTACTATTTATATATTCTCTATTGTAGACCAAAAGAATATGGTTTGAGGCGTAATAGTTGCCTTAGGTCCAATGTACTGCATTTTTTTACTTCGCTAGAATTGAATATTTGCAGTTATTTATGTAAAGTATTTGCATGTGGTATTTTGGAACTATGTAGATAATTCTACCATCATTTTACCTGCGGCCTTTTTGAGAATTCCTTGCGGATATTAGTATCTTCCCGAAAAATTACTAGCATTTAAAAAATTTGTTTTTCAATCTTGCGAACGACGTCAAGTGTAAAGTAAGGAGGAAAATGCTCTCTTAGATTTGACCAAGCGAATGAATTCGTTTTATCACGTTGAATTCAGATGTTTAGATACTCGAATATAGGCAACTCGCAACGCAAGAGAAGCCTGATTCTTTCACATGTGACTTTTCTTGTGATAGCGAATGCTAAATGTAGCTTTCCGACGTAAAAATTCGCTGTTCTCTGTTCTAGCCATTCTATGCTCCCTTTTAATTCTTCAGAAACTCCGTTACACAAGTATTCCCTTCCTGAAAGACTTCATAGCCAGAAACGTAGAGTTTAAATTTATGAGTTGGCATGCGTGGTTTTGGCATTTACATCATTGGCATTTCCCATTCATCCTCTCGCAGAAACTGAAGTTGCATAAGAGGGCAACTATTATCCAAACATGCCTTCCTCATGTTTGCTTAAGGGAAATTCTCCATTCGTCTGTTTTTTATTTATTTTTTTAACGAGAGCTCCTGCTCTTTCTCGAAGAAAAAATTTGCATTGCGATTTCGGCTCCGATTATATTTCATGATTTGCATATTCTGAGATTCAATTCCATACATTCCTTTTCTTTGAAGCCTTTACTCTCCGCCGACGAAAGATGTCCGGGCAAAGGAAGAATTTGGAGCAGAATTTTCCTTATATAACCTTGGAATGAAGGACATTGTATACATTCGTGAGGAAGGAATTGCAGATTGTTCTGCGATCCAAATGAGACACTTCAGAAAGCTCATTTTCACTGTAAAATAATGAGTCCACTATCAGGTAGAAATATGTAAATTTAGATTAATTGTTGACGAATATGAATTCATGATCATTATTCTCTCCTAAACGCATCGCCTCGAATAGTTCAGTGATTTCTCCTGAAAGTTATATTTATACGATGTCCTCCCTGTTGTTAATCTTAAAGGTCAGCTCTCGAAAACTTTGGCTCTAATATGGGGTTAACGTGGTATATAATTGTAACAACTGTAAGAACTTTCTTTCGGAAATATATAGTTTTTCTTTCTCTTTCACATCAATATCGTACACCATACCTTAATCAAAAGACGAATACGGAGTGCAGGCTATGCTTCCATTTTCTGTTTAAAAATATTTGGAATACCATGAGTACATATTTAACTTTCTACCGCTACGACTAATATAATCTATAGTCTTGAATGTATGTACTTCTCTTTTTCACAATCGTGTTATTTGGCCCCGGTTTGGACGTTTTACCAATCAAAGAATAAAAGAGGAGAAGGCGGTTGGCAGAACTTTCGTTGCAACACACCTCTAGTAGTCGCTAGGAAAAACTGAAGCCATTTCAACTATTTTGAAATTTTCGATCAATGACACCGATTTTATACGAAATTTTACGGCTGAAACTTGAACACGTTGAACGTGCTTCGAATGACCCCTATCAAAATCGCTGTTCATAGGATACAGCTGGAAACGACGCAATACCCAACCGCGGTACCTTCTCTGCTTCAATGTTAGCGGCACGAGATAAATTGGGCATGTTGGTTGTTAGCGAGTTCCATGAGCAGAACGCGTTACGCTAAACGGACAGATGTCCACGTAACGATACACTTCTATAAACTTGGTCTCTTCTCGAGAGCGATAAATGCCTGACGTATGTATGTACTACCCAAGTGTGCTGCTGGGATGATTCGAGGTAAACAACTGTAACATATGGTTCTGCTGGGCCAGTCCAAGGTATAGTCACAGGCGGCCAGACTAACATATTTCCAAAAGAAAAACAGTAGTATATACATTATATTTCTCGTGAAATCTTGCATCAAAATGCTCTCAGTACGTTTCATGAGTTAAAGAATTCAGTTGGTCAACGGGAATGCTTAGAGTCATATTTCTCTTATTATTAAAGGGGTGGTAATGTAAAATCATGCCAATATAGGCGAATTAGTTGATGCTACGGACTGATGGAAACGTATTAAAATATTACTATTTCGATTCTAATGTATCTTTCTTATTAATCTTAAAGCTTTGAGAATCTTTCGTATTTACAGAAATATTGAAAACCAGACAGAAATTTGAGATATTTTTAAAAAATTAGTAGAGAGGAGTAGAGGAGCTGCCTTAGGTTGTTAAATGTACCTTTGCGTAGCTATAAAAATGTTTCCGAATATATTTAGGCTTACTCTCCGCGAAAAATCCCAAGGCGCATGTAATCCAAACTAATGCCACGAGTAACAAGGCGTTCTACCCTTCACCTAAAATTTTAGCTTACTGCTTCCGAATAAAAAAATCAACTCATCCGCTCCTGAATTTTCTGAATAATTCAAGAAATGAATGAGAAATGCCGGGTAAATAATAGTTCACATGTTTGAAAATCAACAAAATTTCAAAGTTGGAAATGAGAGCTAGCACCATAAGAAGGCCCGTTAATTTTACCTACAGCGGTTCTCTCTCTTCTTCTCATCCGAATCCACAGTTTGCATTACAAATCCCTTTACATTACTGCCCACTTTCAAGCAAAGGGACGAAAATAGAGAGATTTCTCTCTCTTCTCTCAGCACACCAACTCTTATTAATCAGTCCCGAGCCCAACTATCTTTCAGCCACGCCATTCTCTCACACACTGCTTCATCTTGCTGCCTACCTTTTTCGTCCAACCAATTTGACCTTTTGTCTATCAACCTTTCCTCTGTTCTTTTGTTTTCCCTTCATCTCCTCCCTCAACGGAGAGCCAGAAATAAAGACTAATCTAATCTCTCCATTCTTTCTCTCTGTGATACCCAATGTCTTGCTCCGACACTCAATCACTGCATTAGTTAAATTTGCAAAGGTTAAACAGGCCAACCTCAAGCAAAGGGTTCTAAAGGAAGGAATTGAAATATTGTTCGATTCGTAAAATAATCGAACAAGGGAGATGAATGATCGACATAAGAAAGCGAAAAGTAAGGAGACTTTCCCTTTGTGGGGAAAGATGAAACTTTAATATTGTTAACCTTGATAAAATTTCATACTTGACATTTACCCAAGAATTTTGAAAATACTTTAAAACATCTTTTAAAATTCCGAGAAGTCTAAGTCGGCAAATGGAGTGAAATGTTGTAGATTTCCAGTAAATATTTTAAGAGTTGGTTCAAAATTTAAAAGAAATTCGTTTCCAAAATCTAGTTGCATAAGTCTTTTAGGTAATAAAAATCAATCTTTTTCGAAAATCAAAAATTTAGAGAGAAATGCTAATTTTAATTAAAACGCAAAGGACAACATATGTTCTGATCTACAAAAAGAGGGCTGAATAAAAGAAATGGGCAGTATATATAGGGTAAAAACGGTAGGTCACTGAAAAAGTCTGCTAACTACTGCAAAATTAGGCAATAAGAAGAGAAGTAAACTTCAAAAGATTAAATAATTAGAGAGCAATAAAGGAACCTTTTCAGTTTAGTTAATTCAAAAGTATTGAAGACCACAATGAACAATTCATCTTTCATTTTAGAGTGGAATATACTGGCGAATAAAAACAGATAGAAGAAAAGGCACTTAGAGCAGATTAAATAACGAGCACTCTCCTTAATATTCCCCTCTTTTAAATGCGTTCATGTATTGCAGTAGTCATTCGAGTGTGCAAGAGTTAACCTGGTTTTTTGTAGCAACCAATTAAAGGGATAATGTTCCTGATTCCCTCAAAGGCACGATTTTCCACTATTTCAATTTCCTACATCCAGATGCTCTCGTAAATAATTCCTCTTGTAGAAGAGGGGTGTGGGCGACGATATCCCTTCCTCTGGATCCCATGATGCGTATGCCAGTTGAGATATTTATATACTCCTCAATCTTTTATTTATTTCGAATGATCTATCCCATACCCGATCAAATATCCTTTTATAAATCTATTTTATTTATTTCCGTTTCTCTAGCTGTTTTCATTTCTTTGAGTCTCTAATTTAAGCCTGGTACTTCAAATCCCTCAGCTATATTACTTTTAGTATAATAGTAAGTTATAGATAAGTAAGTAGTAATAAGTAAGTTAATAGTAAGTTATAAATAAGTTGGAAATCAAAGTACTTTTTTAATTTCCACTAAATTTTTAATTTTAATGGCTAGCTGTAGTAGGACGAAACTGCTTTTAGAATAAATCAGTGGAAATCATAAAGTACTTTGATTTCAAACTTTATCTCAGCACTCTACGAGGAATAGCCAAAACGTGTGGATTACATAAGTTGAAACTCTTGCGTGGCTAGAAATTCTATGTTTTATTTATCTAAATTCGTACTTTAAATTCTTTGAGCTTCTCATTATGCTACTTTTTCACCCCAGTTCTTGACCCTTTACCTTTTTAGCTTCGCATTTCTCTCTTTAAATTTCTCTCTTCTCATTCGTACTGCTACCTCTTCTCTCTCTAGCATTTTTCCCATCCACTCTTCTCCTCAATCAAGCCCTTCCCTATTATTCACCACCTCTCCCCCACGTAAGGAAATCTTCCGGCTCTTCCCTTTAATACAGCATTTCTCATTTCATTACACAACCCCTCCTTCCTACGTAGGATAACCCAATTTCCTCGAGGACTATATCCTTCTTACCCTCTCTCTTTTTGACGCCACGCAATCTCCGATCCATCATCCCATTTCTTTATTATCGGGGCTCTTCTCCTTTTCATTATTTTCCCCTCGTCAAATGCAGTGCATTTCCATACCTTTGAAACTGACCAACGTCTTCTGCGTATTTCCTGTGATCTTCTCAGAGCTAATGCCGTCCTTTTTTCTTTTCCGCGAGGACGCAGTGGACTTTAAGGATTTTTTCGGGTATTATGGCGAGGAAATTGAATAAATGAAAAAAATCTCTTTATAAAGTGATTCTCCTTTACGAGGGTGATCAAAAACGAGAAGTATCTACCAAAAGAGGGGTTCGTACGCTTTTGAAACAGGATTAATCCGACGTATCCAAAAATTTAAATTTCCTAATTTATTTACCGCCGAGGGAATTAGAAATGAGTTCTTTTCTTATTCCTCGAGATCCGGGTTCAATTAGCGAGGAATTAATCTCTTCCGTTGAATTTCTCCTTTATAGATTTCTCTGCAGGACGGAGTTTAAGATTAGTATTCCCCGTAACGCAGCGAGAAATTGGTATTCGAATTGAAAACATGAAGCCCACCAGAAGCGGTTGGTCGAAAATTTCGCGGAAGGCATCAAAGTCCACCATTAGTATCTCATTAACCGAGTTTTGAATTCGAGCAGCCTTTAGAAATGAAGTAATTGATCATGTACGCTTTCATGAGAGGTACACTTCTCTTCGCATCTATAATAAAAGAGTGAATCCACGTGTAGCCTCTAGGGAGTAATGATAGGTGCACGCTATATTTTCGCTGCAAATTTGACTTAAATTGAAGCTAAAGTGAATGAGGCGATTGAAGTGAAAATTATTACTTAATACCATAAAAACGCGAAAGATCAATAAGTGTCTGTAATTTATTCACTCCGGAGGCAAGTATAAAATTTAACTCTCCGCCATAATCTAAATAAAGCATGAGTAGGAAATAAGGTTTACGAAGAAAGATAGAGGTATAAGGTAATTTTGCCTATGCTTTCGTCATACTAACAATAAGATAAATAAGTGCAAATAAAATGTTTTCGTTTTCAAATTTTTCATATAATATTTTGACCATTTTTACTATCAGATTATTAAAATTAATTAAATTTAAAGGAGTCACGTTTTAATTACCCTTGTATGAGAATCTTTTGAGATTTAATGAGAAATAGTTTTGATGACAATTATATCCGATATATTTATATTTTTCATTAGTTAAATGTTTCCGGAATTTGGGAAAATTTGCCAAGTAATTCCAAATGGATAAAACGTGCTAGGTATTGCGAATTATGACGCATTTTCATTCACTATTGGTTCCACCTCTTCGTTATCATAACGGGGTTGAGTTATAGAGGCTTGAGTTAAGTTTACGGCCAACTTGTAACATACAGCACCCCGTATCCTGTACTATAAAACCCTGCCCATAAAACGCGTGTTATTCGAATGGTATTATTCTGTCTCATCACCTTCGCGAACTTTCGTGATTTATTGTCTGCAGACAAGGTAATCTCTCGCGAGCATTAGCTTGGCGGACAATGACACATTCTATACGTGGCAGCCCGACACTTAATAACTCGGTTCTGGCAATGTGAGACGCAAGGAACTGTAGACAGCCATCCTTCAGACACAAAGCCTTTTAATTATTTCCGTGAATGAAGTCATTTCTCATAAGAACATCCTTCAAACTCCACTGAGGGCTCATGGATACATGCTCATACCGGCAGTCATGCTGAAGAGGCATAAAAAAATTACCTTCGATTCTGTGAAATCACGAATTCTTCGATGCAGAAAACGATACTTGATGAGGTCTTAAGGCCTTTTGAACTTAATTTATTCTTTACTCATCACATATAGAATTCGACAACTAGGTAAGGTGATATTCAATAATGGGTGGAAATAGCATATCGTCTGGTGTTTAGTCTAGGAGGAAACGTATCCAAAAGATCCCCCGGGGCAGCAGGCTGACAGAATGGAATAATATTGCAAATTAATTAACGGTTAATGTTATGAATTTGTGAAGAGCAAAACAAATCTTCACAAAGTCATAGCATTAAATGTCAAACACATGTACAAAACCTGCAAAAGCGAATATAATTACTAAAGGTATCCAATTATACATTCAAATTACTGTTAAAAATTTATGATTTATTAATTCCTTTTACGTTTCGAAAAACATTGAGAGAAAGGGTTCTAAATTTCTTTAAATATACATAATACTTCCACTTTGTAATCTGCCATTTCAAAATAGAGTACTTACAGGCATCTCTTTTATGCTCAACAATTGAAATTTTATGACAAATTATCCCGACATAAAACTGTCTGCGGTATGGTTAAGCATTAACGATGTGTTTTCCAATTACCTCAGCGAAATAACTGAAAAACAATAAGTTAAGTTAAGTGAAATAATTTGATTCCATATTCCACAGCCTTATTGCACACATCTCGATTTTAATTCTTCCAGCCCTCATTCTTCAATCATTTCAGTTAAGCTTTATGTCTTCCAGTATCTGCACTAACTAAATCTTATTACTTATTATTTATTTACCTACAGCATCCTTAAGATCTTTACGACTATATTTTTACTTTATTTACAACATTGAGACTGAAACGTAAGAATAATCTAATATAATAGAGGCAAATTATATCTCTTCAGCATATTCCTTCCATAATAAGATTTTTTTTTAAATTTTATAGTAATCTGGCTTAAATAAAGTCATGATATTATCAAAGCCTTTTTCAAATTTGCCTAAAATTATTTATTGATCAATTCTATAGGGTAGAGAGGAAAATTTATTCTACAATATTAAAGCCATAGTTAAATAACCTTCGACTTTTCTTAGCTACATCACCAGTGTATGCTAAAGATGAGGAGACACTTTAGTCCAAAGATTGACCTATATTACACAGAAAAAGTTTTTCGCGCGTGACTGAGTATCCCGGAAAAAGAAACCAAGGGCAAATTTTTATCCCGGTCAATCCTAAACTTTAAATGAAACGTGACTGGTTTCGTGATAGAATACAAAGCTACATCTACTAGCAGATTTTACGAGACCATTTTCAAGAGCGCCGAAGTGCAATTGACGAATCTGTCCGAAAGGGATTATTCCTGTCAGATAAAATTTCGCTCACTCGGCAGATATTTCAACAAATCCTCGAGTTTAAAAATAACAACCGCGTTGGTACCGTCATTCGAACCTGAAGCCAAGAAATATTCAGAGAAATAACGAAATGAATGCGTTGATGTTCCCAAAATGCTCGTAATTAGTTTGCATTAGCGATTCCCCGAACCGATATGTCCCAACCGCAGGAGTGAAAGTGAGCATCACCTCAAGGTTGGCCCAATTAGCCGTGCATTCGCAAAGTGAAGCCTTTAATGATCCGAAATTGGGCTGCACTCGGGCGGAGCCTTTAAAAGAGATGAAGAGTGATTTACAAGGGTGTGCCGAGAGCAATTACAACCCATTATCGCATCGATTAATTATCTCGGTAGCGAATGGAATGTCCTGACTTACCCAAAAGTCCCCGCCCCCTTAGAGGAGAATCTTAAGAGAGAAGAGCCCTTGTTAAAGTTTTCTTTCCTTCCTCCTCACCAATGTTGGACCCACCGCTTAAGTGCCCTCATCTCTCCTTTCCTAATTCCCATCTTTACCCCTGGTACTGTGAGGAAAATTGCGGAAGATTGCTATTCTGAAGGAGAAACAAACGGTATGCGCCATTGCTAGTAATGCTCGTCTTTATGTAATCTTTTAGGGAAGCCGTTGGTAAAGGAAAGTGAAAATTCACATTCGATTCAGTTTTTGGAATGGAATTGGATAAAAAGTGACGCTATTTACCTTGGAAATTATGCAACACTATGTAAATAAAACCCTTGATGAAGTTTAGGTGAGATGAACCTTTCGATAAAAGTGTTATCTCTTCTCCAGCTGCTGTTGATGATACAGATGATAAATCTCGATTAATAAACCTATTGACGCTGTTTTTGTTCTGTAGTGAAAGACTTGTGTTCGAGCACCAGTTATATCGTTATTTTTCAACTTCTTATTTGATTAACCTGAGGTTATTAAGAGAACGTCTATTCTCGCCGTTACTGTAAGTTTAAAAGAGTTTTTGACTTATTTCCTTCTTAGGATAAGGAAAGATCTTTTGGGGAAAGTCTGGAAATCTTAGGGTTTAATCACTATTAAAGAAATAAAGACTAATTCAAAAAATAGTTTCACAAAATGTATCTCGATCAACAATCGACGAATTACCCTGCTGGTTTTGAAAAGAAGAACTTCTCTAAAGATATCCCCTTATCTTCCAATGCGCGTTATTCATTGACTTTAAAAATTTAGAGGTATTTTAGTAAATATTTATGAAAATAAAAGCTGAATTAACTAATTCAAAATAGGTATGTAACTAAGGTCACCCCATAGCGACGCCGAAAAATCGACCGCAAACATACGGCCGTCCTGTAAAGGCTTTCTGGTGAATCTCGGTATGTTAAACTGTGTACCTTACGAGATTTCAGGGGTCTTTTTTCAAGACCGTGGTCGACGGAAAAGAGATTGCGAGAGACTCCGCTGCATCTCGCGCTCACAAAGAATGACCGCTAGCGGAATTGAGGAATAGATAAAGATTTTCGAACCGTTTCGACAAACATTTCGGTGGATCCGAAGGCAAGGTCGTCCAGGAGAAAGAAAACTGAATAGAATGCTTCACCGCTAGATGTTGGCTAACCTCCGGCCTTCTGACCTGTTTACAAAACGGCTCTTCTCTCAACTCTACCTTTCGTTCCCTTGCTTAAATTTGAGATTGAAGTTAGTCATCCTAACTCAGGAATGACCAAACTTTCTTACTTAATCTTATTTGATTTTTAAATTAGAATAGCGCTATCAAACGGCAGTGATACCTACGCCAAAAACTGTAATAATAAACAATTATGTTAAGAAATTGTCAGTGACCACTGTAGAGTTCATCTGTAGGTAAAGTAATGAGTGTGTACGTTTAAGTGTGGGTGAATTGTTATAAATATTCATTATTTATTTAATGATACAATCTGTGACTTGTAATCATGTGCCATGGATTGCCCCGAGACCTACATGATATAATGTGTACAATAGGAATATTAATCACTTTTTGTTAGCAATCGCTTAAGTTAGTACACAGCTATTAGTCTTTAGATGCAGACATAACGACTTATTGAAGTCGACGAGGAAATTTTCATTGACTATTGCTTTTGAAACTCGGTCACGGTAAGGCGCTAGGCCTGAATGAGGCTATATGCTAATAATAGTAAATTATAATTCATGACATTAGAATTATCGTGGAAATGGGTAATATCCGAAAACTACGTTTTCACAATTCGCCGCTATTTTACTAATTTCCCACCCTTAACCAATGAGAAAGCATAAACTTTTCCAAAGAAATGGAATGAGAATAATTTATTCACGATCTAAAGAAGCTGAATAGTCAATTAAAAGAAGTTACGCATCAAAATTCGCTTTCATTTTTTTCCTTGATGAGCTGAAAAACTTTCTGATTGCACTTTCGAGCTCTTTCAGTATCTGCAGTAATTGTTTTGAGAACCATGAGATTGTAGACAGAGAGAGAAAACGGAGTCTTTCACTCTGTCCTGGGACAAATGAAAATGCAAGGAATAAATTGATAGGATCGCTCGAATACTGAGTAATCCAAAAGACGATGTAATGGAAAAGAAGCGACAGTTTTCTACAAACAATTATTTACAGCGCCGCCTCCGGCAAACTTCACCATTGTCAGCTGTACTAATAATGAAAAAACACTGTTTTTGGATTTTCCGTGTTTGAGGAAATTTACGCACTCGTTATTTTTAACTACATTGTTCTGTTTTGGATCCCTCTCTTTCCTTTTATTTCCCATTCCTAATTCTGTTTTCCCTTCGCAGGAAATTAATGTTTTCCTATTTCACATTGGTCTCCACATTTTGGTCTATGCTCGGACTTAAATTTTTTCGTCCCTTTTTATACTTATTGCTCTTGAATAATTTCCCTCCGAATCCGTCCCAAGATGCCTTTCCCTTTTTGCTCTCATTTCCTGCGAGGGAACGCTAATGAAGGAGGCACGCTTTTCGCCTCATTGCCAACGCCCGGACTCCGAAATTTCAAGGACTCAAGTGGACGAGCAATCGCCCAAAAGGGTGAAATTGAGGAAAGTTTGCTGAAAAAACAATCAGTCTTTTGATAGAGGAGGAAAAAGTTGGCGCTTTTCCGGGAATTTCATCTGCATCCGCTTTGTTCCCGTAGATTTACATTCCACCGATTAAAAGGGTCATACCCCAGATTAGGAAGCATTCATCTGCATCGTTTGTAAACATGTTTACATGTTTATATTTTTTGATTATACATTTGAAAGAGTATAAATAAAACTAATTTTAATCCGCAAATGTAGTATTTATTAATTATTTAGCACGGCTCCTTCCACAAAGTTGAGCTTGACCATATTAGATTTATTAAGTATTTAATTTAGAATATTGCAACTATACATAAACATATGAATAAGGATATACTACTTGCCTCGTGCGTATATTTCGACCAAGTAAATCGAAGAAATTCATTTGCACGCAAAGTTGTATTTTTTTATAAGTTTTAGTATTTGTGTATGCGTTTGCAGTGATTGGAGTGTTTGTTGAAATGTATTTGCGTGAGAAAATAGAATATGCATCCTTTTCGATGTACCTCGTTTGCATCAGTAGATATCTACACGTCGAGTAACGAAACTGTGCGCAAATCCAAAATTTAACTCAATTTTTTAAACAAATGGTGCATTTTTCATTTATTGGTCTATCTTTAGGAAGCAGGAAGTGGTGTGTCATTTATATTTTTTGATGGAGTGTGAAGGAAGAAAAGCGTTTGTCACAAAACGCGGATGTTTAGAAATAACATATAAAGATTATTTATTATTATATATGTAAAATTTATTTTCATATATTTTTTCTCATATACGCGTGACAGATATTTTAAATAGATACATTTTTCTTTCTTGGAGTCATTTGTTGCCGGGAGATTTAAATTAATATTAATTATTATTTTACAAATTATAATTAGTCTTATGTAGAGGCAAGGGAGTATACTTTAATTTTTATATTTGTATTACCATAACCAAAACAAAAATAGTAATAAGGTAATCTATGTCATTCCGAATTAACGTAGCCTTCTTAGACCACTGACGATCTCAAATATACGGCATATAATCCTCATAGGGATTCGCTTCGGTTCATTAACCATATAGCTTCGTGTTCGTGAGATTACAAGCCCTCGCAAATGGAAATCATTTTTCAGGCGTTGAACTTACACGATGATACAAGTGTCGTGGCGAACCCCTTCATGTACCGACCTCACATAATGTTTACGACTAATGCGCTGGATCCCTTGCCGTAAATCTGTACCTCGAAATACGTCTGTACGCTTACCAAACGCCCCAAGCTTTATCTCCATCTCTCTGTGGTAACGTTCTCTCGGTCATACCTTGTCGGCAGCGAATAAAAGTAACACCTTCCCCTGGGGAGTTTTATCGTACGAACGCTGTACTTGATCGATCCGCCGCGGTTGAGACTCCGGACTGTTGCATCCCCTTTAAGATACACATCAGACCATTATTTCATCTCTCCCTTCCAGAGCTTCAATATCCGCACCACCTTTTTCCTCTTCATCTTCCATTTTTGGGCCTGAGTTCAACCCAGTCTCTCGTCCACCTTCTTAAACAACCCACCCACATTTTCCCTTCCCTCGGGGCAGATGTCTAATTCGCATTTTCTTCTCGCCCGCCAAAATAAATCGCATTCCTCGAGTATTCCCGGGAAAAGCCGTAGATTAAATCTACCGTAGGCCTCGTCCCAATAGATCGCTGCTTTCTAAGACGGAAAGACCCTTTTTTTCCATTCTTCGACGAGGAATTTTCGGACATCCGTACAATAATCCGTAATAATCCCTTAATGCGTGTTATGCTTTCAGGGTTTTGCTAAGGAAGTATATTTTTAATCCGTTGGTTTACGAGGAAGAGTATATATTATTCTTGTAGAGACTCCTGATTACAACTTTACCTCAATTTTATTACAATGGAATATAAATAATTTTCATGTCCGTATCCTTGGCGCCGTTCCGGATTTCTATTCACAGGTATCGAATTTGTCTGATAATTTTTAAGTTTATCACAAATAAATACAATAAATGAATCTCGAGTTTTGTTTCTATCAGTAACGGTGAGGATAAATATCGCACATTCGTATTGCATCTGTTTCATTCCTCTTCGTTTCGGAATGTGAAATATCCCTTTGCTCGGTGTAAATAACTTTTTTACACGGGTTCTGGAATCCTTTTAAAATAAACAAAAATAGTTTAAATATTGAAACAACCTGAAAAAATCACAGCTGAATTTGCGTCGGTCCGTTTGATGCAACCGTGATTTTTCAACTAATCAACGGCTTTATTCCTTCGTGAGTTGGATCAATTCGTTGACGCATGCATTATTTTGCGAATATCTAATTATTATATAGACTTTTTGGTTGTGAAATTAAACGATACGCAATTTTACGTTAATTTTGGACAGCTAATGAGCTCTATTAATTTTTCGTGCGATTCTCCGTAACTCTACCCCCGAAGGCTTTTTTGTATTCATTTCTACGGTTTTAAGCGCTGAATAAACGAATGCCTAACACAGGACGCATAAATACCCTGGGACTATTTGGATGACCCAAATCCTTAGTGGATTTACGATCGGTAAATCCTACACCGTCCAGGAAGTGTGTTATTGTTTCAACTAATTCCCCTTCGATTGCCACCGTTACTTCATGCTATTATCACAACACTACTACTTCCTCCATTACTATTTACAGCATGTCCTCTTGGCAGCAGATTCTTGACTGAATCAAGTAACGCTATATCCTTGCCCTACATTTCTTTCATGCTTCATCCACAGTGTCACAAGCGAGTTATTTTCTTTATAATCCTTTCCATTTTTTAGTCAGTATTGATGGTTTATAGAAGAATGAAATCCTATGTTTTTTCTCCATACAGCAAAAATAGCCTCATTCCACATGCAGTGTCTTTCAATCGGACGAATTCGATACGTTTCATAGCTAATAATAGAGGCTTTTGGTAATAATTTTGAGCTAATAAGAAAAACTAGAGCGTACTATAGTATTTGGGGCGGAGTAATAGTATTACTGGAAATTAATGCTTCGTGCCGGCGATATTGAATGCTTACTTTCATCTCCCTGAGGCAGAATGATATGAATAAAACAAGTTTATAGAATCACAGGGTATTGAACTCATGAATGGGATTTTTCATGCCATACAGTAGGTATGACTTTATTCTGCTTTATTTCTACCTCGAAAGCTTTCATTTACCCATAAGCATGATTGAGACAAAAGTGAATTAAATATGTACCTCCCTATACTTTGTAGTACTAAAAGGTAGTTAACAAATATTCCATTCATCAAGATACGGTAACAGGGGAATCATTCATACATACATACAAATGCAGCATTTAGCATTACGGAAAGCTGTGAGAAAAGCAAAAAGCCAGGAGCGAATAATTAATTCCACTCGTGCGTTCATAAAGGAAACGGGTCGTCGAATTAAGCGAGAAAAGCTTTCATGTTTGTTTATAGCGTCTGTATGTAGCATTTGCGACATTTAACGGTGTTTTCCTGGTACGGACGTAGTTTCTCTGATGAGGAAAACACATCCATGAGGATAAGCGTGTAAAATTCAGCTCGGAAACTACTTTTAAAAGGGGATACGGATGCGAGAGGATTTATTCAGGGCCTTGGTTAGACGGTGAGCAAGTGAGGCATTTGCCTCAGGACGTGCACGAGATGAGGCGGCCTGATACTCTGTGTGGCTAATATGGAACTCTTGTCTCCCATTAATTATAACCTCAAAAATCAGCAGCCACTTATGTGGTATATTCGAAAGATGACGAACGTCAAGTAATCTTAAAATAAGGCTCATTATTTATAAGATCAGCTAAATAGTATTATCTAGCCTTTATGTCTTCGAAGGAAATGAATTAACGATGTCTGCGACTTATTTAGACTGGGATTTCCTGTTATACCAGGAAGTTTTGACCGATAGAATTTAATAATATTCGTGTGCTACTTTTCACAAAGAAGTTAATTGGCAATTAAAACTGGTAACATTGATCATTAAATACGTTAAGATTGATAATCGACAAGTATCTAGCAGAACATCGAAGCGGAGAACTGAAAGCGAAAAAACGTTCTTTTCGTCGTAGTGAAAATCGAGCCCAAACCGAAAAATTATCAAAAAAAGTAAATTCCCTGAACGCAATTTATTCCATTCCGATTTCCGGATCGCACTCTCATTAAGAGTGGCAGAATTTATATTTAATAATCACATGCAACGCTGACACGCTGCTGACTTGTCAACGTTGAAATTTTAATTTCTGTGTTTTTTCTTAATTTATTTTTTTATCAGTAGTTTTGTTGGAGGGCGTAAAAATACCTGCTCAAACATAATAAGAGATTTTTACTCAAAAGAGGGTAAAAACAAAACCGTTACCATAAGCTGGAAATTAAATAAAAACATTGTGGAAATAAGTCACACAAAGAGCAAACACTACCGAACCTGTCACCAAAATATCAGATACAAAATAGAATTATCTTTGTCATCACAGTATTTCAATTATTTGATGACACACATGTTAACTATGATAAGATACTTCCACATACATAAATCTACCCTGCAGTCACCTTTAGGCGTGTGGCAGGGGACCATGACTCTATTTTCCTAATTGAATACTTTCGCGTATCATTCTCGGAAAAAAATCAATTCATCAATTCATTCGACTAGTTCTAGTATCTATTTCTCTGATCTTTCCCGCGGTATCAGAACGGCCTATATAACAAGGAGGGCGCATAGTATCGGCTACATCTTCAATGAACGTACTCTGTCTGAATTTATCTAGTAATTTAAATCTCTGATTGAGCCTTCTTTCTTCGAAAGATTACCATCCTGCTTCCTGAAGCATCCGAGTAACCGATTTTTCATAGCAATTCTTTACAAAACGTACTGCTTTTCGTTGTATCATTTCTAATTCGCGAATACAACAATTCCCATAAACTGCAAAGGTAAGGATGTGCAGGAAGTAAGGAAATAAATTAAAAGTAGAAATGAATAGTAGAATATAAAATGATAGATATAAATGAAAATAAAAACTAGGGGATTAGAAAATTCGTATAAACGTATGAAGAAACAGTGTTGATGTAGAGGATAAGTACGCGAAATGGCCCCAAGGGATTAAAGATTAAGTGAAGAAACAAGGCTATACGTGGGAGGCAAAGGATTAACGCCACTCTCGGAAGATATTCCCTTTAACAACGGCTTAGGAATGCGGGGGCACGTCAACGCGCCGCGCAATCTTTTCGAATCACGGCCATAAAAATATAAGGGCAATACGCGGGCGCGTGCCTTCACGACGTCGACGGGTGTTCGGGGATTGCAAACCGAATTTTCGGACTGGATGAGTCTCTATCGAAGTGGGTCAGGCGCCTCTTTGAATTCCTCCTTGCGTAATGGCGGATGTTTACTGCCGCCTCATCTTCTTCCCATAAAGTTTGTCGAACTCGCAACTCGGTATATATCGGGCGATTTCTTTCGTCGGATCTTGGTGACGATCCAAGGATCGGCGTTAACGGAGACTGTTAATGCGACTGGAATTACGTTTCCGCGTCTTACCCAATTTGGAGCCGTGTTTGTCGTGAGTGCAGGAGTCGTCACGTAAGCGTGGGCGAAATTTTCCTAAATGAACCCCCGACGAGCGTGAAATGTAATTACGATGTCAACTTTCTCGTTGAATTCCCTTGCGGAATACGGAATGTTTGTCTTTGCGTGTAGATATGACCCGAGGGTGAATTTAGGCTTTCCTGAAGATCAAAAATAGATTGAATCCACAATTAAAAATTATCAGAGAAAAAACTGGCCTTTCGGTCAGAAAATACACAGATGGGCGTATCATAGAAAATTCAGTCGTTTGAGTGAGGATATAATTGATAAAATATTAAATTATATGCAGTATTTCTGTGAATTAGAATGAGTAATGGCAATACTTTATGTGGTATTGGTACGTAAGTTATGTAATATAATTCTACAATACAATGTAGAAATAAATTCTTACTTAAGGTAATCAGCAACGACCCTATGTGTCCTATTGAAAATTTTGAAAAGGAATTTACATTGGTGTAAACACCGATATATCTATCTCACTTTAGCTTAGAAATTTATTGAGAGTTGCACTATCCCACCTTATGGATGAAGCCTTCAGTTAACCACATGCGACTAGCTATGGCTTTTGGATATTATGCTAATTTAGAGACTGGTTATTATTTGAAAGTTAAGAATGAATAGCGGTTATAGGTTCTTCATAAGATAGACTAAAGATATTCACTCTCGTTTTATTCATAATTTTTGAGAATTGTAACCGAAAAATGTTAACTAATAGAATAATCGGAAATAAAGAAAAATAAAAAATTGAATTGATTGATTAAAATGATAAACAAATAATTAAAAAGCAGCAGAAATATAATATTAAAATAGCCAACCGAAATTCTTCGTATGTTAAGAAAAATATTCTTTTTTCAAAATCTCTTCATCTTCTACCCTCGATCGCCTTTGGTCTTATCCATGGAGCCATTTACTGTGTAGGCCTTGCATATATCCTTCTACTAAATAAGGGGATAGAGATGTATGGATAATTATTTATATCCGTTACTGAATGCCGGAAAACTGATCAATTTCACGCCGTAAGCACTAAAATTGCGACTAAAAATTTGCATATTATCATAACCGCTTCTCCGTATCCGATCACTGCAGTTTTTCGACCTTTAAAGCGCTCACAATCTCCGGAAACAGCTTCATCAGCTATGATAAGCAATCTGAGCTCATGAGTCCATTTGCGTATACGTTCACGCAATGCTCTCATACCGGAAGGGTACTGGTATTTTTTTCGGCCTTGCTAAAGGACGTTTTAAGTTCTTATCCATTAATCTCTCCTCACGAATTACCCGAAAAGAATTTTTCTTTCGACCTCTCGCACCTGCCTTTTTTTTCTTCTTGCTTTCTTGTAAGATATCCGTCCTTCTATGGCATCTTTTCGACGGCCTTAAGAAGTTAAATTCTTGATTAAGTTTCATAGATTATCATATCGTTATTCGCTAACTCATCTGCTATTTTCATCGATGGCTGTCTTCAAGTTGTATTAAAAAAGTATCCTCAATCCCTCACTACAGAAGTCTCATACGGATAAACGATCAAAATTAACACCAATTTAGTCACCAATATAATTAGAAAACCGCAAAACTACAACAGGTGCTAAGTACCTTGAAATACAAAATGGTAGATAGCGAGTTAAACGTTTATAATAAAAATTTAGAACGCTACATGAGTTAGACAAGAATAGGTTCCTCAACATCCACAGTTTCAATCAGTACAAAAATACCCATCTAAAAATGTTCCATAGGTATTATTTCGCTAGAACCACTGCAAAAATCTTACGTCACCGTGAAATCATGCCGAAAAGATCTTTTTCGTCATACTCCTTAAAACTTCAGTGGCACACCTTCCTAGAAATTCGCGTCGTTGGCTAAAACACAAAGATGACGAATAACAGCTCCGCAAACATTTCATATTGGCTCCTTTCGGTAGCCTCCGAGGGATTGCGAAGATTGTTGTGACACGGATGATGGAGCGCGAATAACTGGACCTCTAGGGCGTGCTTAAAGGGAATGAGAGGAAGGAATGAGGTGAGGGCGTATGTGGAGAAGAAAGAGAGATGAGGTTGCAATGTGAAGGATCCCTCGACTCCTGACGGCTGTCTCCCCCAAAATAATCTCGTAGAGGTGAACTGCGGCGAGCGATACCAAGTCGTCCGAGGCTAGATTTCGTTACCCGCAGAGTTCGTGGGTAAATATGATTATTTGTTCGCGCAGCCGATGAAAATTCCCACAAATTCTGCACCGAGACTCTCAAATCATCAAGCTTCTCTTTAAACAACGAGGGAAAAAACTCTGGTTTCCTAACGCTTTTTCGGGTGTTGCAAAATTTGCGGAGCCCGTGGGTTTTTGTGATCCAATCTGACCGTCTGTTTTATAACTGTGGGTATATTAGAATAAATATAATTAAGATGTGGATTCGGTGACGAAACAACCTGTTACATAAACGATACGCAATTTCCCGCTAATGCGTTGCTACTACGCGGTGAGAAGGTCGCGTTTTTCTCATGCGGCTTTTTTGAGGGCATTTTATGCGATGTCTGCGCTCTACGTGAGGGATAATTACGTGGTAATAGCTCGCTCGAAACATTTGAACATCGAGTTCTTTTGGGAATCTTATTTTTTGGGATAACCATTGTTTCTGCTTCATAATCAGATCCTAAGTCAGTTTTCGGTTACCTAATTCTGATTTAAGATAAGAGGAAAGATTATGAATTAACCAACGACCAAGTGAATTACGGGTAGATTCGAATGACAGAACAAATTGGAATGTTTGCTTTTGCTTAAATAGGTCTGAGAAGAACTCTAGAGAAAAGTAATTTGATTACTACACCACACCGCAGAGATTAATCTAAAAGCTAAATCTAAATTATTTGGATTATTGGGACAAAATTTGTTATTAAAGGCAATCGCCTCAATTTGATGTATTCAATTTTAAATCAACTTTACGGTATAACTCATTATCATCAATTAATTCAATATACATATAGATACTAAAGGGAGCAAAACTTTGTCTTATATACTAAATTATAACACATAATCTACCTTTGAACTTGCATAAATTCGTATTTAGAAGAATATTTATGATTTATTGATCTAGGTTACAATGTATTTCTTTTTTCAGCATTATAACATTACATTCCTCTAAAAATCAAGCTTTGGTTGTGAATTCTTAATTAAACATCGAAACAATAGGCGTTTATTTGTGTTAATAACTATTTCTATCGAGTAAGTCAGAAGGAACGGCAGGTTAATTTTGGCTGAGGAATACTTTGTACTCTTAAAACTTGGATGTAGTACTTATGCATGTTCTGTACGACTTTTATTTGAGCTCGAAACCACTCACTATTCGGCAAGGGAGTCTTCATCGAAAAACGATAATCAGCGCAACGTCAAGTACAAAAGAACGGAATAAAAAGTTAAACCGAAATTCGGGGAAGGAGAGGCTCTCGAGGAAATCTTGTTAGACATCCCTTTGCGGCTCTTTGCGCCGAAACCCTATTTGAATATCCCTATAAATTTAAGGCGGAATCCGTCACGTTTCGGGGATTCTTTCCTCCGTTCCTTTGTTTTCCAATTAAGAAAATCCGTTCCGAAGTTTCGCCTTCGAAGAAGTCTTGCTTTAAAATGAGAGATCTGAATCCAAGGACGAGGTAATACGAGCCTTTTTTATCATCTCCCGGGGAGAGTTTCCTTCCGATTTCAAAGGTAACTCACGGGCGGATCTCGCATTTTTTCCTTCTCATTTCCACGTCCGAAATATTTCGTAATAAGCTGTTCGAATCAAGTCGGAATGTTTTCGGAAAAACGAGCTCTCTTGCGCGATTTTGCTCCCTAACGCTTCTTTCCCCCTTGCGGTCAAACCTCGAAACAAAAGGGCATAAAAACTCCTCTTTTCCCTCTCATCTCATCTTATTATTTGCATATCCTCTCTCCCTCCCATTTTCCCTCTTCAAAGGGATGTTTTTTTGTTCACTCGCTCAACTTTTTGAGAACAGAGGCAAGAAATAGATTATTTAGCTCAAACGTAGCTTTGGAGGTAAATAATTTAACTGGCATCTTTCAAAGTCCGTCTCGTGTTCTCTTCATAGATTTATGTTCATGATACTGACATATGCAATTATTAAAGTGATAATCTAGGCGTAATATAATAATATTTGAAGGTGAAGACTTCTACGTATCTAGGCAAATAAAGTTCGGGAAATAAAAATGCAAGGATATACTGTGATGGAAGTTTCTGTTGGGTCTCCCTAACGTAGATATGAAATTTTCTCCTATTGTTAATTTTATAAGACTTTTTCACCCTATAAGTAATTTTCATGCATTTTGTAATGCTGTAATTTATTGAAAAGCATTATTAAAAGGGAGGTGAACCCTAAACGGCATGGGAGAGAATTTT
This sequence comes from Pachydiplax longipennis, assembly GCA_036926295.1. Taxonomy (NCBI): domain Eukaryota; kingdom Metazoa; phylum Arthropoda; class Insecta; order Odonata; family Libellulidae; genus Pachydiplax; species Pachydiplax longipennis. Next base: position 22,665,389 of record JAVFKF010000026.1, on the reverse strand, counting down.
GTGACACTCGGAATGTCAACGACGTATCCTTGTTATGTATTCTTCACTCAGAAAATAATACCAAAGATAAAATAAATGTGGATCTTGTTCATTATACATGATGACAATGATTATTTGAGTCCATAACATCGTTTCAATCCTATCCAATCTTTGAAGTAATGAAATCAAAATAATACTAGCATCTCACTCATATGACACCGCATTTACATTGTCACGCAATGAAAAATGCCATGCTTGCTGCAATTATTTGAAATAGCAACTCTATAAGGGAAGAAAAAAAATTGACAAACATGGTGTTTTGGACTGAAAATGATGGGAACTACGGCTCAGAAAACAAGAAATTCTAACGAATGTATCTTTACATTTACATTTCAAGCGTATCAGCGTTGTCCCTGGAATTGGAATCCATGTTCTAAATTTTACATCGAAAAAGAACTTAATCAATTCTAATTATACACTGTTACTTCCATAGCCAGCGACATAGAGAAATTTTCGAAATACGGTTATGTACCCCCCGGAGATGAAGCTCACAGTTACATTGCTACTAACGTAAAAACGGAAAATTTCCAATTCAAACAGGCAGTCGCACAAACATTCCAATAACACAGACGACTCAACCTTGAATGTCGTGCTGCGATGTAAACAAAAGCATTCCATCATATATCTCTCTCTCCAGGGGCCTTTTCCGAGAAAAACGAATAAGAATTTTAGGTTCATTTCCATGGAAACATAAACGAATTTCGAAAATGATTCTATGTCATTTATTGTGAATTTGATCGTGTACGAGTATTTTCTCGACTGATTTAAATTTATAACGTGATTTCTTCTTACGAAGGCAATCCTGGTAAAATTTGAACGTATATTTATATATATATATATATATATATATACACGTATCTGTAAGTGTCAACGGAAATTTCTCCTAAAACGGATTTTCACCGGTAGGGTTCTCTATCTCCGCGCTTTAGTTCCTCCTTTTGTGGTCTTAAAAATAACTACTTCAAATCCATATGCATAACTGTGCAAACAAAGTAAACCACCTAAAGGAAATACTAATTTAAAAAATTACTATGCTTTCCTATAAAAAAGAAGTATGTAATTACAGACTGCAAAAGAAGATATAATTGGCTATAATAATTCATCGTTACTTTTATGAAAGTTTTCTCGGTTTGACTCCATACGGCTTGAAAATGATCACATACGAAATGCACATAAGGTTCTTTTTAATCTCTTGCTGGCTTCAGTTCTCTTTTAAAAATTTAAATTAAAAACATAGGTCTTACGAAATCGAGATAAGTATCGAAAGAAGTGAAGTTGGATAAAGGTATCATTCTAGACGCTGGAGATTGGTTTAGTTTCAAATTTATGAGATATACGATCAAATATACGAAGATTTTGCGAAATTTTCTGGTTGTAAACCGTGCCTCTGATGACCAAGGCTAATTTTGAATATAATACCCTGCATTTCGTCATAAGGAAACGCGGTGAATTCAGGCTTGAATCAGAACTATATAAAAGTAATTTATACTTTAAATTCACGAATTCTGGCATAGAATGGTCACATTTATTATCATCATTGGTATATTTTATATTATATCAAGATTGGTATTCATTTTTAAATAAGTCAAAGAAGTTTCGTCATTTGTGGCGAGGATTCACCAATCCGTTGATTTATATATCTTCGAGATTTTTCACGTTGGCCCGGCAGATGAATCCCAACATCCGATTCATGTTTTCGGGAAAGGCCTTCGAATCCGATTCTGAAGTTCATTTCCCGGGCTAAAATAAACGGATATCGAAAATGACTACATGTCCTTTGCTTCGGAGAGAACGCATTGTTAAACTCGGAAAAAGGAATGAAGAGAACACCGGGAAACAAAGGATCTCAGATAAAACACGGGGATAGGGAATGATTCGGAAGGAAGAAGGAAAAACGAAGGAGAAAGAGGAAACGGAAGGATTTTTTGCCGTCTCAAGGTAGAATTAGTGAGGCTAAAGTCCTCGCCAAGGAAGAGATATAGAGTGAGGAGAGGAAATGTGTCCCTCATTAATGAGAAGTGCGTGCTTTGTGTATGGGAAGAGGTGGAGGAAAACGGCGTGAGGAGAAACGTAATTGTGTGACTGCGTGGAGTAAGGGGAACGTGTGTGAATGAGATATATTGTGGGAGGGAGAAAAATTGAGAAGGGCAGGTAGTTAACGGGCGGAACCATGAGGGAGTCAGATGAACTTCACTCATGAGAAGGAATGAACTGTAGCAGAAGTAAAGGAATTGCTTGAAGAAAGAGATTTGGGAGAAGCTATTGGAGAGGAAGGTTGGATAGGGAACTGTGAAAGAGAAATAGAATTTAAGTAACGGAGAAATACGAAATATTAGAATTTGAAATGAAATCTACTTACAAAAATCAGCATACATCTTATTTACGTTTCAATCACGCTAACCTATTTCTTGGTCGGCACGTCACTTTCCTCGTTTAAAATTCTTCCATTATTTTCTACATCTTTCGCTCTAGGCACGTGTGCACTTCTTTACCTCAAATTTTTCGAAATAAATAATAATGATGCGTCGCTATCGAGGAACACGTGGAGATGGGATTGCTAAAGGATTAAGCCAATCTTATCCTCTACCAATTTCTTATATCTATCCTTAGTTCAGTTTCTCGCAGCACTTGGAATATTGAAATGGAATTCATACGAATTGGTATTTACAGCATTTCCTTGCTTTTAAGGTATTCACTGTAATAGTAGTATTCTTAAAAGTTCTTCGTATGGGCCCTCGCTGGGAATCGAATCTGGGTCCACTTTAACCAAAAGCCATTGCACTAACTATCTGTTTATCCCAGGTCATATAAGTTTACTGAGGAAATTCAAACTCTCTGAAGTCGCACCACATAATTCGACGATCAAAAGAGGAGAAATATCTAAGACTTACAGTCAAAGAAGAAGTGATAGTAGAAAATTATGATTTATCACATGCATATTTCTCGATCACATTACCGTCTCACGGTATGCATGATATTGACATCGGAACTTCCTTCTACTTTCCCGAATTTGCAATGACAAAATACGCTTCAATATTTGTTTACAGTCTTTACAACAAGATATAAAAACAGGAGGATGATGACGGGTATTGTATTTCTCTGTTATAAGAATGTTCCTAACATTCAGAAATGTCTCTTTAATTCCGAGAAGGATATATATATCAATCCATCAATCACAAGTATATATTTCCTCTGAAGAGAAAAGAAAACAAGAATTCACGCATATTTCCCAATGTATTGAATGTATTCATTAGTAAAATTGACGCAATGCAAAGGATAGGGGAGTTCGATAACTTTTAATCCATTAGAGATATCGATGAGGATAGATGATTCCGAATAATTTTTCTGCCTACTTAGATAGTTATTCAATCGAAAGATTGGAAGCTAGAAGATGTATCCAGGAATGGAAGAGATATCCAGGAAATAAAAGCAGAATTCGCTGGTAATTTGCTAGCTTTTGCCATTAATTCTTTAGTTAATTATGTGGAGTAATAGCGCATCTATAAGTTTAGCCTACCGAGAAACAGACAAACGACTAAGTCTTTCCTATAAGCTTTTTTACGATTTCTTTTTAACTTTTGAGGAAGAAAACGTCGGTGCATACAAAAAAATAGGTTAAACTAAGCTAAAAACGTACTCTATTTAATTTTTAATCCATCTAATCCTTTGAAAATGAAGATCCACTGTTACCTATTCCTCCTCTAGATATAACAGCGAAGCAAACCAATTAGCTTTGCACAATCAACGCATCTCTTGAAATGCTGGAGTCAAAAGCAAATCAAAAGCCCTTACCAAACGCTCGGTTCCTTTATTCCTAATTTCTACACTAGAGATGAGTAATGGGTTACCATTACTGCGTCACAGAAGCTGGACCACGGGGCTAATTTCAATTACGTTTCTCTGAGATGCGATGCAAGCTCTGACAGATGCATCGCCCTACGTTGTTATCTGAGCATAGTTCAGCAACAAAGGAAGAAGTTAATTACTCCCGTATTACGCTATCGGACGCAGTATAAGGGACGATCAGAGTACATGATTGATTGACGTCTGATCGAATATTCTCATAACCCCCTACTGCCACCATCGTCAGATGTTATCGAATACCTATTGTTGAGCTATCCGAGTTAGTTTCGTCAGTGGTCCTAACAACAGAGTAGACTCTCGGAATTTGAATTCGGAAAGGCCACGATGGACACAGCGTAACTCAATTCCTCAGCGGTCGCATCTAGAAGGATTTATGCGAATTAGCCCACCCTCGAACAGCTGTTGTTGTTTGTAACATTCGGGAGAACGTGTAAACTTTTCTCACCCCATTGAGAAACTCCCCCGCCTACGCGTGAACGTGAACTGCACAAGGGCGACTGATATTTTTTTCGGCGAATTTTCCGCCGCTTCTCAGGGTACTTCCTTTCAGGACTTCCGCAAGTTCTCACGGAATTTATTTTTGGCACGCGAAGTCGGAGTGGGCGTAACCCGCCGGAGCGCGAAGGAATCTTAGGCGCCTTACGTCATATTACGTGTGATCGTCCTCAACCGATTAGAATTGGACCTATCGTAGCCGTTGGATGAGGTGAATTATAATAGAGAGGCTTTGTCCGGTCACGTAAGATGCGTGTGGGAGAAAGGAAAACGATCTAGATGCAAGTTTTTCTCCATTGTGTGATAACCTAGGATAGACCAGGGTGGTTGTTAGCTCGTTAACCGCGAAGTATAGCGATGTAAATACAATAAAATCCTGTTAAGACGATTTCAGGGAAATGAATGAAAATCGCATTATAATCAGTTTACGGTTATATCTAATATTCACTCCTTTGATATCACTAATAAAGTGTGTTTTGACTCTTTAATTTTAAATAAATTTCATACACCTTAAAACCATAATGAATCTTTGGGTTGATTATCTCCTAAATTTTTAAATAAATGCGTTACCCCTTGGAAACGAAAAGGAATCTCTTAAATTGCTACAACTGGAGATAGCTTGAAATTTCGCCAACTATTTTGGTGTAATATTGGTTGTCTTCTCGCTATATTTCATTAAAAATTGAACACCTCTAGGACAGTCTTCCTTTGCGTCTTAATTTTGTTTATTTCTACCCTACTATGGAGTAATTTTTTTCAAAGAGATGATTTAGGAAAGATATTGTAAATAATTTACGGTCTATAGAAGTGATTGTGAGGTCGAGTATTGGTTACGGCAGGTTGCATTGCTTCAGGAGTTGGGAAAATTCCTCTTTATAAGAGTGCATAAGACCATCTTAAGCGGTATTTTTACCAGGTGTTTAGAGTGGAAGAGACTGGGACCGAAGGAAAACCGCGTATCAAGTGGGATTGCGACTTTAAAGGGAGCATTTTAAATGTGTTTTACTTGACGCTATAAATTGAGATCGCCATAGCGTAATATATTAAAAGCATTATGGCATATCTTTAGATCTTCGTATTTTTCACTTGGATAATCCGATGTCGATGTTTTGTTAATATATTTTTTGAAACTTAAATGAATTTAAATCTCTTATCGAATATCATTCCATAATTACCGCTGGCGATAGGATTTAATAAGTTTATTTTTGATAAATTTATTAACTAATTTTATTGCTTAATACTCTCACGTCTTCTATATAGACATATCAAAGGATAACGACAGAACTTTTAAGTTTGATGGTTGTAGTTTTAAATAAATGTAGTACTCCGCATATGCATAAATTTAGCTTTATTCATACAGAATATTAGAACTTGTCTTCGAAAGGCAAAATTAATATTTCAATTCACAATAAAAATCGTGATTCATGATATATATACACTTGCGTAGCAGCCATGATAAAAGAGAAAAAGAAAATTCATAAGCTGCACTGAATTTATTTACTCGTTTTAAACAAGCGAGGAAGGATCAAAAATTTCATTTGTGCTACCATAGGAAACCGTGCACTGACATCTACCGGAAAGTTAGCGTGATTCGACGGCGGCTGCGCAGTAAAGATCTCTGCTGAAACTGACCTCTTGCGAGAGAAAGTGAATTCAACAGATATTCACCGCTCGGAAAACTTTTGGAATTATTACAAATAAGAGAAATCATCAGTATATTCCGATCAACTCGTTTTTGGGCCTTTACCCCATGATATATACTGCCTGGGCGATTATATATTTTGTAGAAACAATGCCTTTAATTGTGACTTGTGAGTATTCAATCGGAGCGTAATATACTATAATTGAGAGACTATCATTACCAGTTGAGTTAAAAGTGCTTGAAAGGCTTAAGTCTAAAACTTAGCTTATCTGAATCAGAAAGGTTTATTTTCAGGAATAAAATAAGATTTCAGATTTGGGCATTTATCCTAAAGAAGCAAAACGCAACTATGCGGAGTTGATTTTGGCAGCTGTTAAAAAATAGCCAAATTATACTGTGATTAATTTTCATTCGCGAGACAGCGATATTTGAAGGAAATTCTAGAGGTATAAAAATCCTAACTCCTCATTCTCCTGAATTAAGAACATTTCAAATAATTGTAATGATGCTACCTTAGATTAGATTCTTTAAGATTATCTTATATTGTACGTATCATTTCTTATCTTAAATTTCTTTGAATGATCGCAGAGAAAATGTGTGTTTCTGAAAGAAATAACTCCGAACTTCATTTATTACTATAAGGAATAAAATTAACATATATAGCCAACTATTCAAATTAGACGAAAGACTTAATTTTATTTAAATGTACGTATTTGATTACGATTTTTTTTAACTATTGTCTCTATTTATTCCAACAGACACTTCTGGCCTTTGACGGAGTATGCGGTGGACCTGCAAAGTCAAAAAGGCAGTCAGATGGCGGAAAGGAAGTCATTGTCAACATTGAGCAACCAGACAAGACACAATATCTGGAACAAAATTTCAATACAAGTAAGATATAGCATTGGTCATCGTATAATGTAGAAAGAAAAAAGAGAAAAGAAGATAGAAAAGCTACAGGGTGCTGCATCCCTTGAGAAACGGGTCCATTCAATATAGGTTAATATATAAATAATTCACCATGCAATCGGTTGCAACATTACTGAAATATTTAATAATAATAAAACTTCATTATTTGGGGTAGATAGACAAATTAAAGTATTCTAAAATATGTTTTATATAATGGAGATATGGTTTATGGATCTGCTAAGCAAAATATTTTACTTCGACTTTAGGCAGTTGTTCGTTAAATTCATCTTCCTTCCTTGCTATTAAAAATTTCGGATTCAGATTCAAAATTAACCCGGTTTTAGGATCGAACATCACACAATTGTGGGAGACAGTGGGATATTCATAGGAGTACTTAAATTTTCTTTTCCCCTGACTTACAGTTATTCTTTTATTCTACATGTTTTTAAACATGGTTAGATTTGCTATTCTAGAAAACAATAACCTGATAAATATTCAAGAAGTTTGGTAATTGTGGAGAGGCATGAGATATTTACTAAAATCGGATATTTTTGAAATATCAGATTATCATTAGGATCACTACATTTATATCTGCAATAACGTAACGTTATCACATAAATGAAGAATTAATTCCATCTCAATGAATAAACATATTTATAACATATAACTTCCCTTATCGGCGGTTGTCTTAAATCAAATTACTTCCTAATATGAACAATCGTATGAATTCGATAACTTTATTACATTTTACGTTGCAATGAGAAAGGAACTTTACATTAGCAAAGCAAATGCTTGGCAAGAAAGAATGAAACATCACAAAGAAATACTTGGCATTCATTAAACTCGAAATTACGAAATACTGTTTAATTTATAGCAAAGTCTCAATATAACATACAGTGAATCACTAAAATATCTAGATGTGGATTTTTCGTAGCATGATGTGAGTTCTACAGTTAGTACGAAGAGAAGCATAAACAGTATGCAATTATACTCTCATCGACTTTAAATTTAACTATTGTATCTCTTGTAATTCACTTTAGGATTTTTAGGCGTTCATAAGATTCTTATTTATATCTCAAATTTTACAAGCAGATCTTTGAGAACTAGATGAATTAAAACATGGAAATGTCATTCATAAAAATTTGGATTATTTTACTACAAGGCTACGTTATTGAAGCGCGGAGAAACATCTTATGAAAATACTTTCTTATATACATTTACATTTAAGAAGCACATTGTAACATACAAAAAGATGTAAAGGAGATGTATTTCCATTTATATAATACTACATTCATGTTTCAATTTTTGAGAAGTAATGAAAATAAAAAATTGCATAGTTAATGGAATGGCTATACATCACCATAACATGGTTTTAAAAGATATTTAAATGATTGTTTTTCATTAATTCATTTCATGGATTAGACTTTGACGAAAATAAATTAAATGATTAATTTCAAAATTAAAATTCATCTATAAGTAAATGAGAATTTGAGTAAATTTAACAACATCAATCAAAGCGAAATAATTCTTCGCGTGATGATATTATAACTTTACTCCAATGAAATGGAGCAACGGCATAATATATATATTACTTTCAAAGCGATTTCAACTAACTCAAATTCAATTCAGCAGGTGAATATGGATTCGGATACGAGATAGGACCCGACGGGCAGTTCCACCATGAAAACAGGGGACCCGATGGAGTAGTCTACGGATGCTACGGCTACATAGATCCAGAGGGAAATCTCCGGGTAACCCATTATGTCTCCGACGGATGGGGCTACCGAGTGGTAACACCTGGAAAACCTGTTGAGATATTTTTACATCCACACGAACATTCCGAGGGTGGAGATCACTCCGAGGACCACGGACATCATGAACATCACGAGCATCATGGAATAAACACACCATGGAACCAATTATTCTTCCCCAGAGGATGTGGATTTGGCCCAGGTGGTATCATGCCACCAGGACAAGGAGAAACTGGTGCTGCGTCTGGAGGTATACCAGGAACAGTAAAACCAGGAAGACCAGGAACGCCTGGAAGGCCGGGAACTCCTGGAAGACCAGGCACACCAGGAAGCCCAGGATATCCAGGAGGTCCCGGAGGCCCAGGTGGCCCCGGAGGACCAGGTGGCCCAGGAACGCCTGGAAGGCCAGGGACTCCAGGAAAGCCAGGAACACCAGGAAAACCAGGAAAACCGGGTACTCCAGGAAAGCCAGGAAGGCCAGGTAAACCAGGAACACCAGGAAGTCCTGGCTATCCTGGAGGGCCAGGAGGACCAGGAGGCCCAGGAGGATATCCAGGACAACCAGGACAGCCCGGATACCCAGGAGGCCCCGGAGGCCCAGGAGGACCCGGAGGCCCAGGAAAGCCAGGAAGTCCCGGAACTCCAGGAGGACCAGGAGGTCCAGGCGGACCAGGTGGATATCCCGGGCAACCAGGATATCCCGGAGGACCGGGAGGCCCTGGAGGGCCGGGAGGATATCCAGGACAACCAGGACAACCAGGATACCCTGGAGGACCGGGAGGACCGGGAGGACCAGGAGGACCAGGGCAACCGGGAAGTCCAGGATATCCTGGAGGCCCTGGAGGGCCAGGAGGATATCCAGGACAACCAGGAGAGCCAGGATACCCAGGAGGACCTGGAGGTCCCGGGGGACCAGGAGGTCCAGGAAAACCAGGTAGTCCAGGATATCCAGGAGGACCTGGAGGCCCTGGAGGGCCAGGAGGATATCCAGGACAACCAGGAGAACCAGGATACCCAGGAGAACCTGGATACCCAGGAGGGCCCGGAGGTCCTGGAGGACCTGGAGGACCAGGAAAACCGGGAAGTCCAGGTTATCCTGGAGGACCGGGAGGCCCAGGTGGGCCTGGAGGATATCCAGGACAACCAGGAGAACCAGGATACCCAGGAGGGCCAGGAGGTCCCGGAGGACCAGGAGGACCAGGAAAACCGGGAAGTCCAGGTTATCCTGGAGGACCGGGAGGCCCAGGTGGGCCTGGAGGATATCCAGGACAACCAGGAGAACCAGGATACCCAGGAGGGCCAGGAGGTCCCGGAGGACCAGGTGGGCCGGGAGGATATCCAGGACAACCAGGACAACCAGGAGAACCTGGATATCCAGGAGGGCCAGGAGGTCCCGGAGGACCAGGAGGACCAGGAAAACCAGGAGGTCCAGGATATCCTGGAGGACCAGGAGGCCCAGGTGGGCCGGGAGGATATCCAGGACAACCAGGACAACCAGGAGAACCTGGATACCCAGGAGGGCCAGGAGGTCCCGGAGGACCAGGAGGACCAGGGCAACCGGGAAGTCCTGGAACTCCAGGAGGTCCAGGCGGAACAGGTGGATATCCTGGGCAACCAGGATATCCTGGAGGACCGGGAGGCCCTGGAGGGCCAGGAGGATATCCTGGACAGCCAGGACAACCAGGATACCCAGGAGGACCAGGAGGACCTGGAGGACCAGGACAACCAGGATATCCAGGAGGGCCGGGTGGGCCAGGAGGACCAGGGCAACCTGGCAGACCAGGAACGCCAGGAAAACCAGGAACCCCAGGCAAACCAGGTAAATGCATCTCCTAGAGTTCATTTTCCTTAAGTACATTGTTTGATGATTTTGATTTGTGGTCTTTGGAAAACCCTAGCAATTTGTCCTTGTTTGGATAAGACGTACTCGTATTTACTTTTGTGTCTTTATTTCACGAACGGGTACTACTTTCCGGATGACCCTCGTATTTGTATGAATGAATAATTTTAGTACTTTAGATCTTCAAATCTATTTTATTACATGCTTAATAATATTATTAATTACAAGCAATTGACACATTAATTAGACTTTTTTTAGTTTCTAAGACTTCTTTATGCATGTCAAATGTATTTTGTTGGTAGATGAGATAGGCTTATTTTACATTTACTTAATTTTGTATTAAATTTTATTTAAGTTAGCAATAGTAAGTTGTAATAGTAAACACAGTGTATTGTAATTTAAGCCTTTTGAATACACAAATAATGCAAAAGCATTCATAACAGTGCATGATTGCCGGAAAAGTGTTAACTTTTTCTGTAGAGATAGTAGCATTGGGTGAGGAATTGATCAGGTATTGATATATGTAATAGTAGTATGGTAACTTTGGGCATGGTGCTATATTGGAGGATTGAATTCTTTTATAACTTATTGGTCTAAACTTAGCAATGCAAATTAAAATTTAAAAAAAAACTCTTGTCAATGAATTGCTCCTATTTATATTTTACATTCATTATAAGTCTTTTAAGTAAAATACAATGAATAATTTCCATATTCCTCGATCTTCAATATTGGATTTCAATTACCTCACACATAATGGAACTTCATTTAACTATGTCTAGTATCTCTATGGTTGGCCTTTATCATTATAACTTAGACAAACTATGATTCACATATTTCACACATCTTCATTTGACTTAAGCATATATATCGGGTAGTAATATTTTCTTTATATTTAAAACTTTTATTTGGTACTGAAACAGTAAAGAAAATTGATGTATTAACCTGCAGTATATTGAGGATGTCCCAAGAGTGGTAAATATCATCTAAACTGAACTCATCTATTCGATACTTCCTTGTCTTTAATATCTGTTTACATATCATCCATTTTCTTTCAAATGTATCTTGACATCTTCTAATCTGACAGATAATATTTCTTGCATTTCTTTAACCTTGAGGGTTGATATGATATTAAGTAAATTCATCATCTTAAAGAATATTTACATATCCCATGATAACTATTCAATGATGAACTTGGAAATTTATGAATATAAAAAATAAATCATATCTCCATAGATTATGTAGATTGAATGTGAAAATAAAACATTGCATCTCATCCTGAATGTTTTAAACTATGCAGGAATATTTACTATAAATATATGGTTATTCAAAGGCCTCAATCCCGTAAATCTCTTCAACTTTTCTGTAATAAAATCAAATTGTTGGAAAGAAAAATTTCAGTAACTAAAAGCTGAATAGTATTCAGTATAATCTGAGGAAGAAGTAATTTTATCTGTTGTATCCTAATGTCCATCTGAATATATTCGAACTTACAAATTAAAAATATAGATCTACTTCATTCTACCAGAGGCTACTTAATTTCTGTATACGGTGTTAATTGAAATCATGGGAAATTTAATGTCCCATTCAATTCTTTTTTAATATTAAAACTCAGGCAATTGCAACAGTCCTAATGATTTTATACTATGATTGACTTAAGAGAATAGTGTTAATTTCAAACATAGTTATGTATATAAAATAAAAACAGCTAATATTTTTCTTTCAAAAAATTATAATGGCTAATGATATAGTTAACATACTCCACCAACTTAACATAATGACACTGTTTAATATTTCAAACAATAAATTATAACATTATATAATATAAATTATTATTGGAAACATTATTGTCAAGAGAAAGGCAGAGAGATAAGAAAGCATTAATTAGAGAAGGAATAGTCTCCCAAACAGAAGGTGGAGGAAAAACTAAATTATCAACTATATCTACATTCTAACCAATTCCTTTTTAAATCCTAGTACTTGCATTGCTCCTAATTTCTCACAAGACCTTTCACTCATACTATATTTCCATTAGCAACCATTCAACAGCCTCAAATGGTCAATGATAAGATCGTTTAAGAAATCAAAATTCAATACATTATTATCATATAAATGAAACATAAGTTTCTTGATATTGTTAAATTACATCAATACCTAGTGCTTAGAAAAAAAAAGCTTAAAAGGCATTACACAGATAAAAATATATCATCAGACCTTACCCATTCACTTAACATAATTATTAAACCTAAAATTTTAAACTACCATGTAATCATTCCTTAGGTAAACCAGGAAGGCCAGGAACACCAGGAAAGCCAGGGACACCAGGAAAACCAGGAACACCAGGAACGCCTGGATATCCAGGTGGTCCAGGAGGACCAGGAGGTCCAGGAGGGCCAGGCAAGCCAGGAAAACCAGGATATCCAGGAAGTGGAGGTGCTGGAGGCCCTGGAGGATATCCAGGACAACCTGGAGGGCCGGGATACCCAGGAGGACCGGGAGGCCCCGGAGGACCAGGAGGATATCCAGGACAGCCAGGACAACCAGGAGAACCTGGATACCCAGGAGGGCCAGGAGGTCCAGGAGGACCAGGAAAACCGGGTAGTCCAGGATATCCTGGAGGACCGGGAGGCCCAGGTGGGCCGGGAGGATATCCAGGACAACCAGGAAAGCCAGGATTACCAGGAGAACCTGGATATCCAGGAGGGCCAGGAGGTCCCGGAGGACCAGGAGGACCAGGAAAACCGGGTAGTCCAGGATATCCTGGAGGACCAGGAGGCCCAGGTGGGCCGGGAGGATATCCAGGACAACCAGGACAGCCAGGACAACCAGGAGAACCTGGATACCCAGGAGGGCCAGGAGGTCCCGGAGGACCAGGAGGACCAGGAAAACCGGGTAGTCCAGGATATCCTGGAGGACCAGGAGGCCCAGGTGGGCCGGGAGGATATCCAGGACAACCAGGACAGCCAGGACAACCAGGAGAACCTGGATACCCAGGAGGGCCAGGAGGTCCCGGAGGACCAGGAGGACCAGGAAAACCGGGTAGTCCAGGATATCCTGGAGGACCAGGAGGCCCAGGTGGGCCGGGAGGATATCCAGGACAACCAGGACAGCCAGGACAACCAGGAGAACCTGGATACCCAGGAGGTCCCGGAGGACCAGGAGGACCAGGAATACCGGGTAGTCCAGGATATCCTGGAGGACCAGGAGGCCCAGGTGGGCCGGGAGGATATCCAGGACAACCAGGACAGCCAGGACAACCAGGAGAACCTGGATACCCAGGAGGGCCAGGAGGTCCCGGAGGACCAGGAGGACCAGGAAAACCGGGTAGTCCAGGATATCCCGGAGGACCAGGAGGCCCAGGTGGGCCGGGAGGATATCCAGGACAACCAGGACAACCAGGAGAACCTGGATATCCAGGAGGGCCTGGAGGTCCCGGAGGACCGGGAGGACCAGGAAAACCGGGTAGTCCAGGATATCCTGGAGGACCGGGAGGCCCGGGTGGGCCTGGAGGATATCCAGGACAACCAGGAGAACCAGGATACCCAGGAGGGCCAGGAGGTCCCGGAGGACCAGGAGGACCAGGAAAACCGGGTAGTCCAGGATATCCTGGAGGACCTGGGGGCCCAGGTGGGCACGGAGGATATCCAGGACAGCCAGGACAACCAGGAGAACCAGGATACCCAGGAGAACCAGGATACCCAGGAGGGCCAGGAGGACCAGGTGGACCAGGAGGACCAGGAAAACCGGGTAGTTCAGGATATCCTGGAGGACCAGGAGGCCCTGGTGGGCCGGGAGGATATCCAGGACAGCCGGGACAACCAGGATACCCAGGAGGACCAGGAGGACCAGGTGGTGCAGGCCAGCCAGGAATACCAGGGAAACCAGGAAAGCCAGGAAGACCAGGAGGAGTTGGAGGCCCTGGTTACCCTACAGGACCTGGTACACAGCCTGGGCAGCCCGGCTATCCGGGAGGTCCAGGAGGGCCGGGAGGCCCCGGCGGTATTGGAGGAGAACCTTTGGAACCTGAATTCCCAGGTAAGTCTCACTCTATTTTGTCTACGTGTAGGAATTTAATTTAATCAGGTTTATTATTTTTCAGATATTTTGTTAATTTTCATTTCTAACTTAAGTCTATTTGCTGCATATTAACTGAGTGACTAATTAGATAGTGAATAATTAGATGTCATCCAATTATCACATTCTTTTCTTTTTACATTCTTCATATTTTTAATAACAATTGAGCATTTGCTGTCATACAATATAAGTAAATCTGCCATACCCTTCTTCCCTTATACTTCCCAATTCAAATCTTCTTTTTTGGAATTGTTATGGTTTCATATATGTTGATATACATATTCATTTCATTCATAATCTTGTAAATTTTCAATATGCGTATCCAATGATTTATTTTCCTCTATGCCTTAATTTTCATTGTAAATAAATTATTATTTAGATTCTCTTATAATATATAAAAATAATCGTAATCTAATCAAAAATCCCGGATATGGTTTACATCACTTTCATTTACCTAACATGAAGTGCATCTTCGTGAATTGATAATTCCCAATGGGAATAAAATTAAATAGGTCTTAGAGCATATGTATCATTTATTATTATGAATTTCCCTACTTTCCTAACCATTATCTATCCTTCCTCTTCATAAACATCAGTCTTTATTATTGTTGCATTCATATAAAATAATGCTGCAGATAAAGGACGCTTTTTCTCTTAAATAGTTTTCTTTTTCTGCCATTACCAGTGCGGTTTGATTTCATTACGCATTTCTCACAAATTTTGTATTAATCATTCATATTTTCAATATAACCAAAGAATCATATCGCCATGATGTCTGCTATATATATATATATATATATATATATATATATATATATATATATATATATATATATATATATATATGTACATTTGTGGTCTGAAATGTTTCCGACAAGTCTCCACTTCTCGACATGTTTTCTGAAAATTTCTGAAATTCTCAGAAAGTTTTAGTCGGAAAGTTTTCAGAACACTGTATATATGGCTATAACATGCCAATTTAAGATGAACATACATATATAATATCCTTACATATACAAATATCCTTTACTTTGTTCTACAAGAATACTCATCGCCCAAATTGCACGACTGATGGCTTTTCTCATTGTTTCCATTGTTTTTTCAACCAAAATCTAATTTTAAATTGGTATGAGGTAATTATTTGATGAAATTTTTAACTATTATCAATATTCTTCATAATCAAGGTTGATAATTTTACTCATCCAGACGAACAATATAAATATATATGCAAATAAATAATTAACAGGAACCAACCCATATTACCAATCTTATATCTGACCTCTGAGTTGAAGTTATTTACTGCACACCGACCACTATTTTAATTAATATATTGCTGCAGGTACGAATGGTTCTTTCTTCGTGTCTTATTATGCTATTCGTTCATGGACTGTAATTGTGAATGTGATTTGGATACAATTATTGCATAGTAAAAGCATATGTGTTAGGTTGGGAAAAAGAATACTAATTATATAGGAAATCGTGGGCGTTAACATGGAATATAAAGCAATTGAAACACCAAAATTCTTAACCATTAATGAAGATCATGTTTCTTAATATTAGTATTAGCATGGCGACGCAGAATGTTGAGTTCTATAAGCATATTAAGGAAAAGATGAAAATGGATAGAAACATAAAAGAATTAAAAAGAGTAAAGAAATAACTAAGTACAAAATTAAAATTAAAATCCTGGAAGGCTCTGGGGAATAAATTAAGTACATTTTCTATTACATTCCAAATAAATCATATACAACATAAGAAAGAGAGACATTACAAATATGATATTCCATTCAAAAATTAATAACAGCATTAAAAATTAACAAAAAGATACAAACAAAGACGTATTCCTAGCAAAAATATTAAATGAAAAAAATAAATCAAAAAATAACGTAAAACAAAGCACTGAATAGAAACACAGATAAAGAATACACGCAAATGTAAAGTTTTAAAAAGGTGATGGTGGGAAAAATTAATGTCATTATAAATGAGGAAAATATAAATTTATTGTATGCAAGAGAAAATATTAAATGCATTGGGTGAGAGATTTAAATGGGAGAAGCTATTAGCTTTAGAATCTTTTAACTTTAATACCTAAAATCGAACAAATACAATTTTAAATGGCGACTAAAACAATAAAAGTGTCAATTGATTTATCACTCTATAATCACTTTCACTAAATAAAAGGCGAGCCACAACAACCTAGTGGACCAGGAGGGGCAGGCGGACCAGGACAACCGGGGCAACCAGGATATCCAGGAGGGCCAGGAGGGCCCGGCGGACCCGGAGGACCTGGATTACCAGGACAACCGGGACAGCCAGGAGAACCAGGGCAACCGGGATATCCGGGAGGCCCTGGAGGACCCGGAGGCCCTGGACAGCCAGGCCAACCCGGACAGCCAGGATACCCAGGAGGACCCGGAGGGCCAGGACAGCCAGGCCAACCCGGACAGCCAGGATATCCCGGAGGACCAGGAGGAGCAGGACAACCAGGGCAACCAGGATACCCAGGATATCCTGGCGGACCCGGAGGACCCGGAGGGCCAGGACAGCCAGGCCAACCCGGACAGCCAGGATACCCCGGAGGACCAGGAGGAGCTGGACAGCCAGGACAGCCCGGACAACCAGGGCAACCAGGATATCCTGGCGGACCCGGAGGACCCGGTGGGCCTGGACAGCCCGGACAACCAGGACAGCCAGGATACCCAGGAGGACCAGGAGGTGAAGGACAGCCAGGACAGCCTGGACAACCAGGGCAACCAGGATATCCTGGTGGTCCCGGAGGACCGGGAGGACCCGGAGGGCCTGGACAGCCAGGATACCCAGGAGGACCCGGAGGAGCAGGACAGCCAGGCCAACCCGGACAACCAGGATATCCTGGCGGCCCCGGTGGACCAGGAGGAGCAGGTCAACCAGGACAACCTGGGCAACCTGGATACCCAGGATATCCTGGCGGCCCCGGAGGACCCGGAGGGCCAGGACAGCCAGGCCAACCCGGACAGCCAGGATACCCCGGAGGACCAGGAGGAGCAGGACAACCAGGACAGCCCGGACAACCAGGGCAACCAGGATATCCTGGCGGACCCGGAGGGCCAGGACAGCCAGGCCAACCCGGACAGCCAGGATACCCCGGAGGACCAGGAGGAGCTGGACAACCAGGACAGCCCGGACAACCAGGGCAACCAGGATATCCTGGCGGACCCGGAGGACCCGGAGGGCCAGGACAGCCAGGCCAACCCGGACAGCCAGGATACCCCGGAGGACCAGGAGGAGCTGGACAGCCAGGACAGCCCGGACAACCAGGGCAGCCTGGGCAACCAGGATACCCAGGATATCCAGGTGGCCCCGGAGGGCCGGGAGGACCAGGAGGGCCTGGACAGCCAGGCCAACCAGGATATCCTGGTGGTCCTGGTGGAGCAGGCGGACCTGGTGGGGCTGGGCATCCTGTTGGGCCTCCAGATTCTGGATCACAAGTTACGGAAGCTCCTAGCGGCGGTGGTGGCTTCTATCCTCAGCCAATTCCAGGAGGACCTCCTTCCACGCAAATCGTCATTATTCCATATCCTCTACCCGTTGGACCTAGTCCGGGTGCGTGCCCATGCTATTTAGTTTCTCCCTCGGGACAAGGTCAGCGTCCCCAATCACCCGGCACCTCACCCACACCCGGGTATCCCTCATATCCGCCGGCTACGCAAGGTCCTGGCTCAGCACCTGTTGGTTACCCCAGCAATCAACCTCAACTTCCCCCCGGTGCCGTCATAGGTTTCATACCTGTCATTTTCTTTCCCTACTGTCCTCAAAACAACACTTCCAGTGATCCCTCAGTAATTCAACCGATGTTCCCCGGTTCTTATCCTGTCGGCTATCCTTGTTCATTGTGTGGAAGGCATGGTCGCAGTGACGAAGGCAAAGGATCTGTTAGGGCTCTACCGGCAGAAAGTTTCAGACAAATATTAAGGCAAGCCAACCTTGGACAGATATATTCCCCAGACCGTGTGTCAGTGAGCAATTACGGACGCAGAGCAGTGAAAAGGCTTGTTCGAAGGGGTAAACTTGATTCCGAAGAGTCCACAACTCGTGCTACTGCATCCTGATCTCGTCAATTGGTGATGCAATCCTTAAATTGTCTTCCATTAAATTGAAGATGAATGTGGGGTGCTAAAATTGTCATAACTTGCCAGAAATATGAACTATCAGGAAAAATATATTTTTTTGATGGACATTTTTTATTTGGTGACCTGCTCTAATTTATTTGAGCATGGTGAGCGTGAAGCCAATGTCAAACGATACGAAATAAATACATATATTCAGAATTATTTGAATCATGATGATGCATTATCATGGGCTATGCTAATATTTAAGGAGTGTTTCAGTGCATGAACTTAATATTTTTTTAAAGTGTGTCAGTGAAAATTAAGTGCCTATATACTATCCTTCCCCATGTACGTTATGATTCAAGATTTTTCAGAAAAAAGTCAAACTCTTTCAATAAACGGAATTCGCCTAATAGCTCGCGCAAAATTGAACTACTAAGATGATGTTTCGGAGATGTAAATGAATAAAAATCTTAAACATAACTGTGGTTTGTTTCATCTCTAATCTTTATTGTAATCCACTTCTCATATTATTATTCGCAGGTAGAAAAATGTTTAATTTTATGTAATGCAAGTGTAAAAAGAAAAGGAATCTCACTTTTCTAAACCTCGCTTGGTGGAAACGGGTACTTTAGCATATCAACAGTGCATCTGCTAGGAGTAAATCGTGATAGGATAGTGGGATAGCTATAATAACCAGACACAATGGCATACACAACCGAGCCTGTGAGGTTTGAACTATTAAGTTTAGTGGTAAATTCAGGTGATAAAACGCTCTAAGCATCCTTCCCATAGATCCAACGTCACTTGTTAGAATCTAAAATCCCTTCATTTCGACTCTAAAAGTATTGGAAACTAAGTATACAGTTTCTTTCTGCCACTGAAGTTAAAATTTTCTTTTGTTCGATTATTTTAAGGGAAACATTTAGCATTGCATGATCTGTTTTGACTGCTGCAATACTATTGATAGTTATCAGAAATTCTGAGAAATGTTTGATGAAATACTTCAGTAACCTTTCATTTATCTCTAATTCTTAAATTTAGGAACTCGATGCATCAAGTCCTTGATCTTTCCTTTAAAACACGGATCTACATAAATTTTACGTCTGGAATCAGCTTCGATTTTCTGAATATAAAAATAAGAAATATGGCTTTTAAATATTTATTTAACACTGCCATACGTCTTATATTAAACGCAGACATTAATAAGTTTCTTTTAAGTCGACCTGTATAATACCTTTCTCATGAATCAGGCCTTGAATTACCACAGGAGAAAAATTTATCGAATTCCCATTATCTTAATGCGATATAGGTCACGATTATGTACTTTTCTTGGGAACGCTTCAAGTAAAATAATAGAGAAATAACTACGTAAATATTATTTTCGTCTACTCCGAGCATTAAACGATAGAACACAGAGCATGGAAATACTTCCATATATTAAAAAATTAATGGGCTGGGACAATAGGTGCTTAGAAGCATTTTATTAATTCAGCATATTACCTTAGAGTTGCTAGATTGTTATATTTCTTGGCTACTGAGATATAAACTCCGAGAAAACATATTATTTAAGATAATACTAACTTTTGAGAGGCTGCTAAACAAATGGATAGCAGCATCGGTTGTGATAAATATAAGGCCTGTTTTATTGGAAGAATATAAATCAAGAAAAAATATTTTTCCAGGCCGCTAAATTTTACCAATCTTACCTCATATCACAGAAACGTCCGTTAATATCCTTTTACTTTTCCAAATCGTTAACCGTTTTCTGTGGGTGAATAAATACTAAGAAGAATTATTTTGACTGAATTATTTTATTCGATGCAAATCAAATTAAATGTATTCTTCTAGCATGATCTATTTAAAAAGCAAAAGATTTTCATAAGTTTCTAAAAATTAAACTTGTCAATGTGCACGTGAACGAGATGGTAAAATGAATGA
The DNA here is from genome assembly GCA_036926295.1 of Pachydiplax longipennis. Lineage (NCBI taxonomy): Eukaryota > Metazoa > Arthropoda > Insecta > Odonata > Libellulidae > Pachydiplax > Pachydiplax longipennis. The sequence continues at coordinate 22,644,749 of JAVFKF010000026.1, read as the reverse complement.
CCGACGATGAAAATTTTATGAAAACTAGGAAACAGGTAAGGTGCATCTGCACGAGATGGCGTACACTTACGAAAAATCCCAAGGGAGAATAGACTTGAAAAAAGTCCGACCTTTGCATACTATACATACATTGTAAGAATAGTGATAGTGTTTCGATTATGGAATGGGTCAAGTTTAAAACCATTGAATGTTTGGGAGTAAATTCAGCACCTAAAGTTTCTGTCAACGTGTTGACGTTTTAACGGGTTAAAAGAATTGCACTTCAAGAGAGTATTCAGAGACCGAGTTGAGGCGGACGTAAAGAATCCATCTCTGAGTATTCATATGATAGAATGTCAAATGAAGACACTAACAGTATTGATTTTCCTGGGTGTCTGAAATTAAGGGAGCTATGTCTAGGATTGCTGTCTAAAGAAAAACCACTTCGTTTATATGGAAAGATATTTAAAATAGCGAATAGAATTTCACTAAGGAGCCATTAAGTCGCCTTCTGAAGATTTATATAGGAAGGAATACAACCGGAGCTCACAATTTTACAACCTTTAGCTCACAATTGAATACATTTCCGAATACCATCACAGAATAATGCAAAAATATTACCTCAGAAAATCAAAAACAAAGTTCTCGATTAATTTCAATCAAATTATAAAATTAGTCAAATAAGTGAATAATAATACAGCCACATCTTGGATAGGAATAGAAATGGGATATTACGAGTAACGTATGACAAAGACTCGGATTTCATATCTCATGGCTACCCTTAACAAGGAGGATCGAAAACAAAAAATGACCATAAAGTTCCAAGATTACTGAAAATCCATATTGAACGGCTATATAATAACTTACATCCCCAGAGAATCAACGCCGTGGGATGAAAAATAAAAGGAAAGGGAGAGTAAAATATCATTAATTCGTTGGATACGTATAGGAAAATGGTCCCATCAAACCCACTAGGAGAAAGGAAAACGTTTTAGATAACAAGCATTTAATTCCGCTCATTTCGAAGCGAAAAACAACTTTCACCGAGTACGGGCGTTCCCCCGGGAATGACTCAGGGAACCCGGGGCGTTCCAAACGCCCAGGTAGGCAAACGGGAGAATGGGAAAGAGATATTGGAATGAGCTTGAGATAGAAACAGGAAAGGGGAGGATGGATCTATGGAGAGACAAGGCCGTACGAAGGCAAATTAAGGCGAATCGTGCCTGAATTAGTTCCAAGAAAATCTCCCACGTGGCAGCACCAAAATGAGCCAAATTTATTTTCCTTCTTATTCGTGAATGGTTCGTTCAATTTTTAATCAAAAAGTGGATTTTAACTGAAAATAACCATAGAAATCGAGGATACCCAAGAAGAAATTTATTCTTTTGAAATTGCGATTTTTATTAACAATTTTTTTCTTATCAAAACTTTTTTCAAAAATTAGCGGTAGTCAAAGTGCAGAGCATTTTTTAAAAAACACATTGCAATTTTTATATTAATAAATTAATATATCGTTTGTTCAGGAGAGTGTTTTAAAGAAGTACTAGAAAACAATTCTACGTTGCAACGCTGCCTCTGGAAGTGCATTTGACGGGAGCGCGCGCTAAACCCCTCTCATTCGAATTCGTTTCTCCCAAGAGGATAATATGAACTTCTAAACGAAAACAAATCAGAGGTGTCTGGTTTCTGAGAACATATGCTTATCACGTTTTCGACCACCTAACCTAGTCTGAAGAATATTCGGTAATGAGCTCGAGATATTCTACCAAAGGCTCCAAAATTCTCCGTATGTCAGCGAAGAAAAAGCGACGTAGAGGAATAATTACGAAATTAAAAAATGCAAGGTAACATATTAATATATTAATGTAAATAAGAAGTGTAGAGCGGTCATATAATAGACAGTTCTGAAATATTATCTAGCGATAATGATTGACAGTTTTAATTATTTTGACATTTAGGCGCCGTAGAAAGAAATTTATATCTAAATTTGCATTCATTCTTTCAAGACCGTGTTCCATAGTTTTTTATATTTTTTGTTTCCAAGTTAACAGATGAAGTTATTATTTAGCTGCCACAAATTATTCATAAAGTCAGTGAAAAGGTTTAATCGAATGAAACATCAGTTGCGAATTCTTCGATTTGACGCATTTCGTAAAACAACATTTAAAATTTCAAGAAATTAAACATTTTAATTTTTACTTTACATTATTTACTACATTTTAATTTGGCAGAATTTTTCAGCTATCGGTAACGACCTGTACGTTTGATAGAACAATATTTAATGTATCTTACAACTTCTTTTTTGACAGATGTGAGGAGGAAAATCCGTCCTTACTTTGAATTCCTTAATGTTAATTGAGCAAGAAAATTTATTTGCATTACATATAGTTAATATATTTATGGAAAGTACATTTCAATTAAGCGAATTGGCACAATTTTTATTGCAGGCAAGATGAAAATCTTATTGTTAAATCCGACGGTAGGTATACCGAGAAAGATTTCGATGATATTGTAGGAGATCATTACAAATTTAATTCTACAAAAAATATCTGCAATCGATCAAAATGAAATTTACGTGCATTGTGATACGTGATAATGATATATTTGTGCGTTCAAAGTTCCAGCGAAGAGTTTCAATTTCTGTAATTATTCTATAATATAAGAAATATTCCCCTCTCAATACTCAGCACATTTTAGGGTGCCTGAGGAAAACATCCACGCACAATATACCAAGGCTTCCGAGGGAAGACCCCGGTGGCAAAGGACGGTTATCAGTTAAAATGAGATTACGCAGGTATCGCATGGCATTTAACTCTGCTTACCCTCACATCCAGAGAGTCCGTATTTTTAGGCGGTGTGCTGCGGCATTGCCGTTTTACAATTTTCTTTAATGCATGCTAATGCAAGAACTATACATCCAATTTTAGAAATAAAAGTTGCTACGTGTTTTAAAAAATTAGCTCCTTAGACTGACTACACCAAAAAATTTTATTACATCTTTATAAGAACCTTTCTTGTCAAAAAGATGGTTAAAAAAGGAATGTAAATTTTGATTTTTGGTCTGCGTATATTTTATTATTATTTAGTTTATTTAACCGTTCACTAAACGAAAATCGGGTTAACCGTTATCAAATGAGAAGGAAAACAAATTTGACGCTAGCGGTGCTGCCATCTCTTGAAATTAAATCGTAACTTTTTCTGGGATGATTCGCCTTAAAGTAAAAGATTCACCCTATACGTTCAATAGTTTCTTACTGTCCTGATTTCAAAGAAACAGGAACTCCCAAAGTCTTTAGTCGATCGACACCTATTAGTTATTAGGCTAATTTCTACCTTAATCAACTACCTACAAAAAGCTGTCTTTGTGAGGAGTGAGGTGGTTTGTCTTTCCTTTCCTCATACTTGACATGACGTATGTGCGTAAGGAGGAAAATAATCAGCATCGAGAATTCCCAATGCTACTAAATGAAGTACTGTCAAGTCACGGTGGGCACTGAGTTACTGAAAAGGAGCTGCACGTAGGGGTAAGTAAAACTCTTTTAAATATTTTGAAATACCATTCTTCCTTCGAAATTAAACGATACCGCGTTCTATCCTATGAGAAAACTACGTAAGAACGCTCTCTATTAAATGCTAGTTAAATATTACAAATGAATAATAACTTGGGAAATGTTCTGTTTCAGTTTATTGAGAGAATGAATTTTTCGAGAAGTTTTCAAAGTTCCTCTCTCCTTTACATTTTTTCTGGAAGTGTGGTACATTGCACTCAGTTGTTTTTTCTTCAAGCCATGAATTAATTCTAAACCATGGAGAACGAGATATTTTGAACTATCGATCGATTAGTTTTACTGCATTCTGACGCATTTTGCTCAGTTCTAGGTCGACCTCATTCGTTTATTCACAGTTCCGCCAAAATTTGATGAACGATACGCTATGCAACATACTTACAAGCCAATTTCATTGCTGGTAGTGCAATCGAAACCGCTAATTTCTCTCCCATTCCACGCCATGTAATGCATTCCCTCTGCCTAATTCGCTTCTCCGATGCGTAATTTCCCGTACGACGTTTTTAATTACCTTTCCCGTACTGTTTTCCTGTATATTAAATCCGCTACATTCATTTATGCTTTTCAATTTGCATTTTCATTTGATTCGCAAACAATGGAGAAATTCTGACATTTTTTCTGAATTGAGCATCATATTTGTAAACATTAGCTATAATTATTATTCTTGTAATGTTCGTTTTAAGAGCAATAATCGTACAGGGCACTATTATAAATGAAATTTTTAATGGCTGTTGACTGCCGAAAGGCTGGGTCAAATTGTATTTGGTATGTATTCGTTGGTAATATGTAAATTGGAATTTTTATGCCGAGAACATTTGTCGGCTGAAGTGTTTCCGGGATCTGCGCCACTTCGGTTGAGAAGTGTTTAATTGATATGTAATCACATCACAACGATGTAATACATACTCTGTAACCACCAAGCATTTCCATCAAACCTTCACTGTATTTCCTTCCCATTGTACCTTATACTCTCACACCTTTGACTCAGCCACTTCCACCCTGTCTTTCCTCCTTCCTTTACTATCTTTCCTTTCGTAGTCTCAACATATCCAACCCCTCTCATTTTCCCCAAAATGCCTTTCGCTTATACGGTATTCATCTTCGTATCTCCTCTTTACTTCACCTACATTTCTCCACCCCTTTTCTTTACCTCACACCATACATTTTTGTAAATAATTCGACGTTTTGGTCATCTATTCACCTGATTATGGCATGATCTTTGCTGAAACCGGTCGTCTATTTATTTAATGTTTATTTATAAATATATGCACAAATATTCATTGATAAATAGGTTGAATTCAACCAATGCGGCCTTAATGATATAGACACTCATCGTAAGAACATTTAATGTTTGTAATGATAGCCATTATTTGCAGTTAAATGTGGTGATTATCCGGTTCCATCAAGTTATCTTCAAAGTAGTTTATTAAAGTTTATTATTATATTATCTTTTTATTTTTTTTTTCTTTCCCTTATCTCACCCGATTTCATCATGATATTTGCTTCCCTCTGACATTAATATTGGATACATTTAAGATTCACTCATCTTTCTTTATAATCCGCGTCGCAAATTTTTCCGTTTTTAATCGTGATTGAATAATTGTATTTTTAAAGCGTGCCGTAATCGGCATAACTTACCTTAGAGCATTCATGAATTCCGAAAGGTTTTTATGCCATACATGGTGGAATTAAGCCTTGTTAAACAGAAAGAAAAATTCTTTTTTTACGTTTCATGAACCTTTAATATCTGCCCGCAATACAAGTATTTCAGACTTTTGCACTAGTCGGTAAAGAACTCAATTTAACACAGTACTTGACCATAACAAATTTTTGCAATTCTAATTCTCAGAGCTGAGGTCATCTCGCGCGTGACCCCCACCAATAATCGAACCCGGTACCGCTTTCACCAAATGGAACGCGTTGCCCACTTGGGTATCCGGGGGCAATCTAATTTTCTTTCCATTTCAAATGCCGCTAAGAATTTTCTGCGAGTTGGCTGCCTGTTGAGTCTGCCGTCCTTGCCCCTTTCCTTCTCAAAGGATTCCCTGATCCCCTCACTACTTTCCCTTATCCCGTTTGCTTGCTTGGGCGTTCTGGATCCCAGGGTTCCTTCCGTCATTCCCTCGGGAATGCCAAGTGAAAGTTCTCCGCGACAAAACGAGTGGAATTAAAATGTTGCCCTTCACGTATCCTTTTTCCCGGAATTAATCGGATCTTTTACTCCATCGCTTCCCTGTTTGTTTGGGGCATTTTTGTTTATCCCCACTTAAATAAGCTCACCAGGGGGAGTATTTGGACGCATTTCTTTGGCATAATTGCAATGAAATAATGAGGTCGGTAACCGTTCTTCCACTAACAACCCTTGGGAGGCATTTTGTTTATTTGATAAACCCAAAGAGTGTGTTTTTCCACAAAAAAGACCGCGGATTGCGAAATAAAAGTCGAGGAGTAATTTAAATGCAAATTTCAATGTAGAATAAATAACTACGCATTTACAACTGCATGGTTTTCCGGGCGTTTTTTTCCCTCGGAAACAGATATGCTGATATTAGTCGAATCAGTGCGTTATGCACTTCCAACCACGATAATGTTTGCTATTTATAAGAAATTATCTTACAAAAATATATTTATCATGATGATCTTTATTATAGCAAAAATAATTATCACTATAACTCTAACTTTAACAAACTACATTGGTTATAATTGAGTGAGTATTAACTGGGTAAAAATATTTATTGTGATCGAGTGATTCATCAAAAATTGCATTCGGAATTAATTAAACATTTTAACTCGAATCCTTCTTGACATGCTCATCTTTACGAATACTCGACTGCTTCCGTCAAAAATCGGATTTTTTTTATTATACTATTATACTATTATACTATTATTATACAGTTATTCCAAAACAAATGCTGTTTTGCCCTTTGTCAAAATTTACCTTCTGCACGTCACCGAAGCTTCGACAAAAGTTGTCTGCGTAGTCCCTCTCATGAATCGAGAGACAGTTAAGACAATATTGCTCGTAAATATTTTCTGACTACGGTTTATTCCGATACCAAAGTTTGGGTACTACGTATCCCTCTGCAAGACTTTTACTATCTACAGCCTTTAAATCACATTAAAGTGTAGGTTTCCCAAGAATTCAACGTTTGCAAAGATTTATCCAAAGGTTTACACTAAAAGTGGTTCGAATCCTGTTTACGAAAAATTTTTTCTTCGGAAAATTAAGCTTCGGGTTTGAAACTGAAGAAGCTTCATAAGAAGAGGCTAAGAAGTTGCTACAGCCTGCTTATTTTAATGAAGCTATTATTTATATAGTTAAGCTTTCGTTTATTTTAGATACGCGAAAATACATTTTTACTCATAGTATCTCAAAATATTTGGAATATTAACCTTTATTTTTTTACTATAAGAAAACATTTAATTTCGTTCTCATCTTGCTTTCATAGATGTATTATACTAGTTACACTAATTTTTCGTCATTTTGTTTGGAATTCTCTCAATTTCGACTCAAATACGGTATTCCACGACCAAAATAGGCAACGTTACTCAATATCTTTTCTTTTCGTTATTGTTTCGATTTCGTAGGGCCATTCTATCTGATTTAATTCTGGAAAAGGAAAGTCTACAATCGATCAAAATGAACTTTACATGTATATCTCATGGAAGAGTTTTCGAGTCATCCAGAGTCGAACCAAGGATACTTCAGACAAAAAATATCATACATAACACCCCATTGAAGTTGTAACGACTCAAAAAATTTATAATCCTAATGCGTAAAATTAATTTCCAAAGATTTTTCCATGCATTTCTCACAGGTTTTACTGATATTGGATGCATAAATATACATCGGTGATTATTTCACGAACTTTTTCTCCGCTCTCGGCCGTCAATTTTACGGCTGACTCAAAACGAGTGCTTATGTTGAAGTTCCTCCTTGCGTTTTCTCTTCCATCGGGTGCGTTACGCACACTGTATGTCGTGAGAGATAATCCGAGCATTCTCCACTTTCATGCGCAATTATCACGAAGGTCAGTGCCTTTGTTCGTAGGATTAGTTGCGATACTCTTTGCGCCAATGCTGACCTTTTCCTCGGATCGTAACATGCTAAGGCTGAAAGAGGGACACCTAAGACAAGGAGAGTATAATTATGGAAAGATATTTATGCAAACAGGTGATCGCTCCAGCAGATCAAAGGTCGACTTAGAAAATTAAGTACATATTTCACCTTGGAATCTCATTCTTAACTATCCTAGAACCTCATTTTGCGCCAGAAAAAGTGACTAGACAAGAGAATTTAAAACAAAATTAACCACATGTATCCTCACAGCCTTCCAGAAAAGCGGTGTTGGTTTGGAAGAGGGTAAATTCATCGTTTAAGTCTTTCCAAATCGCAAGAAAAATGGTTTTGGAAATTACATAATACTTATTCACAAAAGTAAATTATTATTTAAAAGTTTAGAAACATAGTAACAAAACGTTTCTCGAAGTGAAATTTTAAGAATATTGATCCTCATTTAATTCTATAAAAAACTTGTTAGTAGACAATTAGTAGTTATCACATTAGCTAGTTATTCGTAGTCTTTACATAAATTCATATTCGTGTTCTTCCTAAAGTAAACATGATATTTTCACAAAATTCTACACTCGCGACCCTTACTCTTTTTTCGTCATATCCACGAGGTCCTTCCCTCCTTGTTAGCTGCGCAAGCCTGGTATAAATCGACGCTCCTTCCTTTAAAGTTCATTATATAAAAGCGTAGATATAATAAAGGCTATACTTAGGAGATACCGTAGTTTTTACTCAGAACCCAATATGGAAGTTGATAAAATCAGCTAGCGTAGATGATAAATATAGACTGATCAAAATACAAAAGATCACATAACAAAAGAAAACGTTTATCCGTCAACAAGATTTCACAAATGATGTAGCTGCACACTATGCTTTTCATTGTGTAACTAGTTATTCCTCCATCTCATTAGTTGCATTATCTATTGAGTGTTTTTTTTTAGATTCTAGTACGTCCTAAATATTGTTGTTTTTATCATTTTTTGTCTCCGGTGAGAATCAACAGGAATCATGACTACTAATTTATAAAATATCTTTATTTTATAGAAAATTTTTTTAACCAAACCCTTTAAAATATCTCTAATAAAAACAGGTTCCTTCCCGATTACGCAGTGAGTAAATTCCTTGAAACGTGCTGCAATTTCAAGTATTCAGAATTGAATGACAAATATATATCCGTTATTTGAACAATATAATGATGCTACTTTCCAAAATACCAGGATATACGAAGAGAATGCAACATTTACGAATGCCTTTCTAGATGTATAAATATCAATTCAAAGACCAGAAGTAAATTATGAATGATGAAGGGGAAAATATTGAAAGAATAATATGCATACATTCTGCATGACTCCTCCATCCTAATTAGGAATGCTCGAGCAGGATGTCCCGTCACGACATGATTCAATAGAATCTCTCTCGAGTAATGAGAATATTTACCTACCGCATCCATCATACTCTCAAAATAAAATGTGCTTTACTCAATATTAACTATAACTTATTTAAACTCTTACTAATTCTGGTCGTCTATAATTATTTCTTATGGAATCCCACCTTTGGGAATACTTAGGTAAATTCATAAGAGGAAAAATCAATGTGAACAAAAAATATCTACAACGATGAGTAGAAAATATTTTCCGTTTATAATACAGGAAGTGTGCAAAGATACGTACTTACTTTAGGAGACTGTAGAGTGTGTAGAACAAAATTTTATATTCTCATACACTCAATACTCAAGAGAAATGGAGTTACAGCCGTTTAAATTTGGAGTATCTGTTATTTCCTCCACAAATGAACAAAGATATAAATATGAATTTCCTACAAAAACAAAAATTTCTGTAAATATAAATCTGCGAGTGCGAATTTTAGTCTACATAAACTGTAATATTTATCTTAAAATGTATGATCTACCTAGATAATCTATCGTAGAATAATGGTTTCATCGGATAGGGAAAATTTCCATAATATTCAAATGAGGAGCAAAGTTAAGAGGGAAAAAATCGTTTGAAAATCGGAAGTATCTGAATTGGAAAAATATAGGAGAAGAAAGTTCTCCATACTCTCCAACGTTCACTCTCGTTGGAGACTGAAACTACTAATCACACCATCTGGAAATTCATTGAATCACTAGCATTCCTAGTAGTTTTCAATTGAATCCGGCTGAACGAAATCTTCCCTGAGTTTTTCTTTTACAGCCTGTCCGAGAGTCTTTAATAACATCGGAAATCCCTCCGCCGAAGTAATTCAAAAGGGAATCCTTCGTAGCTAACGCAGTCTTCCGGATAATACGTATCTATTAAGGAGAAAGGAGATGATAGGTATTCAAAATATCAGTGTAAACTTCCTCCTAAACCTCGTTCCGAGCAAATACCATCCAATGATATTTTCTCTTATCCTCTGGTAAACAGTGCCCGTAGATTAGTTGGCTGGGCTATACAGTTGGGTGGGAAGCTTTTGTCATTTCGCTCTCTGGATTAATTTCCCATATTCGACAAGCTTTCCCTTTAACCAGTGAATTGATTTTCTTTAATTAGTCCCCATGTGCCGTGCCGCATGTGTCGGTGACCGCACTTCCTGTACCAAAATGTGATTAAAGGGAACTAATGGAGTAGTAGGATCATGTGCTATGCAGGAGCGATTTTGAGACGCGATTTCACTGAAATTTAATAGAAAGTAATCACTAAAAGGTAAGAGTAATATATCTGATTTTACTTCATTCGCTTCAGTTCTAAATTTTAATCAATTTTCAGAGTTAAATCGTGTGGTACGATCAATATTTATACTTAATATTTTCAAGTGAGAATATGTGATAATTTCAAACTGATGAATTATATAAATTAGCAAATATCTTTTGTCTATTTTTAAGTAGAATTTTGAATAAATCGCTGCACTTTCCTAATGAAATTAATAAAATATAAAAGAAACGTTATCAGTATATTTCATATTTTTAAATCACTGTAAATTGACTTTCGTCTGATATATTGCCTATTAAGCTCGAGAATTCGCTGAGAATTCACAGATTGCGGTGAGATCGGATGTAGAATTATGCGGACAATCAAGCATGGTTTGCGAAGTTGCTTGTGATAGAGAATTAATTGATTCAGTATTTGACGTAGAATCACTTCTAATCAAAGTCGCATTCCGTCTGATATAATGTAAGAGCAGGCTCTCCCTGTTCAATCACAGGCATAATTAATTGAAATTACGATATATTGATGTGCCGTTGACATATATACATACCTTCGTGGCGGGGAACATTCGTCCTTAAGCAACATGTGGCATTCTTGGACGTTTATTGCCGCTCTTTAGTCACTTATCAAAAATACACTTTTATTTAAATATTTATTTCTAATGTTTCTGTTGACCTGAAGTGAAAAATTAAGCGAAAACTTTTCTCATTCACTTCATTTAGCGAATGAATCCATTTTCTCCTATAAAAATTTGAGGATTAACTATTCAAATGTAAGCAACGCTCAGCACAATATTAGCCTTAAGTTTTCTCATCCTTTCTTATAATATGGAATGTTAAATCTAGCCCTCCGATTGAGAAAGGTTCTCCAACCCTGGTCTAGACAAAAAAGTAGCAGCAAAAAATTTATTTGCTTTGAATTATCCCTTTTAATTATCGATGCATGTTGTGAGTAATTGGTAACGAGATTTGAATAACGTAATGCCACGTTTTGAGTTTCCCTGATTGAAAAATATTTTCATGATAATTAACGATATAGTTTTAGTTATCTTAGATCATTTTTAATGTGTTAGCACTGGATTTGGGATCTGTAAAAGCTATACGCATATTTCATCCTATATGCCTATTTATGCCTTTATTCATCATATATAATTTATTTAGGAATAAGTATCTTCTACTTTCCAGGCGAGCAGTCTAAACCAATTAATATATCAAGTTTGACTAGCAAATAAAATAACGTGCTAATAATCGGCATGTTAGTCGTAAATCAGTGGCCGAGGTTCTCTTTTACAATGAAATATAAAAAATTCCAAAATGGGTGAGAAGTTTGAATACATCCAGATGGTCATCAATATACGTTGTTGAAAAATATGCGATTGAATTAAGCATGTGATTAAAATAACCGTGATTGACTACTTAATAAAGGAAAAGATATTTTTCCTTACGAATTCATATATTAATACATTTTTATCTCTAAAGACTTTCCAAATAAAAATCACGCTACGTTTAAGGGAGCTTTTTATTCCCCATATATAATAGCATAGCGACGATACGTGAGTAACTAGCTAACAAGCGGGACCCAAAAGCAATTCGGTGGACAAACACCAGTCACTGAATCGACGACCACCTTTTCCTCTGGGATCCTTCCGGCAAACAGAAGCGCCATCACTGCCCTGGCAAGAGCACACATTTTATCAGGGGCCGTCGAATCAGTTACCTGCAGGGACACGGCGAACTTTGGGTAACGAAATTTCGACGGATCCCAAACCGCATTAGCTTCCCTCGTGACATTCAATTGCCCAGCAAAAATTGCCACTTAAAGCGTGCAAAAGGTATCGCAGGGAGGTTTTTGTTGCCTTAGGGACGTCACCACCTCAAGACTTTGCCCCCCTTCGGGATGACTGGCTCATCCGGGGCGGGCGTTGGCGTCTTTGAAACAGAGAGTGCTTCTCCTAACCTTGACTCTTCCCACGAACGGTGAAAGGATGGCGGGTCATTCGAAGAACCGAGACAAGTTGTCCGACTCTTGGGATCTGCGAGGAGATGAGCTCTACGGACAAAGAATGGGAATGAATTGTGTAAGGAGCGGAGGACGTGGGCTTATTTATTTATTTTCCCCGCGAGGCCTTTAATGGTGTGGTGACTAAGATCAGAAGGTCCGTAAAACAAGAGTAAAGGGCGCATTTCTGATTCTGGAGGTCGCGCAGACCAATTTTTTATATCTCCCGAGCTGGGAATTGGATTTCAAAATACAGAAGTCCGTATCCTCAAGGAGTCAATGGGCGATGACGCGGTAAGCGTTTCCGTCGAAATCTTTCCTTTGAGGCTGACCGGAATTCCCAACTTAACGTATAGGAAATGCTTCTTATCCACAATTCTAAAAGTCATCTAATCTATTAAATTTTTCACTCGCTAGTGTATGTGAATGACCAACGATAGCATTAACCGCTGCTAAAAAGAAAACACATACATAGAGGAGTAGAATGGTTACTCAGTAGTAGCGTAGGATCAGCAAAGGCCTGATAACATGAATAATAATTCTAATAATAATTTTATAATGCAATAATGTAAACATAAAATAATGGAATATCCTGGTGATATCAACTATTCGCAGGTGGAAATCGTTTTAAGAAATAGAATCACTATTTGGGGTTCACTAATATAGTGCATCTTAAAATTTTGCTGAGAATAAAAATAATGCTATAAGCTCATAAGTAGAGCCAACAACCTATTAATTTTTATCCTTTAAAGTCTAAGAAACTATTTTGGGATGAAAATAGATTTCATTTTAACAACAAATATAAAATAAAAACTCTGAATCATTACATACGAATCTCGAGAATCTGTTATCGAATATCTGTTTTTAACGAAATAGTTTACAATATATCTTCTTTATAGTGCTACCCAAAACCTTACACGGAAAATAACTAAATTTAAACTAAAAGTGAAAACTTAAACGATTAAATTAATTGCTTTAAATGGTAATCACTTACAGACAAGCCTTTAATCTTTGAAAGACCTGAGTATATTTTCAGCACCTTCACTTAAAAGGTGATTCACTAAATTTTTTGCATATCATCAAATAAATAAGATTTTATAACATGTTGTTATTATATACATAAAATTTTATCTGTATGCAACATCTATATTTTTATTATCATTGTAAGTTTAAAACATTATGTAAAAAGATTTTATTTCAACCATTATGCATAAAGAAATATACATGAATTCTTGGTAAAAGAATTATAGAAGTGTTGGAATAAACGTTTGACTGATGAACTGGAAATGTGAAAGGGGTTGAAAGAGAAATAAATGAAAGGGTTTTTTATAGGTGTTTTGAGGAAATGAGAGAAAGTCGTTTTGACTGAGGAAATAAAACAAATGCAAAAGAATGGAACTGATCAGATATTGACTTGAAAGGAAGTGATAGGGGTAACAATTTAAGGAAAACGACAAAGGAGAGACTGAAGCAACAGGTCTTGATGATGCATAAAGTGTGGGATGTGTTAAATATAAAGGAGATGAAAGGAAGAGAGGAATTCATGGTAATTATCTCTAAGAAAATTGAGCACATCAAAAATAGAATTATATAAAAATGTCCGCATTTATTGCTTTAAACCCCTCAAGAAAAGCCTCGCACAAGTCAACGGGACATTCTGCAATTAACCATTTGACAGGCTGGCTTAGTGGGTCGAAGCACTGAAGTACGGCACTATTATCTCGGGTTCGAATCTAGATGCGGGAGATTCTGGGATTTGAGGGTCGCTAACTCCGCTGGAATTTTTTTTTCATTCAAACCTCGGAATAAACGGGTCTGCGATATAATTTGTTTTTTTTTTTTCTTTTAAGGATGCAAAAGACCCCGCACCAGCCCTCTAACACCCTAATCGTTTAAACCATTTCAAGTCAGTATAATCCTTACGAAAAGATTACACTGCTGAGCTCAAAGTTCGACGACAGAATAATTAAAATACAGACAAACCACAAACGTTGACAGTTAATTGTGAGTGGGATGTAGGTACTTTAAAAATCATTCTCATGGCTTGAACCCAACAGTGCGCCGTTTTGAATGGGAAAACAAAAGATTTAATTGGTCAGACATACGTTGGCTTTAAATAACTGAATCATTCAACGCGCGCAAACGGCGAGGCAAATATATATCAAAATGGTCAAACATGGTATATTAGAATTTGGACGATAAAAAAGAACGACTGAACCATTACATAATATTTGGTTGTATTTCGAGTTTAATTTGTTTTTTTGTGGATGGGCCTCGCACCCTTTTGGCAGTGCCACTTGTCACCACTGTAAAATTGGAATATGCTTTGCTCATCAATGAGAAGTGTGTGTCCGCCAAAGGAAGTTCATTGCAGCACCAGTTGGGAATAGGTCATTATAATGGCATCTACCACTATCTATAGTTGTTTTGTTCGTGTCCGAAGAAAATTACAGTCCACAAAAATTCATATAGCGTTTCCTTGAAACCAGTTGTGTCGTTCGAGATTATATCGTTCCTTTGATTGCTGTTATGTGTGAGGAGAGTATTGAAAATGTTGGTGATATAGGAATTAGAACTTCGTATTGCATCGTTGTTACAAATAATGCAAAGAGTTGATAACGGTGCGACGAGATTCGAGATAAAAAATATTGATGTGAAATAAATTAATTAGCTGCGAATAATAGCGGAACAGTTGGATACAATGTCTAATCTAACAGGATCTAATGAAGGAATCAGTAAGTTAGCTGCTTTGCAGGCTTAGCAGTCATCTCCATTCGAAAAGGATTCAGGATAACATCGTTTTTGTGAAGAGATTGAATCGATGTTCTATAACGCTAAGGCTGATATTCTCACGCACTTCCCAGACGTTGAGTCTCATAAAAGTTCAATGGAGTAAAGGGCTGGTACGAAGGGTAAGTACCAGGCCTACGACCGGTCTCCCTAGGCCTTACCCGTATCATCTGAGTCATCTGGTTGCGAGGAGTAATTTTAAAGCACGATATGATGACCCTAACAGGTTGACGAATGCCTATTTGGAGGCCCTGTTTGACATATCACCGATGGTTAGGGAGGCTCAAGCCATCCGCTCATTTTGTACCCTAACTTCAGAGTATGTGGACGCTCCGAGAGCCGTGGGGCACAACTGGAAGGTCCGTCGGTCCCAATGCTTTATTCATTCCGCAAACTGAACTCCCTACTGCAGGAGCAATGGGATAAGATTGGATTGGAAGGTGTCGTGCCATCTTTACGCACTTTTATAGATTTTTTAAATGAGGAATCAAAATTCCTGCGAGCGGCCTCGTCGGTGCGGGTGGAATGCAGAAATGTTTCAAATACAGCCTTTCAGAAAAACTACCAGTTTGGTTTTTTACACAGATGGTCAAAGGGTTCAGAACTCATGTCCAAGTGCTTGGTTTTCTCATCCTTTGGATTACTGCAAGAGTCTTGAGATTATCGGTGGGATCGAGTATAGTGAAATCGAAGCAGTGGTGTGTCGTTTGTTTCGCCAGGAAGGATTGTTCACTGTAGTGCCAGTGATCACAAGTGTAAAATTTGTATATGTTAGTGTTGGAGAAGTGAAAAGTGTGTGTGCGGCAGAGGAAGTTCGTTGCAGCACCAGTTGGAGAGAAGCCATCATAGTGGTGAGTGACACCATCTCCTATCTATAGTGGTTTAGTTCGGAGCCCAACAGTATTAAGGTACATTCCACACGTGTATAAATTTAGATTTACGGAAGTAAAACGGCAGTAATATTAAACAACTCAAATTGTCGTTGATTCGCGATTGTTCAGAAATCAATAGAGAACATTTCTTAGAAAGAGCTATATGTATTATATTAGAGAATATGACGATCAATCTTCCGAATTAATTGTAATGGTTAAATCTATCGGTGGGTAAAAAGCCGTACTCTAGCCCGTTCATAGGAGTTTGTAAATTAAAATTAGACAAGCGTGAATACATTTATGTTTAATATACTATAAAAAGTTTATTGCGAAAATAAACCTTTAAATTTGTATTTTGGCTGCATGGTATTCTA
This sequence comes from Pachydiplax longipennis, assembly GCA_036926295.1. NCBI lineage: Eukaryota > Metazoa > Arthropoda > Insecta > Odonata > Libellulidae > Pachydiplax > Pachydiplax longipennis. The sequence goes on along the minus strand of JAVFKF010000026.1, from coordinate 22,628,411 downwards.
TGTTTCCATTAATAATACGATCTACTTCCGTTAATTAAGTTTATCATATCTAAAATTTCTATGTAACAAATTAACTGTTTATAGCTATGGTTAGAAGTTGAATTTATGAAAACCAACATACTTAAAATGAAAAATTAGCTACTATGAAATTGTTTATGAAAGTTAACAATTCTTATCAAGAAGCTTACTACAGCATAACAGAAACAGCTCTGTAATGCCTCGGGAAATTTTGACGCCATTTTTGACACAACGAGGTGATAGGAAAATTACTAAAATATATAAAATGTGATTCTGATATAGGTTCTCTAGGTATAAAGGGGATATCTATCGGACGGGTTTCGTATGAAACGATGCGCAAGTTCCATGAAAATGCGGTGGCATTTCGCAACATTAATGGACTCCTTGGATGAAACCGTTTTCATTGCCCACGCAAGGGATTGAGTATCGATATTTCTTTATAAAGAGTCAAGGTTGAATGTTATTCTATGAGACCTAAATTTCCAAATAGAAAACCGAACGATGAAGCCATCACATTGGAAAGTTTAGGAGATTAATAAAGGAGCAATCATGAAACCGTTTATGATTTCAAAGTTCATGATTTGTTCTTATGTCCTGAAGTACTTCTCAAAAGCTAGAGGTAACTCTGATACAGACGATTCAAAACCTATACACGAATTTACAAGAACACACGTGCAAGTAAACAAAAATTCTAATGTAGATCTTCGCAAGTTGTTACGTACTGAATTTTATCAAATGCTATATGTTTTGAAGGTTTGTTTTACCATATGTTGTACCGATGAAAATCTAGCACGTTTGAATTTTAATATATAACGAAAAATCATGAAACTCTTATAAAATATGAGGATCTGTCCCAGGCTTGAGATAAGTTCTTATCAATTAGGGATTGCAATAAGGAAACAAGGAACATTACGATACTCTCCACCTATATCTATATTGATATATCTATATAATATTGTTAATTAACATTAGAAAAAGCTTGAAAATGTAAAATCCGCTGACTCCAGTTTTCTATATTTTTATGCAGTAAGCAATGTCATTTTTGCGAAAGTGATAAAAGATGATCTCAAAGCCTTCCACTTAAAACACCACACTTTCCTCAAAGAGAATTCTTATTTTCATATTTATGAAAAAAGTTAACGTTAAAATTGAGAGAGAAAATATCCTGGAGGAGAGAGGAAATTCATAGGAAAGCGTATGAATATATAACAACCTACCCGCAAGGTTTTTTTTAGGAATTCGCTGAAATCTCTTAAGAATAGTGAACAGACATGCTTTCCTCCCTCATTATATATCATACTCAGTAGCGGTGGTAAGGATTGGACTTGCATAATTTTAGATCATGAGACATAGTTTTGTATGGTTACATTTATGGTGAATTCCAAGCGAAGATAAACAAGTTGAAAATTATTTTTATACATAGGTTCAACTTTACTTTCCCATTTATTTATTTACACCAATTAGTTCGCAAAGATGTGCACACCATTAAAGTAAATTGAATCAGGCTTCTATAAGGTAAATTTTAATTAATATTTCATACTAGGACAATTTATCAGAGATAGAAATGATTTTTATCTTGTATTTCCACTCTGTGTGTAGATAAAATTACTTTCGGTAGAAGCGACTGCTTTGTATGCAATAGATATTAGGATAATTTAATCATGTGTCATTTAATCATGTGAATGCGTCTCCTTCCTATTAGCCGAGCGTTCACAATGATACAATATTTCAAATTAGAATTTCGTGTATTAATTCTGATATGCTTAAGGGATTTCGCGAATTTTGAGCGTATTTAAATAATTAGCGTCAAACTAGAACTTTGGGGAAACCTTTGAAATTTGTGGTAAGAGCGATAAACCTTTGATTCATACAAGCACCGACATATTCGGTTTCACAGTTTCAGTGTTTTTAATTAATTAAGAGCGATTCATAAGTTTCTATATTCATTTCCTAACGAGTCTGGAGTATACAAGTATATCCAATTAATGATCTACGGGTGTGAATTTCCGCCCGCCGAATGACTTAAACCGCTCTACCAATCTTCCTATAATTTTCTCTTATATATATGAATCTTCATTTTTCATAGGTGCCTATTATTCTGTATTATAATAGTATTATTATAATTTTCCATCAGCAACTTAAATTATTTTTTTATTTATAATTTTATCTCAGTTTTGTACTGAAATGCAGCTTGACGAGAGAGCATTACTTTGATGATATCACTATATATTCGTTTCACAATAGGGATGTCAAGATTTTTGGGATTGAAAATAATGTCCAGTTTTTACAAAATTCCTATTGTACTTTGAAATTTATAATTAATTTCTCATGTTCTGATCCCTTTCACACAGAACGTAGAGTAAAAATACCAATGAAGACGCTCTGCTATCCGCTTATGAAGTGGTTTTTTCCCTTCGTCAGATGCATTGAAACCCACTATAGCCACTTGTCCACTTTATTTGATGGAATTAAAATTGTTAACATTACATCTCCGCATTCCTCTCACCTATTCTGCCACGCCTCTTTTCTAAGGCAATTTATTCGACTCTTGTTTGAGATGACTTATTCTATGAGAAGAAAATGAAGTTATCGCGAAACAGTGAAACTCTTTATCCCACACATATCGAGCTGTAGATTGTGTGAGATCTTTCCCATCAATCTCGACTCATCGGGCTGAACGTTAAATTAAAAGTTTGCTGGGTGGTGTTACCGTCGCAATCCCATGTTTTTAACAAATCCCATTAACCAGAGTAGCAGTGCAGTATTGTGTGGGCTGTTGAGTGAAGTCTTTAAGCGATAGTGCTGCTGTTAAAAATTAGCCATTCTTCCATTATTGTTTATGTGTTAAGAATTGCTTCATTGTAGAGTGAAAAATGAATGAATGAAGTTACAACGGCAGGCGCTTACTTTTTCAATAAAGCTGACCATGCCATAAAAAACGACCAAGAGCCAACAAGTATTACAAAGCGACAGTTTACGGAAACTTTAATTACTAAATGAAGGAAACTAAGGAAGATACATTTTCGTTTTAATATGTAAATCACTTTTTTTAATAACTTTTCCTTGAGTTTTCCGAGAAAAAATGAATTAAAAGTCCACCTAATAACGCAATTTTGACTCAGTCCTCTGAAAAGCGTGTTAACAGTATTTTAATTAAGAATTCGTCGAATTTTGTTAGTTTAGTTTTCCTAAACTTCTCCATTGTATGCAAGAAAAGGAATTTATTCCTAGGGTAAAATGAGTATTTGTTTCCATCCACTTTATAATAAATATTAGCATATACGAAAACGGTGTAGGAACGGGTAACAATTAATTTGGCGATTAAACAAGAGAAAAAACTTTCTTTAGTACATCTACTTTCTATTTGTACATCACGTATATATACTTGTATATGCGTATACACAAGTATTGGTGTTAATACGTTTATATAAGTATAAAAATACGCATATATACGTCTTTGTATAAATAAACTACATGTAAACAGGTACGCAAAAGTACGAAGCAATCAAACTAATTGCTTAGCGAAAGTGGGGTTTTGTTATGGAAGGGTTCATTTCTTGCTTTGGTCTAAACCTTCAGAAGCAGAGGATTATCTTTTACAGATGAATCAAGTCGTAAAGGGTGAGAATAGGTGGAAACTTTTGGGACTTCACGAAACGAAAGTGCGACCGATTCTTGGCTAAATGTCTATTTCGGGAAAGCCGTTGAAAGAGGAGTATTGTTAACAACCTTTCACCCTTTGGGAGAAAGTCCAAGAGTTTGAATCGAAAGAAAGCACCTCTTTTCCCTTCATTCTCATGGAAAATGTATTCAACTCTATTCGAACCTCCGCGTATTTAAAGAAGAAAGTCCTTTCCAGTTTGTCACTGTTCAGATCTTATGGGTTCACGCGGCAGCTTTTTTAGCATTGCGTATCGAATTTTCAGTCCAGTATTTCGGAAATCCTCAAGGAGATGTAACTCTCGCGAGAGACTTTAAATGTCTTGAACAAACGCAGAGGTGACGAGCAAACGTAATGTATCATCTAGAATTATTTGTCCTTTGTTTAATCGCCTCCGAGAATTCTTTCCCATTATCTCAGAGAGAAGAAAAAGTCGTAAAAAGAAAACGCGTCCTGTTAAGACGACTTCGTCGGCTGAAAGTGATAGTTATGGATACGTTATTCACCGCTTAGAAAGCGCTTGTATAAATACGCCCTTTTTAATCTTCGTCCACGACGAGAAACGTAAGAGTTTAAATATTTCGAGACTTGGGACGTTTATTTTTCGTAATTCTTTCCCAATTTCGTAATCTGGGATAGCCGAAATTTCCAAAAATAGAATTTGCGTTTGAATATGTTTTGTAAGTGGCTGTATCTTGAAGGACATCAGGTTAATTGCAAATTTCAGGCATGAAGTAGGCATCCACAATTGAAATAGTAAGTAGCAGTATTTTTTAAGTGCTTCGAAAAGAAAGAAAGGCTGCTTTCACGAAGGGCAAATGCGTTACCCACTCGGCTATCAGTGAACCCTAGAACAAATTACTCTGATATGGAAATAAGCCCTTAAAACCTAAGACCAAGGGGACCCCTGAAAGACATGTGGACAGCGCGTTTCACTTAGGTGAAAGCAGTCCGGGTTTGATTCCCGGTGAGAGACAACGTGCGAAATTGCCTCAGCACTCGAAGCACTTTTAACAACGCTCTCACTACTTAAGGCTAAGGATAAGTAGATTGCTGCAAATGAAAAGGGATAGGAAGAATAAACAACGCATTATTTCATTTATTTTATAATTAACCCAATTCTTGCATAGTCCTGATGCTGGGACAGATATTGGTAAAAGTAGAAGAGGAGAATTAGAGTTGAAACTTACGTACGTATACCTCCAAAGAGACTACTAAATCCTATTAGAGACTTAATTCACACTAATTATTTGTTACAATTTGAAAATTTCCATTTTTCTGGAAAAATCTAATGTAAAATTAGTTATATAGAAAAGAATAGCCATTAATTCTCAGGTTTAGCTTCTCTGTATGCACTAAAGCAAATTACTTGATTCGCGGAATCTCCGACGGTGAAAGGGAAGAGAGGGAGAATCGTTCCCCTAGGGTTCTGCCAATGTCACAAGGGAACAGAAATCCTCCTCCCAACAAAACAAGACGTTTGTCCACCTTCAAAATACCTTGATTATGCGCTTCATTCTTCCTTTTGGCGAACGGAAAATCAATAGGAAAATTCCCTACGTATTTTCGAATGTACTCATTTATTAGAGTGAATGCTGTAGAAATACTCTTTTTTCGGACCAGGACCTGCAATTTTGAAAGCAGGGTTCAATGCTTCGTAGTACTCAAATGCATAAAAATACAAAGAAGAGAATTCATTGACACACACCAAGTGATAACACCAATCCTTATCCCGTCGTATTAACTTAGATGCTTTTTAATCGTTAAGAAACAAGAATTCTACGTAGGTGACGTGTATAATTTCACATGTATTAGCCATATGAGCTTACAATCAGTGATGCTTGTCTAAAATACGATGAAATTAAAAAAATTACTTATGTATAATTCCGACTTGAATGGATATTATGTATTCCCATATTGTTTACATTGCTGGTGTACTTATATATTACACAGCACGTTCCTAACTAATGCAGAATACATCTGCATCTGTTAGTACTTATGTATTCGTCCACGATATGCTGAGATTCCTGAGTGAAATATGCTTTTTGATGTCAAGAAAAAGATTAGAATCATCATAAATATCTCATGAAGGCCATCGTATGACTAAGACCAAAATTAAAATTCACGGTGGTTCCCCTGCAAAGGGTTCGCTTTCGTTTCTGCGGACAATACTTTTATCCTCTAAGTTCCGGTTCCCAAGCAAATATTCTACGTATCTGATGTTGACCTTCCACATCTCAGCAGTTCAAAAGAAAGGGAAAGAAACAGTCGTTCTGCTTCATCCAAAAGTAAATGTAAAGGTGGAAAACTCTCTTATTCTTTCTCCTTAGTCCGTAACTTGAAAATATGTATAAGTTCTGATCTCTTTAAGGTTTTCACGAAAATAAATATATAATACTTCTAATTTATACTATACAAAGCAACATTTTTAGGTCTAAATTTGTGATTTGTTTCATAGAGATTGAAGGAGAAAACTTGCGTTAAAAGAATTTCTTACAGAACTGCGCTGCTTCAATTAGTTGCCCAAATTCCTCATTCCCTAAACGTTTTTCTAAATAGTTATTTATTATTAAAAAACATCTCACGCAAGGATTCCAATTTACTTGACGTGAAATTCACCCCTGACCTGTTTGGATTATTTGAGATAATTCAAGAGATCTTAGATTTCTTTACCTTAGATTTTCAACGAAGTGCATCTAATTCATGGAAATCAGAAATTAATTGTAATGTTTTCTAAAAGAGCGAATGCTTGCATTTTAGGGTGAAAATTTTCTGTAAATAAAATTCAGAGATGAAATACTATAATGATATACATATACTAATATAACCTGCAAGCCATTTTTGGCGTGTGTTGGAGGAAAAGTATGCATGAATTTAAAGAAAAATATTATTTCAATCACTTGTAAACCTTATGGGAAAATATCGATGTAAATCACAAACATTGATAAGATGGTAGAGTAGAGACTTTTTGATTATAAACGCTCTTTAAATATGGATTTCCACTATTATACATTGATATATCCACTATAAGAATTGTGCTATTCTTTCCGTGAGGCAAAGCTTAATTTTTAGAAGCTTTATATTGAATTTATTTCCTACCTTGCAAGGAATTTCGTATAAAGGTTGTGCTTCTATTGACATGCCCACGTTATGACTCGCCCACGTTAATTCCTCTTTATATAAAATATAAGCTATGATTTTCCCGAGCGGAATGCCTCTCTATCGACTTGAATCTAATCTTAAATCTTTGAATCTTTTGAGGATAAATTTCTGTCTAAATGGTAAAATCCCCATGAGGTAACATATGAGTTGCTCGGCAATATTATTATTTCCCATTAATCATCCTCGGCTGATTTTTAGAAAGTGTTACGATTGAATTTCACATTTTAACGCGCCTCAAGGACGTTAACTCTCATTCATGCGCTTTCACATGAACTATGAAGATGCATAACACTCTGTTATTACTATCCGAAAACAGCCAGTCACCATTTGTAATGGTGTACACTAGGGCGTACCGAAAAACAAAAATTTTTAATAGCGGGAACGTAATAGGTTGGAAAAGATGCCTTTTAGGCTCAATAAGAAATGTGCAAAAGATGGGCTCTAACAAAGTTCGTCTTGGGCCTGACCAAACAGCTCGAAAATTCGAAATTTTAGTGAAAATTGCGTTTTTTTAGGTGTTTATTTTTTGACGGAGCATACATACATTTGATTAAATGGCTGTTTTAATTCGTTTTGAATGAGGAACAATTATATTGAGCCATTAAAACCGAATATGACGAGATATCGTACTTTTAAAATTTTTGGAAACACCATGAAAAGTGGCGGCTCCTCGCTGGTTCAGCTGCAGTGAGCTACCCAGGACTCATCATGAGGTAGAGCCTGCTAATCGAGTCCCACCCGCCTACACACCCGTGGACGCATACCAGAATACTAGCTGATGTCTTTGAAGGTTGCTTTTGTTCCAGTTTTTGGTATTCGCGAGAGGATCCTATCGCCTATGAACCCGTCTCTTGCATCGTGGCCATAGACTAACCGTGAGTCCTCTGCGACTTCATTTACGGTTCGTTCGACAGCTTGAGAATTATTTGGGAGGACAAATAATGTAGCAAGCTGCTTTATAGGTTTCTTGGCCTTCTTATGAAGAATTGATAGATTGGGTTAAAGTCACTGTCACCGAGCCACCACTTACTGTCAGCTTTTCCCCCGAGGATCTTCAAAACATTAAAGATAATGCCAAGAAACCTATAAAGCAGCTTGCTACATTATTTGTCCTCCCAAATAATTCTCAAGCTGTCGAACGAACCGTAAATGAAGTCGCAGAGGACTCACGGTTAGTCTATGGCCACGATGCAAGAGACGGGTTCATAGGCGATAGGATCCTCTCGCGAATACCAAAAACTGGAACAAAAGCAACCTTCAAAGACATCAGCTAGTATTCTGGTATGCGTCCACGGGTGTGTAGGCGGGTGGGACTCGATTAGCAGGCTCTACCTCATGATGAGTCCTGGGTAGCTCACTGCAGCTGAACCAGCGAGGAGCCGCCACTTTTCATGGTGTTTCCAAAAATTTTAAAAGTACGATATCTCGTCATATTCGGTTTTAATGGCTCAATATAATTGTTCCTCATTCAAAACGAATTAAAACAGCCATTTAATCAAATGTATGTATGCTCCGTCAAAAAATAAACACCTAAAAAAACGCAATTTTCACTAAAATTTCGAATTTTCGAGCTGTTTGGTCAGGCCCAAGACGAACTTTGTTAGAGCCCATCTTTTGCACATTTCTTATTGAGCCTAAAAGGCATCTTTTCCAACCTATTACGTTCCCGCTATTAAAAATTTTTGTTTTTCGGTACGCCCTAGTGTACACACCCTAAATAAATAATGGAGGATTTATTTTCCGTATGATACCAATGCAATCCGCAGGTCCACAACACGTCAACAGAAAAATTTTAGAGATATTTATTAGTTCTAAGCATGGGCTGGCTATTTATCGTTCCCTCCAAAATTATACAACCATTTTCTTTACAAGGCGAAAAATACCCTCATTTTTTGTGCACTGTATTATAAGTTTCAATCATCATCAAATCACATACTAAATTGGAAAGAGTAAGAAAAAGAACATTAATTCGTCTTACGAGCCAAAAAAATCAGATATATATATTTTAAGTAAATATTTCATCAAATAGTCGTTTGGTACTTTCGTCAACATTTTATCAAGGAACAATTATTAACCAATTCACGTGTGCTTAATTTTTTTTAAATAACTGTCTTCAAAATCTCAAAAATTCTATTTTATTTTTCAACAAACATCCTCTAATTACCAATATACAACCACAAGAATTTTACATCGGTGACAATTTTAACCGGAAAATATGAACTCCCTTTTTTCCGCTGAAGTTTTCAGTTAGCAATCAAAATAAGATAAATTGGTTGCAAATTTAAGACTTGGAAATGACTTTCAATACTAGACTTATCGTCAATTTGTAATCAAAGCCAGATTCTCTTTCAAATAAAAAAAAACTCTAAGATAAATATACAGTTAAGTGCGTAGCAATATTTAACTTGCTTGGCGCGGTATTGACTTTCTTAATGAAATTGGTTAGTTATAGAGAGTGCAAATATTAGTATTGTGTTTCTATAAATATAGGTTTTTTCGATTGTACTGTTTGGACATGATTCTGAGAAGTTTCTCGATTCCAAAATAGTTTTTTTCTTTATATAAAGGATATTAATAATTGTTTATAAGCCTTGTCTACTTTTCCTTGTTCTGAATGTCAAAAGGTAGTATTTACACGAAGTTGTGTCTCCCATCTGTCATATCTTTTCCATGATTAACGTGTTCTTTTTGCTCAATTCAATTAGATCCACGGTTCCATTTCAATAATTTACTTCACCGCGTTATCATTGGAATTTCGATGTTTTTTCAATTATTGGGTTCGTCTTACCGAGAAAATTTACCTTCGAATGTACACAAATGATGAGGAGTTTCACTAACAAGCATCTGTTATTAATGGATATTTTTAGAGAGTGGAGGAAAACTTTTAATCGTATTCATTCCCCGTTCTCGAGAAACGAGAATCGATGATTGGTTGTTCATACATCTCTCCTGAAAGCACTACGTCCTAATTCAATGTCTCTCTTAATTAATTCAAACAACCCATTTCAAATTTCGACGGTATAATGTTATCATGTTTGACATCGAACGAATTCATTCCACCTAAGTGTCTCGTAATGAAATTTTGCCACGATCTCCATCCTTAATCAAATGTTCCCTTCTTCTTTCTTACTCTTCTTTCGTAACTGTTAATAACTTCTTTGTATATGTTTAAGTTTCTATATCTTTTTCTTTCAACATAAGCAGGTTTCCATCTGCAAAAAGAAAGATCTCCAAAGATATATTCTACGATATAACTTAGTTTCATTATCTTCTCAGTTTTTCTCGAAGATTAAAGTTACACCGGTTACGAAAACCACGATAAAAGTTTTTTTCCCAGTTTTAGCTCGTTTTATTTTCATTGCAAAGAAAATTCTTTCACAGAATTAATTTATGAATTAGTTCCTTTATGAACATAGAATGAAAAATAGAGAAGTAAAATACTATATAGGAGGCTGTGCCCATAGTATAAGAGCAGACACAACTATTATGGACCCAAAAAACAAACCTAGATATATAAGATTCTGTCGGTATCCCACAGCTATATGGATTATCAACTTTACACAGGGGAAATAATTCTCATACGCAAAGAATAAGGCCTTCTTTAACATTCTTGGCATGATGCATAAAAATACCTTGAAACAACTTCAAATTTGATCACGATTTTCTTTGTGATATTTTCAATGTCTCTTACCCATTCATTCCACTGCAGAAGTTATTTCAAAATATGGTTAATATTCATTGGAAATCATGGTAAAGATTCCCACAATAGGTTTGGAAAGAGAAGTTGCAGCGAGGACCTTATCGAATATTTATAATGCGCAAACCATGAATTTTCAAGGTTAAAAACAATCAAGGTTAATTAGCCAGGAAATGGTTAATCCAATAGGAAATGTGATCCTCAGCAGGGAGGTCATCTATTAAAGGAAATTAGCATAGTTCTATGAATGGCAGGTTCTGCTGATTAGAGATCTGGTTACTTAATTCACGTAATTGGAATTACACTCCCGATGACATCCTAATATCACTATCGAAAATTTTTCGAAGAATAAATAAGGTTAAATACGTCTTAAATTGCGGGGGTAAAATTACACTCAAAGAATTCGATATTTTCTAAATTTTATAGTTGACAGGAATCGAAATATCCTTGAATAAATGGCTAGCTCTCTTTCTAATGGCATGACTCTTTCCAAAGGTAAATAATAAGGTACAATAATAAGTGTCTACTTCCTGAGACCGTGAGGCCTTACTCATGCTGACATGAATCGTCCTTGACTCAAATGCAGTATCAGTACACTCCATTTGTGACCATCGAGGATTCAGATGCTCAAAAAGCATTCTCAGAACTTGAAATTTTTTCCCTTTTGTATATTTTTAACTCAACGCTCCATTGCATTGCTCCTACCCTCGACGTATTCAAATGTGAATATCCAGAAGTAAATGTACGTAAGAAAAAATGTGTCACTTCTTAGAAAAAATACTGTCCAGGTTGGAATGTTGATATTATATTATATTTCAATTATGTTGATTTCTGTCAATGAATTTTACAATGCGCAGCCACTAATCCTGATCTTTCATACGATCACCACAATAGTAATATAGTTCAAATGTATAATCAAATATCAATCTTAAAACTCATTTCAAAATGATAACTAAGACTCGGTCAATCTAGTTTACTTATGTCTCAATTTATCCTACATCTATACCATACAAAAAATCACATCTTCGTCTCCTATATGTATAGCGAAATTTAATTATCATCGTCTTCTAGATATATAGTGGAATTTATTAGACTTCAAATTTTTACTTCTATATATAAAATTGTTAAGCTAATACCATTTGGAAACATTTATAAAATATTATTTTAACTATGATAACCATACATACTCTATTTTTAATGCACCCCAATTTTGTTCTTCTATTATCGGCATTTTTACATGTTTTTATATTTCGTCTTTTACAAATTACAGAAGCTGTCAATCAGTGTGTAATCGATGTTTATTTTGACTATTTCAATACGTCGACAGCTATAAATGAAATATTTATTTAAAGTGTCTCATTATTCATCTCCAAAATTAAACATGTTAACAGACTACAAATTCCTCTTTCGTGGAAAGATCAACATTTCATTTTTCATGGATATTTTGCGATCAATGATCGACTAAGTAAATAGGGTAATTTCGGAGTGAAAGATTGAATGGGAAAAATAGGGTATCTTTGCAACAATTGATAACCATGAACACAGAATGTCTCCTCCATTGTGAACGCGACTGCTCCATACACAACACAACCACAATCAAGGGCCTCGAGAACTGATTATTGCGAGACGATATTGGTAACAAGATGTCATAAACAAGCAGAAAAAAGCGACGCGAAAAGGAGTTGAGGCCGAACGAAAGAATAGCATAGGAAAAAGCGGAACAGAGCAAATTTTGCAACCGTCGCTAAAAAGCCTCTCGGTGAGTAACGCACTGAGCGACGAAATGACACACTCTCGGATACACGGTGAAGTTTACAGAAAAAGGAAACGAGCGAGATAGGAACGCTGTTATGTTCTCGATAATTTGGGCGAAGGACTCTGAAACCCGACCGGAAAATGGTTATCGGGAATTCCAATAAAAGAGGACCCGTAACGATTGCATCATTAAGTAAATCGATCCTGAAGGATCTGCGATGTAACTAAGTATATGGCGTAGTACCTTGGAGATGAGGATTTTCGAAAGCGAATCTAAGATTGAATATTTGTCATGCTGAGGAAAGGTAACACGTTTGTGAACAGCTGGCATTTCAAATGATGTTTCTGCTGTTAAAATTTATTCACAGATATTAAATATAATGTCTCTAAATCCTAGACAAAAATCACTTGAATTAATTATGTCCAACTAACAATATCTAATGTTTTCTGCGAAGAAAAATCAACGGCCTATAAATATGTATCCGAGAAAATGTTTTATTTATCGCGAAGGTATGGAATCTCATATTGTTGCTTAATATTAATTCTTATATAAGGAGGAATGAAAACGATTTTTTTATCAACAAATTAACAAGAAAAACATATAAATGAGAAATCTTTGGGTTGCGTCCCAATTAAGTACTTTTTTATAAACTTTGGTCGTAAATAAGGAAAATGAAAAATTAGTTAAAGTACTATTATTCACCAATAATTATAAATAAATACCAATATTCTCCATCACTAACCACCAAGACTTGGCAAGGTACGAGCGGTGTTGAAATGGAAAGACACTGTGGGCATAATTGAAGCCTTATTCAAAAGTAATCACCAGAGGCCTGTGTTGTGCTCAGTTGTTCAGCCTAAAGTTGTGCTCAGGCCTCTGGTGATTAGTTTTGAATAAAGACTTCGATTATACCCACAGCGTCGTTTCGTACCTTTTCATTTGAACATCTCTTACAAAAAACTGCATTTCAATTTCAAGCTTAATTTTTTGAGGTAGCAAGTTAAATATCATCGTGTGGAGAATATACATATCTTGGAAGCAGTTGAATTCGACTTAATTAGGTTACATCTTTTTCTTCTCAAAAATACTTGCTCCATCTGAGATAGGTAGCATATCACTAATAACATAAAATAAAAAATCCCATATATCTTCAATATTTTGGTTAGTATTTAATAATTTTGAAAGAAGTTTTAATGTCTCGGAGGAATTTGCATGGCATACTTCTCTGAAGAGGACGTGTTGGAATGTTTCATAAGTAATCTTTGAAAACCACTTTGAAAAGGAAAGAAAGAAAAGCGGGAATGAAAAATCGACCAAAAGGAATTGATATTTATCGCAGCAATTTAGTGAGAGATTTTCAACATTTCCCTCTTTTAGGACTTCTGTTTCCGGTAGCTAGGATGTTGACTTTTCAGGAGTTAAAAACTTCCATTTTCGGAGGAATTCAAAGTTACGGCTAACGCTCCTGAACAATAGATGATTGGGAGTTTTACGCCTCCCCACACCTGAAACGACTTGCGAATTTTTTATTCACGAGCCAAACAGAGGGTTAACAATGCACACTTTTTGCTATCGGCCTTTCATCCTGACCGAATAATCGGAGAAGTGAGACAACCGTTCGACTCGCTGCCATCTGTAGCCAATGCTGATCTTTTATGCATCGGAAACATATCGCCGTTTTCACCATTTCTAAAAAATGGATACGTGAAATCCTCGATTCACACATGTAAATAAAGTTATCTCTTCCATTCCGTTGGAAACGCTCATTCACTTGCAACTTTTTTTTCATACGGAAAACTTTTAAGGGCGTATTTCTCTATATTCTGGAATGAATCGCGATCTCAGATATTACAATTTCCCCTGCTTCGGATTATTCCCCATGACATCATTCTGTAACGAGTTCTCCGACATCGAAAATCACTTCTATGAATGAAATGCGAAAGGAAAAGAAAGGTGCTTACGGATGTACACCGATTTTGGTATCTTTGGAATTTAAACAATGATAAAATCTACAGTTTATGCCGTGTTGTCTTGGTAATATTCCCCGAAAGAAGAGAGAAAACGGTAAGGTACAGTAACAAACTTATTTAATTCAAGCAGCCATGTTTTATGCATGACTATGAATAGCGTCGTAAGTGATAATGGTATGATGAGCTGATGATAAAGCTGTACGCGTATTTTTTTAACCATGGCCGTTTCAAGCACACTCGTGTGTTAACAGTGAAAGTAAGTCTTTCATCTTATACCGTTAGACTGAATGTATGACGATAAATTTTTTAAATCGGATCTACCAAAATATCTTTCAAAGATTTGTTGAGAGGAACTGGCAACAATTTCGATTCAAGAAGAAGCCAAGAAAATTGAAGAAAGAATATCATCAAAGAAGACAAAATTTTCGCAAGGAAAATTGTTAGAAATGGGATTCCGGAGCATGAGAGAGGAAAATAACAATGGAGCGTGGTCTAGAGAATGAAAAGACTGTATTTTTTACATATTCAAGAAGAAGAAAACAACAAACGTCAAGTAATTTATCACATGAAAACCAACAAATAAAGAAAAATGGAGCACTAACCGATCCCGAATAAAAATTCGTTTGGTTTTAAATAAAAATGTTATTGAATTACTAATGGCCAGACACAGCTACTTACGTATGGTACACCTATGACTTCTTGTGAAATACTTCTACTGGAAATTATTTCACAAATGAATGCGGAAAAAATTATATTTTTGTCAAAATATATATTAATTAATGACCACAATTCACCTCTACGATTTCAGGTACTAACCTTGTCATAATTACGTTTTATGTCATATGCTATGTATTCACTTACTTTGACGATGAGCGTTTTTTGATGATGAGTTGACTAGTGATTAATATGCTACAGTATATTTTTCAAAATGCTTTGAATATAAAAATTCTAAATTCATACTATTCTAAATTTATTCGTTTTTATAAATTTATTTATATCTTTTGTATGGAAATTTTAAGCTTTTAAAATTCCTGCGCTGACGAATCTATTATTTTATGATAAATATTTTGTTACTTAGTCTATTTTTATAGCTACATGGTAATTTTATTGGTTAAATAGAAGATGGGACTTACAAATCATCAATTTTGATGATTCAATCTCAAAGATTGAAATTGCCATCGTTAGTCGCCTTATTTAGCGTTTGTCACTTTTTGAGGGTTTGTGACTGATTGCTCATAACTGCTGTTAAGTATGAGAATCGACAATTCTCGGTACGATTTATAAACACTTCAATCATCACGACCTCAAAGTTTCTTTCAAGGTCGCTGACTTCAGATTACTAAAAATGTGGCAGAATTGTTTCCGGATCGTTACGATTACATCATTTTCGGTATTTTTTCATCCGATAATTCGCCCACCAGTCCTCGACGCATAATACATGTGCTTTGAGGAAGCTATCTCCTTGTGTAAACAGTTGTATTTCCGAAAGAGACCGACTCCTCCGACCCACAGCTCTCCTTTCTCTCACACCTTTCTCCCCGAATGGAGAAAGCCCAAAAAATAAATTCCGGAATGACAAAAGACGGCGCGAAATCGTCTCAAGACGCGTTCCAAGGTCACCGTTGCGTAAGTCCCCTTTCACGCCCCCGCTTTAACAAAGCAAACGACCGTAGCACTTTTTACACGCTCTGCGAGACACTCTAGGTCCCCACACCGGACGTTGAGTAGCGTATTGCCCGAAGTGAAGCGTCACTTGACAAGCTACCGCCGAGCGACTCGTGGGAAGTGAGTGAAATGAAAGAGAAAAGCAGGTGTGGAAAGGGAGAGTATTCAAGCAATGGAAGGGGCAGTGCGTAAAGTTACGCAAGGAAAATATAAAGCGAAGAATATGAAGAATGAAGAGGCAAACAGCGTAAGTAAGTATTTTTAAAATATTCAATATACATAATTATATAAAATATATATAAAATACATAATTTTACCAATATATATAAGATACATAATTTTTTAAACATATTTAATTTACATTATAGTAAAAATATATTTATTATATATAATATTTAAAATTACGTAACATAATGATTTTGCATTATTTTTAAAGGAACAGAACTAGATTAATCCAGATGGAAGTGGTGAAATAATATAATATAAGCAGCTACATAAGAAGTTGATCAATATCCCCAACCTGTGGAATCGTAACTGGAAAATTTTACTGGTAGGTAGCAAAATATTGGTAAATTTATGGGAGTCTAATTAAAGAATAAAAATTTGAAAATGATCGTTAATATGCTGTAAAATTATGCATTTGGAACAATTTTGTATGTGTTGCCAGCTTCCTGTGTTCCTAACTTACTGCTGATCTCTTTCATCCTATTGCCATTGATTTATTTTATCATAGCTCAAATTTATATGTAACTTAATCACTTTAAATGATGTTGGTTAAAGGTGTATAAATTTATTATATGGCAAGTCTCATTCGAGTAAAATTTTAGCTAACCTATAAGTGATATTTTGATATCTTTCTGGGCTCAATGAGAGAAATAAATTACCCAAAATCTCAGCTTAAATGAGCTAAATTTCAGGCTTCAGTGGTCTGATGGTTAGAACACTAGCTTTCCATCGCCGGGTTTCCGGGTTCAAGTCCCAGAAAACCAGGTTTCTCTTGGTTATAATTTGTTGTATTTGATGCTCCACTCATACTATGTATATATGTGCATACTGTGCACGCCCCTCACAGTTATTCTCGAGGAGTAAAATGAATAATTGAGTTCTGAGTTATATAATTATTTCATCATCCTGTTGATAAAAAATTAAAATTGATAGAAAATTATAAGAATGAATAACCACAAAAACCGGAAATCGCAGCCTTAGTAAATACCTGACATTCTAAATACACTCAGATATAATAATACAAAAGGTAAATTCTAGAGTATTTAAATACATATTTACTAAGACAAAATGCACAGAAATTTCTGTACTGTTTTCATAGTTCTGTTCAAAAGAAAAACTTTCGAAAGTTGTAGGCAAAGAATCTAAAACGTATTGTGCAAATAGAAAAGAGGCTTTGGATATTTTTACTTTTACTTTCACATTCACATAATAGAGAAAGGGCCACGTAGTGAAAATAACAGTTATTGCTGAAATATTTGGGAATAATGCAATTCACTGTTCGGATGCATTACTACTGAGTATGTGCTCTTTTTATATTTCCTCCCTAAACACTTCTGCTTTTTACGTTTCCGATAGGCGAACACGGTCTTCCGAAGAGTAGTATAACCCTTTTAAAAGAGCCTTTTAAAAATTGTATGCTCCTTTCATCCACTAAGCGCCTTTTAAAGAAAAATTCTCTAAAGGTATAATCTATTTTTCAACTTTTACTTTTATTCTGAATTGAATAATCAGCGATAACATCTAACTTCTGAAAATATATTGTAGAATAAAATTGTTTGTTTCAGCATGAATACTGCGGAAATGTTTTTGTGTCCCTTTCATATTCAGTCATGACACGAGAATGATGCAAGGAGACACACACCTAAAATAAGTCGATGACCGGTGGTTGGATTGGAAAAAAGAAAGTCGCACCATTAATCTGGATTTCGCTTTCTTTTTAATGCTTCGATTGCACACAAAAAATTTATTCTGTGGGTTATGTACCGCGATATATTTTTCGCTGATTTTCAAGGTTATCTTCCTTATAGAACAACCTTCTTCCTGGAGAGCCAAGTCTTCTTCAAAATTTTGAAAAGTTAGAGCGAAATTTGAACCACAAAATGATATAAAAATTATTCAGGAGTTTTAACCATACATTAATATACGAGGGTGGTCTGAAAAGTTTCCGACCCCAGATGTTTCAGAAATCTTCAGAAATTTTTCAGAAAACATGTGGAGAAATGGCGAAATGTAGGAAACTTTTCAAACCCCCCATGTACATATTTTCCCAGTTAAGTTAAATTTGAAATAATTTAATAAAAATTCACAGCATGCATCCATAGGAAATGAGGATTCGCGACTTACAATAATCACAATGAGATATTAGTTTGCTACAACCAGCGTGAGTAATAAGCTGTCATTTCATCTGAAATTTTACAAAATTTTGATAAAACATTCATTTGTTTCTTGTTAACATTTTGACCCATTTGAGGATATTAACATTTACAAAAACCTACTTCCAGCTGGTTGAGGTAATAATCCTCCCAAATTTTTGTGCAAAAAAGTTTAAAAACGCTTCATCCTATTTTAATCATAAAAATATAAATAAAACTGTGGAGAAAGTCATCGCATTGTGGAAATCCATCTCAACGAGAGTAGAAAGATGAATACTTCTTCCACAATTTTATTTCCCATTACCGATTTCAGCGGTAGTGGAAAAATTTCATTTTTATTTCATTTATCAAAAAGTAATAGCCTCTCTCTTCTCTCGATATAAAAGAAATGTCAATTGTAGTGAATATATCCTGTAAAATAGTTCCGCTTCCAGTTCATCGCTTACTTCCAACCGTATAGTTTTCCACAGGTGGCTCGCGAGCCGCACTTTGCCCACGGGAAATAGATGTTTCGAAGACAGGGAAACGGGCCATGTCTTGCGAGAGTGAAAGTGAAAAGTAAAACAACTAGCACGGGTCTCCTACTTAAATAAAAGGCTCCATTATGAGTCGGATGCGAGGGGTGGAGAGGTGGGCCCAATGTTAAAGGTAAAGGAGAGGGAAAAAATGAAGGCGTTGGTCGCTCCGCAAAGGAAGTTTGTATTCGATTCGGTTTATCACTGGTGTGTGGGTTGGTTGGCGGGGAAAATCCCAGTGTCGGAGACCTTCCCTCTCCTCCTCAGCCACTGTCCCTTGCTTTAAGGTTACCTCTTCCCCTTTCCCGAGGGGAGTCTCGATAGATCTTCGGTATAAAAGGGAAGCATTCGACCGACAAGGAACACACGACTTTGCCGATCTTTACAGTGAAGAGGTCTTTTTTTGAAGAGACATTTGTCGACTTTAGTGGAAACACCTCGATCGCCATGGGATATAGGAACTTGGTGAGTGAAGGAGTATTTCGCGGTGGTGGAAGTTCTTATCATATTGGAATCTTTTACCTTCTTATTGGAACGGGTGGAAGTGAATCTTCAGCCGATGTGAATCATACTTTTCTAACTTTCCTTTTATTTACTAACAAAATAATATGTGATGGAAGTTTCTGTTGAAAATTCCAATTTATTTATCCATTTTTATGTTTTTGCAAAATTTCGAAAAACGTTTCTTTTAAATTTCGAAAAAAATATCTTTTATCGTCCCATTGCTACGTGCATCCAAACTGGAGAATTTTCTCCCGTATTTGGTGTAGTCTGAATTGCTTGTAAGTTCCGTCTCCCTCATAGATAATGCTTATAGAAATACAAATATGAACCCCTTTTCTATTTCCAAACCAGTGAGGGTTAGGAGATCTCTAGTGTTTCTCACAACTGGCCCAATTGCTTGATGAAAGTATTCGCGAGCAATGTTTAAGTCAAACATTTCCAAGTACTACGAATATTTAAAATTCAAATAACTAATTATTATATCGAGTCAAATCCTCCTTTTTTAATAATATTACCCTTTGCATAAACATGTTCATAAAATTTCCCCTTAGCTATATTGCACAACAGCAGTGTACTTGAAAATACATTAACAAAGTTTCTATTCCTATCATTAGATTTCCATATTCCTAAATATTTACGTATTTCCTAATATTAGTAGTATTTAAAATACTGTAAAAATTGAAATTTTTATTAATGTGCTAACGAAGGAAAAATCTTCATATCAATACATGGGTGGACTGAAAAGTTTCCGACATTTCTCCATTTCTCTACATGTTTTCTGAAAAATCTGGGGTCGGAAACTTTTCAGACCACCCTAGTAATGATTATGATTATTTAACTCTTTTCCCGAGGTTAGGCCAGAAAAAGCCTCTTTTCCACCAAACCTTTTTAATTATCCTCTTTATGTTTTCATTTTTTTGACAAAATCATTTTGAAAATTTTTACGCTATATATAATTTTAAATTATTCTTCCAACGACGCTAACGTTAATAAGAAATCATCTAGGTAAATAATTCAATTCTTTTCTTTCCTCCGGGATATTTCGCCCACGGAGAAGACTAAATTACCTCAGTAAGGCAAATATTATATTTAGTCTACTTTATTAAATTCACGAAAATTAAAAACTAAGCGAAAATGAATTAAATTTAAGGCTCCTCTTGAATTCTCCCTACAGGTGCCATACTCATTTCTCAAACAATTCTCCTTAACGGCAGAATAATAAACTCCTCCTCAAACTCAAATCCACGAAATGACGTAGAGGCGCAACGCCTAACTTTACGTAATCCTTATCTTGGAAACTTCGTACTGTGTTTTATCTCCGGCTTTCTTTCCGTCTCCTGAGTATTGTCTCCGACAGTTACATCACGTAGCCCTCCTTCCGTCGCTTCCCTTCAGATCAGGTCTGAGAGAGATTCGGAATTACAACGCCGTAAGAGCTTTTTCCTTTCGTGCCTATGACCCTGTTTTGCTCCGACGCCTCCGTGTCTATATTGCGACTACCCACATGTGCCGAATGCTGTTGGAGTAGCATTTCTCTTCATCCGCCCACTCTTAGGAACCCTTTCGCGCCGTACGCTTCGCAACTGCATAGTGCGTGGAAAAACCCGAGGTCGTCAACTTTAGAAAGTTTCATAATCTTTCGCGGGATCCTTAACTTTCACTAATAATTGGATGGTCGTAATTCCTTATGTCATCGCTTTGCTGAAAATAAGTGGAATGTAAATTAAGAGTTCTTTTGGGTATCTGCTCAAGTTGCCGTTGCAGGATGTATATCATCACTATCAACTTCGATGCAATTCAGTGGGAATATTTTGTCCGTAGATCTTTTCATTTTGAATAACTCAATATCGGCACACTCAGTACCCAAGAATACAGAATATGCATTCGCGGCTTGGCATGAAATCGGAGTGTTTAAAAATTGCAAAAATACTAACTTTATTTAATTCAATAGCGATTTTTTAGATTTTTATTTCAATGTAATAGTATACCAAACTATATAAATTTGACTTCTGAAAGGTTGCAAACGATTTAATTACTGAAACAATTAACCTCAAATATTTCTTGGGCGGATTATCATATCAGATAAATACATGCTAATTATCACTGTCATTTCACTGCCATCCAGTACATTTTAAGATTACAATTCTCTATCTTTGTGAAAAAGGTCCAAAATTTCTAGAGACGAAATTGTAAGGGATTCTTCCAATATTATTAAGGAATTTCTGTTTTCTACCACGATATTGAAAGTTATTATTTAATATCCTTAAATTTCATCCCCTACCTCCTCTTTTTCCCATTCACTCTTTTGCTTTGTTTCGTTGGCTGATTCTAATTCGTTGTAACTACCTTCTTCTTTAATTTATTTTAAATCGACCATTTTGTAACTGTTTTTAACTTAGCTATTTCAAATTCCTTCTTCCTTCCTTTGTTTCCTCTTATCTTTTTGTTTCCCTCCTTTTCATACATGTCGAGCCATTTATTTCTTATCCCATCTGAGATGTATCACCACTACGAACCGTTTTAATTTTCTTATAGTTTAGCAAAATGCTTTTCAATCATAGAATCAATTTCCCGTAATCTTCGACAAAACTTACTCTAAGTTTACCGTAATCAAATACTGTCATTAGACTGTCAGACTGACTGAGTCATTCGGTCACTTTGTTGTTTGATTAGTAAATACACAGTTATAGAAGAAAAAATTGACTGAGTGAATAAGTAATACATCATTAGAAGCTTTAATGGCCTTATTTTAACATTCCTTCAAAGATTTTAGTATTCTCGATATCTTGTACATATACGTGCAGCAAATTATATGTATGTATACATACGTTGTTCTTTCCTCAATATTCTTCCTGATTGCCCTTATCCGCCATACAATATATACATACCGCTTTTTTCTCACTTAATTTCAACTTTCATAAATTGTTCCAATAAGGAGTGAAATGTGAAAGGGGCACTTGCCAGTCGCGAGGAAGAAACATTTCATACATATTCTATGCATTTGTAGGTTATCAAAATTACCACGTCATGCGAATTTGAAACAACCCGTATAAAAAAACTCTTTTCGTTTGCTGTATAACAGTGTCGTTGCTCTTGGATGCCCAATTTGATAGCATTCTTCGAGTTTCCTTACAACGTTCACGTTTTCACTCCAGTGATCATAAAAGTTTTAAATAATAATCATCAAATTGTGCACATCCTTGTTTTGAGCGCCAGTAAAAGCTGTATTAATGTTCATATCGCTCGTAGATAATCTATTATATTATAATAAATTATCTACGAATAATATTTACATTCACCGAAATATAATCCTTGGTTATGTAAATTTTCTGTAAATCACAAGAAGATCAAAGAAAAAACATGAACACAGTTCAATTTATTTGGATTGCTCTGAATGCATATTCGATATGAGTATTTGATCAATGACGTTACTCATCAAAAGCAAGTATCACAAAAGTTTACATTGAGTCTCTTTGTAGGGCTATGCCGTTTTCGGAAAAAAACTTAGAGTATACCTTTATAAGTAACATCGCGAACTATTCTCTTGTGATATTGAGGAACGTTCAAAGAGTCAATACCGGAGTTGCAATATATGACTCTTTGTATAAGGATCGACTCTAATAGATGAAATAAATGACCGAATCAAAATAATGGACGGAGAGAGAGATTTCAGCACACTGAATTCGTATCTCACTATCCTATTCCATAAAATAATGGCAAAGCTAAATGTGAATATTCGTTCCGAAGGACGAAAAAAGCCTTTGACATAAAGTTCACTCCTGAGCAAAGTAATGCTTTTCCGTAAAATTTTTCTACGGGTCATGTGCGATTATTTGGAGCTATGATCATGTTGCGACACCTGTAAAAATGCGCAGCTTGTAATTTTTCTTTCAGAATTATACGCTAGAAGTTAACAATCAGAGGATTGAGCTTCAAATTGGTGGAATTTGAAACGTAGAAAAAACTAGAGTATAAGTGTCTGTGTAGTCCTTGCGAATCGATAAATTAGCATGCGATAACACAAAAAATACTGTGAAATTATTCATCAGACGCACTAGGCTTCTCCATGTGATACCGTATTGTGTTATTTGATAGATCGCGATATATCTAGGATACATTTCGATAGGATGAATTTTGCAGAGTAAAAAATTTTTCAAAGCATTTTTACTTCTCACGTACGTGGTATAAAAACATTTTAGTGCGCCTTCCGGAACGCAATGTTAACAAGTAAGATTTGTTTAACTGCTCCTGGAAGATTTGTTTAACATTATTTGGTAAAATAATTAATTAGTGTAAACAAGAGACTAATAATAGGTTGGAAAAATCAAATTTTATTGACTGGTAGTATACCCAGAAAATCAGGTTATTATTCAGTATCAATCAACTACCCGTCTATTTTAAAGGGAGTTCTAATTCTAGTTTTAAAATGACGCGATATCTATGTAATCAGGGGAATTCAATGTCATAATCGTAGAAATAGAGCTTTCAGTTTGACTACAAGAAACGATAGAAATTCTCTAATTCCTTTTGAGCTATTTTTTTAGAGTATTAATATCCCATTTCTTACACTGCGCAGCTATTAATTCACAAATAAATGTTACTTAATTTTAATTATTAGTGATAAATTAGTAAAGGGGAACTGATTTTATACTTAGGAAGCTACTTTAATACAAGGTTCAATGTGTTGAACTTAGTGCATTTTTCAACCATTTTCCTTCCTTCAAAAATTCTACGTTAGAACTAGAGCGAGTTTACCTTCCTGTTTCACAAGACCGACCTCGACACCTAAATGTTCCGTCCGACATTGAAATTGAAAGAAGCTTCCTTATTGGGTAATTTGAAGCCATTTCTCCAACAAGAAAATTGTATTATCAACAACGCACCGGCTAAATGTTATGACTCACTAAGTGGCTCGTTACCACATGGAAGTTGCAGAAGCAATTCTATTGTTTTGCAAGCAAGGTAGAAAACGTCATAGTATATGGTTGAATTTTTACCGTGAGAAAGTTTAAAGTAGGAGTTTTCTGTTGATACTAATCGTTTTCTATACCCTGAGAAATACGTATAGAGAATGTTATGAAGGCTAAACGATAGTTTCACAAACATACTACGGGTCATTCTAACTTAATTAAGCACAATATGCATATGCACTATGCAACTTAGGTTCGTGATAATTCCGTAATAGCAAGGAATCGCTTTTGATAACATAAAGCTCATGACTACATTGCATAATTAGCCTTTTTCAGGATAAATCAATTTAAACAACAGTTTAAGACATATGAACATAATCATGCGATTTTGCCAAATTATTTCAAAAGTAGAAGAAAGTTCAGACTACATCTGTATTACCCTCGAATATTATATTATAATGATGTAAAAATGAAATTTTGTGCAATTGAAATTTTTTGTTTATTTTGAGATGAAACCACTGTCTTCACTAGTTTAAAATTTCTACGATATTAAGAATCATCCTATATTCTTTGCTGTGAAGATCAATAAAAATCTCTTAATAGTCCATTCAATCAAAATCTATCAGCAAAAGTAACTAATATTTAACTCCGATAGTATTTCACTTGTGAGCTTGAATTAACAATCATTATATCCAATAAGAATCCTAATATGATACTTTATTATCTAAGAATTTTAATATGATACTTTAGCCCTACAAGGCTGAAGGTAACATCATCATGCTGCTTGGTAGCCTTTTTGGCCGATTCTAAATTCTATCCCGATAACCATTAAAATCAAGTCCAAATTGAGAACCACTCTTCTTGGAAACCAAAAAGAAAATCAAAGAAATGAATCATGCATGGAATTCCGACAAAGACAGCGGCGTCTCCCTTTGAATTTATTTCACGCATTGAAAGATTCTCCTTTGAATACGCCAGTGTCGAGCCCTGAGCTCATTGTCAATGGAGTTGAAAAATGACACTAAACGTTTTGTTTTCCCTTTAGCGTAGCGTGATCAAACCATTTATCTGTGAGCACCTGAGGTCGTCCTAGTTACCGGCCAATTATAAAATTAACCCCGTCTTTTTAACCTTCCACAGGTACTTCTTCTGGGACTGGCAGTCCTGGGCCTCGCTGCAGCCGAGGAAGAAGCCAAGTCTGCGCAGTCAACCTTGGCCGCCACCAACATTGACAAGTCCGATGACGATTTAGACACGCAATCCACAGGTAGAAGTGAGTCACTAAGCTTTTTCTTGCAGAGATCTTTCAGAAAAATAAAGGATGAGAGAGCTTGGGTATAAAAAAGTGATTCGGGGAATTCCCAGTCACGCTGCGCCACGTTCCGCAAGCATCGGAAATCGTGCCTTTTTTACATCCTAACTTTAGCCTGACGTACACAAAAGCGTGGAAAATAAAAATTGAAAGTGAATAAAAGTTCCGAAGGATAAAGCTATTTTTATCGACTTTGTGGAAATACAAACTAATACAGACATGAAAAGCAAATTTGTTTTAAATGATCAGTAATCGATAGATTTGCCCCCAGTTACGTAGTTGGCGAGTCTTATCCTATTCAGAAGTAAGTCTAAACTGAAAATTCTCTATTTGTCGATCCTTAAGTCAGCACCAATTTGAGATTACCTAATTAATGTTATGGAATACATGAATATATCACCTCGGCACCTTTCTCAATCACTAAAAACTACAAATTGACGCAAGTTTACGTTTTAAACGGCGAAGTTTAATACAGAATCAACCACTCTGAAAAAGAAGTAAACAAATCGCAGACCCGACCCTGACAATACTAAATCAAGACATTCATGCAGATCACTCTCAATAGTAATAGAAAATCTGCCATATAGGAACAATCACAGACAACAATTTAAAGATTTGTTTATTCAAAGATACCATATATACAAACGCACATACGGAAAAATTAGTAACAAATAGCAGAAAATATAATAGATTACGAGCGCATTGATCTCTGAGAAAAGTCGCCAGCTAGTATTCTTCTCATTTAATAATTTTCAGTAGTGAGGCAGAAATAAGAGAAAGTAAAGTCTATGGCGCGTCATTCCTTTAGAAATTTGGCCTATTCAGGTGGCATTCACCGTGAATGACACATGATCATTGACTTGCATCTACTTATACGTCTCCGTATTGGTTTTTCTAGACCGGACCCTCTACCTGTTAATTCAGATAGTTACTAAGAGCAGAAATAGAATATAAAACTACTAGGTTTAGATATCCAGATGTCTCAAATATATCAAGAAATAGAAAAATAAATATAATTAAAATGTAGTTTCCACAGAACAAATAATTTTTATGGATCGGTTTCGACTCAAGTCATCTTTCGGTAAGAGAATGACTCAAGTAATCTTCAGATTTAAAAGAAAATTCTGTGATGAAAGCTTCTAAGTATTTTTTTTCTTTCTCTATAGCGTTCCACCAAGTAAGGTTAAATCCATTTTACAAATGCATCAATGTTGCTTAAAGTCGACCATCACAAAGTATAGTAAAAATTCAGGGGACAACTGCGGTCCATTTTCACAATAGGTCAGACGAAAGAGACCAAACAGATATTACTTTCAACTATATACAGCGATATGGAATCCAAAATCCCTTCTTGGAATTTATATAAGCGAAGAGCTGCCATCCCTTCCCATATCAATAATGCTTTCCTGGTAAATATTGAAGGACCTTTCCCATGACAGAGCCGGACAGTTGTTCACTTCACCGTGACGACACCATAAATGTTCTGGAGGTGTCAGATATCGCTTACGTCTTTCCTCCTTTTCAGAAGTTATGGAGGAATTTATTTGCAGAATCCCTGTTTACTCGCACGATCGCGTCCTGAATACAGAATAGTGCAGAATATAAACTTCGGCAAAAATAGAAGACGAATATTTCAATCCCTCGGTTTTCGAATTGATTGCTTACAATAACTTAGCCTGGAAAATTGTTCTCCTATATGTAAAGGAATCAATGTTAAACTACAACCATATACTAGCTAAATCTTACGCTTTTCGGCTTGCTTAGAGATAAATAGTTCAAATGCAAGTAGAGTTCAATCTCTATGTTTTTAAGCGGTTAGAAGCCCTTTGGTATTTGGTATTTCTGTAGGAACTGTAAAACATTCTGGACTAGATTTAACTATTAGAAGAGTAAGAAATATTTTCTGAGATAGAAGGGCTGAGATAGATTAAATAAAAAGATTTTCGAAAGCGATCATTCATGCGCATTAATCCTTCCTTATTGCTTACATGTTCAGAAGCTTACTTAATGTTTAACTTAATGCTTAACTTAATGTAATGGTAAATTCTTTGGTTTCGAAAAATCCCAAATCTGACGATCGTAGTAAGGTTTCTGAATGAAATTTTCGCCTGCTAAAATAACTTTAATGCAAAGCAGTATTTCCTCCCGCACATACACGTAGTACCCATAAATATTTTAAAAAGAGAACTACGTTATCTCTAGGTCAAAAATACAGCAGCTGTAGGTATTTCATTTGGAAAGCAGAATCACTCTGAGCGTCAAGAGTACAACTCTGAGATAAATGTAGCGTAGACCAAAGGGCGGATTCAATTATCATAGATGCAATCATGCTTTGCGGTAGTTAGTAAGCCGAACGTGCGATCACAGAGTCCCATCACGTCTTTAACCTTTCCACCTTCGCGATGAGAACGCATAGCTGCCGTATTCTTAACAAGACCCGATTTGTTATGCAGCTGGGATCTCCGGGAATCCCTACGCCACTGCCGCACCCGAGCTGAGGTAAAGGGACTTTCGCCAAACGAAAAAAACGCTATTCCCGAGCAGGCGATTGACGACCGGAGAGTCGTGCCTTACATTTTCCAGAAGGTTCCATCCTCAAGGCCGGAGAAATTCGTGTTGGTGAATAAAAAATACCGATAACAATTTTCAGCATTCAATTCCATTCGTAGGTGCAAAAGCTTTTGCTCCGTGATCTTGAAATGAGGGGTTCCCTTTTCCTTTGGGATATTATCTGTTGCCATGTGCCTTGGAGCCACTGATACGTCTCCACACAAAGCACGTCTGCAGGCCAACCGTTAGTTTCGACAATGTGAACCTAAGGTAACCGCAATACCATAGTAACCATGACGGAAAATCTTACCGTGTTTACCATATATCATTTCAGATGGGAGAAGTCGGGAAAAAGATTTCAACGGCACTGTCGAAACTTATAGTTTCGTTTAACTTTAGATGTCTGTTTTCAGGCTATGAATTATAAGATCACGTATTCCCTTCGATATTGCAGAAACGAACAAAATGCTGAAGGAAGTCGAATCTTTGCGTATAAGGCAAGGGGTTATTTTTAGCCATAAGAGAGTTTGAGAAATGCTCTTCCTTTGCCGTGAAATACAGTATTTGACATCCCGGCGCTTTTAGTAAATCATATAGGTATTGATAAAAGTATATCAAATCGCATTAGTCAAGCTTTTTAATTTTAGAATTCCGCTACGAATAGTGATGAGATTGAGTGAATACTTCCAGTAGCTTCAATTTTTCTTCTACGGTGTTTTAAAAATTACGAAATTATCGAAAATAATAAATATGTATGCATAAGTAGTTGATGCAAGCAATGATTATGATATTATGGTGTTTTAATTTAGGAAATAAATCAACATTTACAATGGAATAGTATCAACGAACTCTGACAGAAATCATATATTATGCTGGACCACTGCACCAAAATAATGAAAGCACAGGTAACAGTACATGGGTCAATAAATATACGTAGTACAAATTTTCTCTTTTTTGATACTTCAGTTATAGTTAAATTTAAGTTTTATGATAACTTATCTCAATTAAGACCTAATCAGTTTCAATCGAAAAGAAATTTATATTCAATATCATATCAGAAATAAAAATCAATCAAAGATATTAATCCTGAAGTGTTTGCTTTTGTTTTGGAAAGTTAATCAGTAAAATCGAACATTTCATTATAAATATACCACTTAAAATGTTATTATTTGAATTAATATTATTAGCAATTACTTACACCTCATTCTGTGAACTCAATCTCAATAAAATATCCAAACATAAATATTGAATCACTTCCATTAATTTGATTGGTCCATCAAATCTCCAAACCTCTTCAGACACCACCTAAGCATTCCAACATCTTCACACTCTACCGAGACTCTTCTACACTTCGAACCTCCACTTCACTTTAACACTTCGTTTCTCGACCTCTAGAGAACTCGCCTTCACTCTCAACTTTTGCACCCCTTTAGCACGACTCTCGATCTTCTGCCTTCGATAGAAATGAAATGTGTCCATCCAACGGTCAAGACTTTATTTTTTCCCACTCTTCGGCGCACTTCTTCTTTCCTGCTCTCTCTTGGAATGCCTTGAATGAACTGTATCATTCCAGCACTCACGCGAATATTACCCCTTAGTTTTCAATCTAGGATATGGAGGAGTCGACGGCTACGGCGGTTACGGAGGCTACGGAGGCGGATACCGACCTGGATATGGAGGTGGTTATTACGGTGGATATCGACCGGGTTACGGCGGAGGATACGGCGGTAACTACGGCGGAAGCTACGGAAGCGGTTACTACAGACCCGGCTACGGAAGTGGGTACTACGGAAACAACGGGTACTACGGCAGCACCGGCGGTTACTACGGAGGTAGCGGATACCGCCCAGGATACGGCGGTAGCTACGGTAGCTACTACAGGCCAAGCTATGGAGGTAGTTATGGAAACGATGGCTACTATGGAAGCTCATACCGTCCTGGATATGGAGGATACGGAAATGGATATTATGGCAGTGGATACGGAGGTGGTTACGGAGGTAGTTATGGCAGTGGTGGTTATGGAAGCAGCGGCTATGGTGGTTACTACAACAACCGCGGTTATGGATTGTATTAAACGAGGGGGAAGTTGCTTCAGATCCTCCCGGACTTGAGGTACAATCTTGTGCATAAAATGATTCCTACTCTTACCAAACTCTTTCAGACTCATTAATGTTTTCACTCATTCCATTGTACTAAAGTTGTTTTATATTTAATAAAAAAATCCAAAAACAGAAACGTAAGTTGTATTACTGCATAAATCTCGGTTCTTACCAATAACGCCCGAGGATATATATACATGTATTTTGAAGTGTTATTACCTGGTCAAGTAATCATGATGTTTATATGGTTTTCAGATAGCCGTGTGAGCGTAGTGTTCGAATTTCGTTGTTCGTGTTCGATGAATGCGGTCCTGGATTCGATTCCCGGTGGAAACTCACGTGTAAAATGACCTCAGCTATAGAAATACCTTCAACAATAGTACATAAGGCTTATTATTTACTATTAACTTACTATTACTATTTATTATTTTATTAGCCACATGAGCATACTTCATCAATGATTGACCTATCCACTCTAAGTGTATCAATCATTCATATTGAAACCAATATAGACCCAGTTTCTTCAATATTTAGGAGTAAAAATATTCTCCAATGTTAAATTTATGGACGGATAATAACCTCCCCTTAGTATTTTCTCTCACTCCTATTTATAGATATCCTTCGATTGTTATGAGCAAGGAGAGCAACTGATTCCATGTCCCACCGCTTATATTTTTATAAATATCTCTTTGTTACGAAAGAATAGGTTGTTATTATTAGAACCTCACCAGCGATTTTAGATCTCTCTTCCACTAAATTCAACTTACTTACTTTACCCAAATAATATGAGGATAAAACAAGGGATTTTGTTTCCGAGGAAATATCTCTGTAACTAAAGGTAAATATAGAAAAACACCATCTATAGATATAAATGGGTGGTCTGAAAATTTTCTGATGATTTCTGAAAAATCTGGGGTCGGAAACTTTTCAGACCGCCCTCGTAGAACTTCAAGTAGAAAACAAAATTAAATCCGGTATATCTTGCGTAAGAAATATGTACAATTATCCTCAATATGAAATAGCAAGTTCAATCATCTATACTCTAAGTTAACTCGCCATATTTTCATTGATCTTTCATTTCAAGTCAACTGCTTGATAACTCATCTTATAATTTTTGAATCTATAAGAAGCTCTTAGAAGCGCGGTGATTTTTTCACCTCGCTCTGATATTTCTAATCATTGAAATTGATTCCAGAAGAGGAAAATAACATCATTTCATAGAAATAATGCAAATAAGTTTACGTACGATTAAAATCAATGCAGGTAAAAGGATTTTTAAAGGGTCATCTTCATACACTCTTCTATAAAAGACACCGGCAATACTAGTGTGTAGGTTTGTAATTAAGTGACCAAGAATTTAATTATGATTACAGCTATAGGCAAACGCTCCATAAATTCTCATTCGATGATTGCAAATTCCTCGAAAACTTCCTGTTGACGAAATTTCTGAGAGAATGTCACAAGAATTTGCTAAAACGTAGCATTTAATACAAATACGACAATGTATTGCCAATGAAACGTTCGGATCACTATTTGGGAATGTGTATCGCAGGAAGCTTAGGGGGGAAATACTCCATTTCCTTTGAAAGGTACTAAAAATAGATAGATCGCCTAAAAGGGTGAAAAACGATCGAGCTAGATGCGTTCGTTGGAGAATTTGTCAAAGAGAGAAAAGAAAAACCTTTTCTATCTTTACTGTATCGATATACCCTTTTACTTGTTCCTTGTTTGATGAATTCCCCTTTTGGTCGACCTGTTTCAATGAACCGAAAGACCTCAAATAGAAACTTCTCGGAAGAGACAATTTTTACGCACACTATTGAACATTCTAGATTCCTACGAGATATAATTACGTTTAAAGAGAAATTGTCCCCAGAGATTCTGCGATGACACAGCGAGTTCTCATCGGTTTTAGATATGAAACCATATGTATATACAAGAAATGGTTTCCTACTTGAATTGAGGTGTAAAATTAATTTCGTAATTCGTGATTCGCTGTTTATTCGAGTTTGAATGATTTGATAAGAGCTCGAAGCAAATTAACATATTTAAAAGTTATATTCTATAATCATATGTTTGGAATACTTGTAATGATAATAATTAATATAAGTTTTTAGATCAGCCTCTGGCACCCAATATATAGTCATATTACCCATAGACGCAGACCTGAAGCGTGAAGATCATGTTCAGATAGTAAGAGTGTTTCAATACCTCTTGTCATTTCGCACATAAAGAGATAAAAGAATCCCATAAAGGAATCGAACCCGGAACCTCTTTCGCTATAATTTAACTCGTTGCTCCATTGGTTATTCGGAAGTCCAATCATGCCCAGCACTCCATTAAGAATCATCAGAGTAAATAGCACGTTTTCTGTAAAGAAAATGAAGCATGTATTATAAAGTTTCCTCACTACGAGAAGAACAAAAAAGATATTGAAGTGTAAAGAGCATTTCCTTCACTTCAGTAATTCCCAGACCTTACATTACAGAGAGGTATAAATTATGTTATACAATCTATGAAAAAATCATTTATTAATTATATAATAAATACACATGTGAATGCTATTTAATTATAAATATATCAATTTCCTGCTAGAAGAGGGAATAGAACCAGTGAAAATTTCCGAGTCTCCCTAAAATTTTGAAAATTTTATGGAGAGTTGCTTTATTCAGATTTACTGAGAATCAGGCGGGGATATTCAGCTGGGTTCCAGTGCGCTTAATTACATATGAAACCTTGGGTAAAACTGTTTACTGCGGACGACTGAAACCGATTCAAGAAGATAGACATTGGAGAAAGGTTTCAGATAAGATTCCCCAAATTCGAGGAAATGGATGTTGATTTTGCACGTAAAAACGTAAGCCTTGAAAAATTCTTGAGGAAAAACGAACACGGAAAATTCTGACAGTTCAATTCTTGAGTCCAGTCACGAGACGTTCGTGTATTTGTCTGTCACGTGATGATTATCATGTAGGAGAATCTAGAGTAGCCACTCAGCAAGTAGAAGATGTGGGATCGAGTCCCTGTCTTGTCAGACTTTTTCATGCCCGTTTTTACTTGAGAACTTCAAACTTTTTATAACCCCAAGCAACACCGCATTTCCTGTGATGTGAGAATCCTCTAATATTTGCGAAGTCCTTAGGGTAATTAAACTTATCATTTATTGTTTATTCGAATGGATTATCATTAAATCGGTCATAAAGCCGAAGCTAAACAGCTACAGTTGGGTGTTATTTTATGAAAATTAGAGGGAGGGAGTTGTGGAGGGAGGGGAGAGATTTGTTTTAGGATGCCTCGGTTTATTTCCAGTTACGGAAAAATTTCCCATCTCGGATTAAAAGAGCAAACATAAATTTGAAAGCAGTGTAAAATTATTCATGATTCGCTTAAGTAAGAGATGATTCGGCCAACTGAATATTATTGATCCTCATTACTTATTTTCCTTACCTCGAATCTCTCTTTATCTCTACCGAGACGAGAAAATTGACACGAGAATATTTTCGTAATGACAACATCTTGAATTCAAATATTCACGTGAGGAATATCATTCTATGAATTTTACGATAAACAGATATATTTTTAATTCTCGAGGAGATTTGGAATATTTTTGCCCAACTGTATTTGAATTATTCGGCAAAAATATAATTTCTGCGCTATTTGAATTATACTATCGGATATTATGATTTTCAATTCCGTTTTCATTTCAACTTATAAAGTAATTTTTGTCTATAATGTACAAGTTTACATTCTATAATCATAATTTTTTAAGTTCTAATTGTATTCTAGAGGATTATTGATCTTCCCAGGAATCTTTTATATGTCTACGCATGTTTTATGCAGATTTATGACATCAGAATATATGGAAATTTCAACTTTGTTTCTATATGCTAATATAAATGAAGTACGTATATTCCAATTTGTAGAAGTTCTGATAAACCGTGCCACATACATATTTAATAAGCTACCTATTACTATCACAAAAGAAAAAGTTATCATTAAATTGCAATTGTCGTGCAATTTTCACTTGATATAGAATTACATTTGGAATAATATGTAAGTAACTTCATCGAGTTGTACTTTAAGAATATCGGATGAAAAGCATGTGATTGAGAACGCTAATGAGGAAAATATTTTATCTAAACCTTAAATAATTGAATTAAATATTGAAATCGATGCGCGAAAGAGTGACTTAATTGAAATCCATCGTATGAAGGACTTAATCTTGAATAAAGACTCAAAGTAATTTCCTTTTTCACTACTCTTTATTCAATATAGATGCTGAAGAATTCTACCAAGTGGAAATTGAGTATATAAATTTCATTTAAGAGGCTTAGCAATTTTCACGCGATTTCAATACATATCACCAAGTCTCTTCTTTGAAACCTACTTATAGGTTGATCTCACAAAAAATATTGAAAAGAAAATTCAAGAGCCGCGCAATTCCTAGAAGAATGTAAGAGATGATTAATTTTAACAATATTTATGAGAAAGAAAGCGCGTTAACACATTCATTCTTCAATAACTGTTCAAAAAATTATATATTGTTTCAGTTTCGACTGTGGTATATCTTCGACGCTTCTAACCGGAAAAAGCGTAGAACTCCCTCAATGTCACCCTACCGAAATTTAAACGTTCTTCAAACACAAATTTGTTTGCTTTCCTGAGAGTTTCTGCACCAAACCATCCGCTTTGGTCGCTGTGTTTGCCTCCATTCGTCGCGCTTGTCATTCATACGAGATACGTGGAAAAATAAGGCTTTTGAGGCGATAGAATATAGGTAGATCCTGCGTAGTATACACTATCAGTATCAGGAGTAAATATATAAAAAAAAGGAATGTGTCGCAGTTTGTGGTAACAAGTTTTTGATTCCTTCATCCGTCGATATTTAGACAACGTTGAAAGTTTTAAAAGGTGAGCAAATTCAGTGGTACGATATACTTTTGGGTCTTCGTTATGTATTCATCCCCAAGGCCGGTTGGGATAAAATTCTCTCCTCCATTAGCAATCAGTATCCCTGAAGAGGGAATGAAGCTAAAGAATGTGAGCGAAGTAGTTTTCCCTTGCTTTCCTCACTGATCTACAATGCCCAGCGTATGAAACCACCTCGTAATTGCAGTAAAAAAGGATAAATCCTTTAAGTAATAGGATAAATTCTATTATTCATTATAATTCATACTTTAGTAGTTTTTACATTTTCACAACCATCAGCATTACCGTGAGCAATATTGAGTTAAATGTAAACGAAAAGATACATTCTCTCTATCCTACGAAAAAATTAATGGATAGTATTATTTGAACCAAGATTGGGTAGCAGAAACGATAATTTGGATCTTAGTCTTATTTTTTCGCCGAACATAAGAAAAGAAGTACTTTTATAATGCTGAAAGCTACATTGAAATATGGCAATGAAAATACCTTTGATAGTACCGTGATTCGAACATGAAATATTTCCATGATAGTACTTAAGAGTTATCCATCACCGAAGAACACGTTTAACTTTTACGTACTCAGCTCATTTCCTATCCCTCATTCGTGCGACGTGCATCCATGCGTAAAAATCACAGCGACAAAAGAGGAATCCAATTGGCACTATAGCTGTAAGGCTATCAGAGGGCCAAAATAGCAGCAGGATTTTTTTGTCTCAACGTTGACCACTCGATAGTTCGCCTGCACCTTTGTATCAAACATTCTGATTAAAATCCACGGCTTATTTTCTCCCTCTTTCCGAAATTTCAATCCTTGCGATAATCCGAAAGACAGAGATTAGTCACGCATAGGGGTCACGCACGCACAGCTAATTGAATCGTTCCCCTTCTAAACCTTGCCTTATCACGACATCTGATTCGTCGAGTTTAAAAGGGTAGCGATCCCGCTA
Source organism: Pachydiplax longipennis (assembly GCA_036926295.1). Taxonomy (NCBI): domain Eukaryota; kingdom Metazoa; phylum Arthropoda; class Insecta; order Odonata; family Libellulidae; genus Pachydiplax; species Pachydiplax longipennis. The sequence continues at coordinate 22,592,339 of JAVFKF010000026.1, read as the reverse complement.
AATTTATTAAACGTTTGTAAATGTATCCTTAAGAGTCTGTTTTAGTGCATTCTTTCTTAACGCCAATATTAATCTCAGTTCTGTAAAATCGTTAGATACACCGTTTTTATCCAAATATATAACCCAATCTGAAATTCTGTTTTATAAATTTATCTTGCAAGAAGCCTTTCCACGAATTATAGCGGATGCACATTTCTAAAGTATACTTCTGTACTTGTTACTGCCGCATATCTTCCGCGGAAAAAAATTAATATTTAAAGCGGACTGTTCCTCTTATTTTAGTTTAGCGCTTATTATCCTAGTTCTTCTCGCGCTAATCGGCCTATGCAAATAATATAGTATCTACTAAGTCTTCCAAGAACAGCACTTCTCAGCAGATTGCCCAAGTTTACGCTTAGCTTTTTGAACTTAGCGAATGCAAAATAAACAAAATGGTAACGAGTGAAATAATATGATGAAACAAAGCGGATAAATCCACAAAATATATTAAAATATGAATACTTTAGTCATTAATACATAGAAAATTATTCTTTAATGATGTTTGCATAAATAATTAAGAAAGGATCCATATTTATTTAAATTAATAATAAAATTTCACAAATTAAATTTCATTAAATTATTAATTTTTAATTTATCCCTAATAAATACATGATATCAATTAATTAATTAATGTCAATGATTAAATAGTAAGCAATTAATAATCGTATCAATTATTTATAAATATTATTTTTGATCTATATCGTTAAATGATAAATAAATAATTATACCTATGAAACCTATAACAATCAAAATATATTCCGTAACAATTTGGAAAGCTGTAGAGGATATAAAATGTTTTAATCTCACAATCAGTATGTAAAACGTGAAAATTGATACGATTAAAAATTTTTGCAGTACAGAAGCGGAGAAATCAATTGCCTTTAGAAATTGAAAGATATATTTAATAGCTTTATGGCTTAACTTAGCTCAAGTCGAATGATTGAAAGTGGAAACAATTCATCCACTGACTTATTTGATACGTCCGTTTGCATCATTTCCTTTGCCCAAAAGAATTATTCAAAACTTACATTCCTGTATCCCAGAATGGAAAACAGCTTCATTCGAAAAGAAACATCATTTGGAGACTAGTGAGCATAACACGGTGATAATTAATTATCGACTTTAAGCTCTCAACTGCGAGCCAAGGGATATGATCACAGAGAAAACGCCAGCGCTAATCTTAAATTCCCCTCTTGAGACATCTGCCCTAAATTTTGATGAAGAGTTCGAGACTTTTTGACCCGATTCTAGCTCATTTTGAACTGTTTCTTTTAGTATCAAGTTCAGTTTGGTCTCCACTGGCGTCGCTACGCTTTTGTACACTATAAAGTGTTGAAAAGTCTGAGACAATTCTTTCCAGTGGACGGATCCAATGTATCTGGGGAAGGAAGTTTCTTCACCTTTTCTTGCGCTGCCGTTCCCTTGGCCCTTATAGTTCAGTGGTACTCTCCTTTGCCCTTATTTTGGAGTTCTTACTCATTGCGACAGATGCGCTGAGGATGAGCTAACGACCTGGTGGAAGTAAGATAATCGTAATTTGGTTGCATATAAGAACATTTGTAAAATAAAACCTTTTTACCGAACAGTACATACGTCTATTTCTCTGTACCCCGGTCCCTTTCACAGTAACACATGGAAAAATCTGCTACATGAGGCGGTTATATAAAGCTTCTGGAGATAAATGAGAGAAATAGATATTGAAAAAGAAATTCGAGGAAAATCCCCGTATGAATACTCCCGTTTATTTGACTTAATACTTAACTCCATTTAAAATAAAATCTTATTTCTCAAGCATTCTGCTTGGTATTCTCGGTTAGTATTCACAGATATATGTGAGATGTGTGATAATGCGTCTGATAAAGGCACCGATATAATACTTTTTCGAATGCAAATGGAAACAGTGAGTTGTTCCTAAATTGCTACCTACGTAATTATTAGAGCCTTCATTGTCAGACATTCGAAGCATCTTTTGAAACATTAAGGCAGTAACATGTTAATTAATTTAAAAAATAAATTTTTACCTATTTCTGGAAACCAATTTTCCGAAAACTACCTATAGAAACATATTTGTGAAAATAACGGAGAGGATCACAAATCCTTAGATAAAAATATTATGATATATTCCTGGAATATACTTTAATACTTTCTTTCGTTCATTTTATAAACAAAATCCTCTGCATGAAGCTAGTGCTATATCCGTGCTAGTGAGTTAATTCCCTATTTTATTTACTTATACCTCTGACTTATTTCTCCGAAGTTCCGACACACGTTCTTAACATGGAAAACTTTTTCATTTAGTTAAGCAGCCCATAGAACGATAAATACCCCGATAGAAAGAGCACGCAGGCTAATATTCCCCATCACAAACTATTTGATATTACATACTGCTTATTAAAAAAAAAAAACTATAAGGGTATAGCCGGCTGTAATGGGAATTTCATTGGAAAGAACTCGAGGAACACGAATGAACCATCAAAAGAGTTTTTTGATCTTTTTTGAGTTAATTTCATTAATTATACTTTTTCGTCAGTTAAGGTATTCTCGACATATGTAATAGAAAATGAGTCAAGAAGCATCTGCTACATTAATGTATTAAAAATCTCTCATATTCTATTACTCATGGTTTCCAATAAATTAATTTTTGTCGACATCTGTCTATGTAATATATCTTAATTGAGTTATTCACCTTGCCTCTACGTGCTCTTTCTTGAGAAATATATGGGAAAATAGGAACGTGAATATCTGAGGTGTACGAAGGATAGGGACCAATGTGAAAAGAGAGGGCCCTTATTGGTCGAAAGCACTTCTGAGCTTCATTCCACACACAGAAATACATTTTTAGGTTTCCAACATTGGGGCCCTTTGTGACTTCATTGATTATTTTTTAAAACATTCTTGAAAAATATTTTTTAAAGGAATTGAGTGATGAATGACCTCATTATCTATTATGGCTCTTAAACTCAAAGCATTTCTTTTTATAATTCCTAAAAGCATGTGCTTATAAATTCAGGCAGCTTATAACGTTAGTGCTTACGCACTAAGAGTATAAGCTGCCTGCCTTACGCGTATCAAAGATTCTTCTGAATTATTAAAATTTAATAAAAGATTCTTTCACCATCTTTATGTTTTAGAAAGGGGATAAAAGCAATAAATTAATATCAAGTACTTATTATTTTACTATATTGAAAAATATATCCGCCTTTTCTAACTAATTCACCGCTAAATATATGATTTATTATATAAGTGTATTTTGTATGCTCTTAGTGAACGACATCCAAGAACAATAAAACATTTCCTTCTTCTTTATTTCTATTGCACATGCCCCTGGACCTGTACACAAACGCCCCCTGTCATCCATTTCCTAAACTCAATTTTCAGAAACAAGAGACGGAAGTGTCTGCAAATCGCTTCGCCGCCTTTTCCTTGTTCCATTGCGACGACTTTTTATCCCCAACACATCATCTTAATTCCGAAATCCTGCGTTATGGGCTGTAGGAATCCGAAGCAGCTGAGCGTCCCCCTTCATCACCTCCACCACCGCTTCCGCCGGTGATTTTTTCCCCTCCCGCACATCCGCCTATTCACGCAATGGTCGGAATCACCGAACCCCGGAAAAATCGATTTCTACGCTTATTTTCCGTACCAGTTGATTCTAAGGAACGGCTTCTTTCAGCCCTCACAATCGTCAGAGACCTGATGATTCAAGAACGATTTTGATTGGAACCGTTGACCTCTCTTTATCGAAAGGTTAAATTATTAGCTGTAACTGAATCGAGGGTAACCTTCATTATTATTATCATATTATATGAGTTTTCTACCTTTCGGTAGGTTCGTGTGCCCTCAAATTCCCTATACAGTACCCTTTCTTTCCCTTCTCGGTAACTCATTCCATTCCTTAATTCATCTAATGTCTTTGTCTCCCCCTCTTCCTTTTCCCTGTATTCTTCCCTCTAACATCTTCCTCAGCAATTCCTCTCCTCTCAATATTTGACCCATCCAATTCCTTTGCCGATTTCTAATTACTTTAATGAACACCCACTTCTTCCACACCATCTCTAGCGCCACCTCATTTGTTTTTCTGTTAACCCAACTTACATTCTCTATTCTACGCCATACCCACATCTCAAAGGCCTCTAATCTTTTAATATCCTCTTTTCTTAAGGTCCATGTATCTCACCCCATTTATGTACGTATTAAGATATCGAATCTGCAAATGAGATACAAATTCAAGCACTAACTAAACGAAAGGACATCATTCGCCCTATGTTAAAGCTAAAAAATACTTGGCAATGTCTGTCCTTTGTTTACTCAGTCCTTTTGCTTATTATTCCCTCAGGCTATATAATGAGGATTCTCTGTTCTGTTTTTGAACTCCTCTCCTATGTGTTTTACCTAAAACATGCCTTCCAGTCGATTTACCTACTTCCTTCATTCTAATGTTTCACAACCGAGAATCTCTAACATTTCCGTAACGCTATCTACTTTCCTGTATCCGTAAAAACATACTTAGTTGCTTTTTGTTGCATTATGTTAATCTATTTTATGTTCATTTTAGCATGCGGATACTGTAAATTAGTCACATATACTAAAAGAGGAGACACTATTGTTTTATATCCCAACTCCTTGTTCCTTGCTTCCCTACTATGTTTACACGATACAACTGGTGTCTAAGATTTTGCTATCATTATATCACGGACTCCTTTTTCTTCGGATTTCTTGTAAGAAAATAGATCATCTTGGATTAGTGCAAAACTACGCGTAACATGAAAGCTAAGACCCTCTTCTCTCTTTACGTCTCTGCAGTTCAAGTTAAAGCATGAAAATAAAGCATATTTTCATTTTAGGCATAAGTAATTTTCTTCTCGACTTCATGCTCATTAATATGCATGAAATTAATTAAAATGCTTGAGAAAGAAAGCTTCTCGTCGCTTTGAAGTACAAATTAATAATAGATTCTGCACTGTTAAGCCTAGTATGAAAAGGTATTTTTATAAATAAGTTTTCTTATTATTATTATCATATTTTCAGTCAGAGTTTGTGTTGATATCAGGGAGATCTGAGGAATCGGAATATTTTATCTCAGTCTGTGTCCCTTTATAATGGGAACAATATTCTTCTTGGTGACTTCGCCCATGTAATCCCATTTAATGAAAATATGCGTTGAATAAACGTCTATGAGAAGGCCCCAGGGGTTTCATTGTGATGTCAACCAAAGTTTTGTCGTGCAATAGAAAATTAGTCTACGCCTCAGTCGGAGGAATACAATTATTAAAGCTTTACAGCTGGAGTAGGAGATGAGATATTGAGAAATGGTGAAAAGGAATCTAGACAAGTGAAAAGGATCCTAGCGAACATCCATGTTATATCGCGCTTATTGCCTCGCTCCACATATGAATGATCTAGGGATCATCCGCATGCGAGAAATTAAATTTAGTTAAATAATATGAAAAAGATTCGAGATTTCTCTTTAAAAATAGATGTTTCTTACGTAGAAATAATTTTGTTAACGTCTTAACCACAAAATCTAAATTTTGATTATCTATAAAAATAAATGAACAGCTAAATAAAACATTAAAATCATAAAAAAAAACTTTTCCGTCGATGGTGATACCAGTTGGAAATCAAACGAGCTATAAAACTGAATAAATTTTTTGTGACCAAAAAGGAAAAAAATATCATTTTAAAAATATATTTTGATTCATTTTAATAATACATAAATGCAATAATGATTCAATGATAATTATTTACCAGTTTATATAGAACCTTTCTGTTTTGACCTATCTGCAATGTCGACAAAAGAAATGAGTTTCTAGTGATAGCTCAGAATCTCCGACGTTAAAAATTGTGCTTTTCTTCTTTAAAGACGCTCCTTTAGTAAATTTTTGTACTATTATCCAATTTAGTCACACCAAGATTAGTTAAAGTGTAAATTTGTATTCATTAAATGCTCATAGTTTGTATAATTGATAGCTGAAGAAACTCAACCGACTGACGAGTGACTTCGTGGTATTCCATGATAAATGATAAAATAAAATGAAAAGTAAGGCTACTTTCCCAGAGCAAATTGGCTATTATTTATTATAAATTATTTATGATAAATAAGGAACTATTTTCCCCTGGAAAAGTAGTTTCTTTTTAGGTTTTCCTTAATTATCAGTTGGTTGAGAATTTACCAATTCTTACCAGAAAGAGAATCGCCATTAAGTTACGAGGATTTTACTTCTAATCGTTCCGAAACGTGGATAGTATGAAAGATACAAATGGAAAGATGTGTCGTTAAAGTCAGTTGGTGTAAGGAGAGGAGTTGAATGGATTTGATGAAATGAGGAGCGGATGCAGCCATAGCTCAAGTGGTGAAATGCCTTGAAACAGGCGAAGCCATTAAGCGGAAATAACCTTCGGGTTTACGCACGTGAAGATAGGGTAACGGAAATTAGCTCAAAGACGTAAGGGGCACTTCTTTCAGAGCCGAAGCAGAAGTGTCAAAATCAGGTTGACGCGAGGGATATGGCTCAATTCAGAAAATAACAACCTAACTCCCAGTCATTGTTATTGCAGTGAAATCTTAACATTAAATTTCAGTTTCACGTCATTTATCTTTACAATTTTCTGAAGAGATATGTTCACAGTGATCAGTGCAAATTTAATTATGTCGGAAGCATTTTGGCTATACTCTAAATTCGATTTTTCTGCCACTATAATTACAGTCGAGAGCAAAGCAATTGACGCTTCGAGATCACCTAAAGTACTACCCACTATCAAATCGAACAAAGATCCTCTCCCATACACCACCTTTAATGCTTTAGTTTCCCTCCCTGTGTCCACAATTCTTTTCCGACAACGTTTGCTGTTCCATTAATACAGGAGTAGGGAAAGTCAAAGGACTGGTGGCGGGAATTGGTGGTTTATCTTAAAAGTGCCGATTGTTTTGATTTATGGTTACGTTGGGAATGAATGAATTTCTCCGAAAATTTAATCAAGTTCTCAGGGGCGGATTTAGGCTATCGCAGGGCAAAAATCAGATTGCGGCCCCCATTAGGGAATCATCGGAGTAAAAACTGCAAATCGAAAAATATCTAGATATTCATTTTAAATTGTCAAAAGGGAAACTCGGTACCTAAGTACTATTAGGCAACTACTCTTGAGTCTACGGTACCGAGACTAGCTTTATTTGACCCGCAGGATATATAGATAGAGTACATTATAAAAGATATAAACTGTAGTTTCGTATTTGATGCAAAAAGTTTCGATGAATAATTCCTAAAAAAATTTCATTTCTATTTCATAGACTATGCCAAAAATCTGGGCTCAAAATCTGTCTGATGCGGTGCTACCTATATAAACCGAATTGTATTATAATAGCCTCAAACCCAAGGGAACGAAAATGGGAGGTAGATAATGAAGAAAATATAAAATTGGAACACCAACTCACAAAACTGAGTAATAATGGAATGTCCTATTTGGAAAGGAAAATATATTGATGCAGCTAACCGAATATCTAGCAGATTAACTCATTCATATAACATTTAAGACAGGAAATTTGCAAATGAATGATAAGAAAAATACTAACGTAGGTAGCAGAAACGAAAGGCTGAAATTAAACAAAAATTAATCCACCTAAAATAAGTGTTTAGGGTGATAAAAGGGGAGATATTCATAGATAAGAAGGGTGGTACTATAAGAAAGATGTAAAACTATAAGAAAATGATTTATTATAAAAGATTTATTTGTGAAAATTATTCATTTTGATGGTAGCAAAATAGAGAAGGGGTAGGGTCAGGCAGCAGGCAGTAGATAAGATAGATAGAGATAAGAAACAAAACAGAAATAATAATAATATAATAATAATAAACGACTTTCGAATCTTGGAAGACCAAGGGAAATATAGCATCTAATTGGCGAAGAAACAGGTTGAAGGTCCAAAAAGCATCTGGGAATAGAACAGAAGTTCCGAAAAAATAAGTTGTAATATCACTATCGTAAAAACCCCCAGGTACTGAAAAATGTATTTCAGGCTGTTTTAACAGGCGATACAACAACTCTCGCATAACTTGAGTGGTCTAAATCAATGATGAACAGGGGGAAACTCCGTTCAAAGTAAAGAATCGATCCGATGGATGTAATTGAAAATTTTTCTGCGGGCAGTATGAGAAAATTATTCGAATCATCCGATTAAACATTTTTACCGCCGTTAATCTCTCTGGCTTTTGATATCGATGCTTACTGGGCTCGTCCTCGGCTGATTTTACCTCACCTTACCTTGTGCCACGTATTCGAGCACTATTTAAGGGAATCTCGCACAAACGAGTGTCTCGGGTAGAAAGTGACAGAGACAAGGGTCCAGAAGACAGGAATGACCCTAGATCCCGAGAAATCCAATGAATCGGATGAAATGGCCGAAAATTTTATTTCCGATCGGGTGAAATGAAGCGCTAACAAACGGCGGCAAAACCGAATCCCCAGAGAGAGATGAAGAATTTCAGAAAAAAAGGTATTTTGGGAAAAAGAAATGCGGTGGGGAACTTTTCTCCGGTTTTCGGAAATGCCCCGAAATGAAATGTTGGCCGTGATGAGAAAGACAGGTTGATAAAAATATTATTATTGATGGAGATATCCCTTTTACCAGGGTGATTCCTATGGCCATAGAATGTACTGAGCTAGATTGGGATTCTAAAAGAATTGGATTACTTTACATGTGCGATGGAACCGCTCTCAAATAAAACACAAAAATCAGGGTGAATATGGTCATCAACCTTGAAAGACTTCTTTTGGGGATTGTGCTTGGACTTTGTGAGGACACGAAATGAAGGTTAATATGAAAATATTTTTCGGATTTGAAGGGGAATAAGAGACAGAAGAGACACCCAGCATAACGAGGGGACGTAAACCATTACATGGCACAAAAGAACTAAAGAAAATCTTCAGAGATAAATTAAGAGAGGACCAGGAAGAGGAAGCAGAATATGAATGAATAAGTAACGAACCTGACAAAAGACTCATTCAAGAGATACAAATTGAATCGGAAAGAATCAGAATGAAGCGAAAATCGATGACAAAATGGAAAACATGATTCGCTGAAGGAAAGGAAAATTTCGTTTTCCCCACAAAAAGGTAAATACAGACGATGGACCAATAAATTATTGAAGATGAAAATCACAGTTATGAATTGGAAACTATGCTTGGCGTGAAACATGGAATTGATGAATTAAGTCTTCATCGAACTGATTAGATTAAGTTAGAAAATTCGAGCAGAATATTTCGGAGTTGGCTTTCGGGTTCATCATCTTCGGTAAATTTTATTGCCATCCGATTGCTACAGCAGTGGTATAACTAAGTAACTATCAGGTGTTTACAGGAAGAGAAACATCCTCATAGGAGGAAAAGTTCACATAAGATCATCTTCCATCCCTTTTCTCTATTAAGACCTTATCAAAGCACCCATCTTTCTCAACTTTGTTTTAACCCCTGCTATCTTCTCTAATCTCAAATATCGTAATACCACCTCTCGTAACTTCTAAGAACTATCTGTTAACTACTCCTCAATTGTCCTCCGGTGAGAACCTCCGGTGCTCTGTTAAGATAAGACTTTGACGGTTCTGATTCATTGACTCCTGCTCAATCTCTGATAACCTCAACATCTGCTTCCGAACAATTAATCAGGACGAGTTCACAGCCTCCAGCTCCACAGAATTCCTTCCAAGGTTCAGCTCAACGTTCCCTCAAAGGTTTTGGCAATCTACAAATATCACAAATCAATCTGCCACAACTTGTGAACACAAAGTTGAAATCATCCATAATTAAATCAAAGTTGAGAATCCTTCCGATGAGAATCACACCTTAAAGTGTCGTAAAGAATTTCCAGCGGAGAAGAGGTTACTTTGGCTAAGAGAGTAATAATAAAAATAGTATTTGATGTTGTTGAATGAGTTTGAATTTATTTACGAATAATAAGTAATCTGTAACATATATCTCCAGAATCTTACTCTCAGCTAGAATAGAGATCGCCCTATATTTATTAACATTCATATAACCAATCATAATAATCTGATAATAGTTGTCTTTAAGCCTGGCAGTGCTTGGTTCCACCTTGGTACTTGAATTTATTAACTTCCTTACGAGTGGGTGCAGAATTTCATTTTTGACTAAATCTGACATACTAATTTTACTTTTATCTGGGGCTTTCATTTTCATTACTATATTGTATTTCATAAAAACAATATGATTTTGTTTGCTAATTCTTTATTAGTTAGAAAGTGTGAAGATTGCCTGAAATTCTATTAAATCATTCCACTAGAAATAATAAAAGAATTAAAACTGCTACTTTAGGCTTGTTTGATAGATGATAAAATGAATCTTCGTTTTAAAAGAGCGTTTGTGATTATGGAGAAAATTCGTTTGAAAAGAGTATTTCTGATTATGATGAAAATGCAAGCTAAAAATTGATTTCTCATTATATCATTATAATAAAAAATAATCTGAACGGTATAATAACATAATCCATTGGAAAACATTTCGCAACATCGAAAAAACGTAACAACACCGACCACGGAAATATACATAAGACTAATCTTTTTCATAAATCTATATCCTAATCAATACTAAATTTAAAAAATATATAATGCATGACATTGATTAAGGTTGCCTGATTTAAATGAAGATAAACGGCGATGTGCCAATTTTTTTGTATTTTATGCAAATAATTTACTTATGATTTATTTATTTTATGCTTTTCCAACCTGAGCCAACCCTGATTTACTATGTCACTCCATGTTAATATAAGGAGATTCTAATGTATCGCGATTGATTTATCAAGAAAGGCAAAGTTAAATATCGAGAAATTAGTCATTCTCTTAAGTATATTTCCTTACCTTGCTGAAGCGAATTCGTAATCGTATGAATAGTCTAAAACTGTAATTTCACTGCCTTCTGAAGGAGCTCCTATTAAAAATTACGTATTTTTTACAAAAAGCATTTAATGGTGAAGTGGCAGAGTAAAACATTCTTCCGCTAAGTGATAGCGTTTAAGTCGCTCTGCCTCTTTCAACAAACCTTCTTTTAATTAAATCGCCCCATTTAAGTATGTCTATACCGCTGCTTCTCATCTTTTCTCATCCTCTGCCTTTTTGGAAAATACTTTTATAAAGCTTTTTTATTCCTCTCCGTCAAGATGACAAAAATATCGTCCACGCAGCGATTCCATTGGAGGAAGATGGAGGTAAACAAAAAACAAGTGAATCCCGAGTTTTTACGTTCTCCGCTTCCGCACATTTTGAACGCCATTTTTCTCCCAAATAATTCTCCCTAGCTTCTTTTTCCCTTCGAATGAACTGAAAATTTTTCGAAGCTGAAAGATATGGACTATTTACCCAAGGCCTCCCTTTTCAGAGTATTTACCGAAGAAAAACCAACGACGCTTCTCTCTGTTCCATCCTCTACGTGGAATCTTTCTGTTGCCATGCAACGCATTTACAATCAAAAGCTCCTCCTCAGAAATCCTTAAGAGCGCTTGAAACTTCCAAGCAAGGGTTTTCCATGAACAGAGTTTGATAGATATGAAGTAGAGTGCTAAAATGAATGAGGTGAAGGAAATTTACATTGCTCAAATAATGTGCTCAGGAGCTTTAATTCTGTTTCAGTAGAGCCACAAAAGCGTGGTATCAAAGAGCGAGTTTTTTCCTCAATAAGGTTCTCTAAGTTTGCAACATTCATTTTGTTCCAAGTTAATTCCGAAGCATAAGATGCCAACATCTATTTTAAGGATAAATGGTTTCGTAAACATCAATGATATCAAGCTTGGTGTTTTCTGAAAACATGTCGAAAAATGGCGAAATGTCGGAAACTTTTCAGAACGCCCATGTATGCAAAGAAGGTCGTAACCAGCCCTGAGATACCGTATTCTATACATAACCTATGGTTCTGTCGAATTTATACGTAGCATTTAGATTCAGTCCTTTTAATACTAAATATATTTTATAATAAACATACAATAAGTAACGTTATGGGAAGATTTTAGGCAAGAGCAGGTGTGGTTTCGTCCTGCTGTGCGGCATCGTCTAAGGTCAATTTAATTTAACCTTTTTACTTCACACGATATTTTAGTAAAGCTCTAAAGAACGAGGACAAAGGTTTAGGGTATCTTTGCACTTAAAGGCTAGGACCCAGATATAACAATTATATAATATTAAAATACATAATAAATAGTATAAAAGATGGAACACATATTCAATGGCATGCAATAAATAAGTAAATTGGCAATAAAATAAATTAGTAATAAAATACATATTTTAATGAGAATTTTATTTTATTAATTTTAGGAAGTGATGGGAACATACTGCTTTGTAAGAGTTAACTCCTCGTGAGATGAGGGTTAAGATAAATATATCTTCAACAATCGATCCATAAAATATTTTGATGACCGAGTGGTTGATAAAAATTTTAAATTTAATCTCTTAAAATTGGAATAATATCACCCAAAATTTTAAACCCATCATATCAATATAGACGTTTATTGATTGACCCAGCTTTAGACGGGAATCCTTTCGAAATGAATCGTAATTCTTATTTTGCCGTCTGACATAAGCCCTCGCCCTTAAATTGCTCCAAATTTCTTCGAGATGCCGGCATTTCATCAAAATATTACGTTTCGATTGATTCGCCTCCTTAGCGACGAAAGCTTATGACGTGTTCGAGATCCTCTTACTCTCGAAAGAAGCCGGAAAGAGATGTCGACCAATTTACAAGCCAATTTGTTTAAGATTGAAGGCAGTTTGGGTGACCTGTAGGGTTAATTGGATCCCTCACCTTCAAATCTAGCACAAGTTGTGAGCTCTTCCTTCAAAACTCGGAAACATCTAGTTCTACGGAATTTTCAATCGCAGCCTTGGTGATCTAACTTAATGACGGTGATTTTAGGCGTGATAAAAATGGAAAATGATATACATAAGGAGGAAATCGAAACATCATGAGATTGGATGCAAATATCAGGCTTACTGTTATGCTTTTCTCAATGCTTATTGGGAGAATGAGAAGGGAGTTTAGAGGAAAGAATTTTATACTATAAAGGAAAGATGATAAAAATAAATGAAGTCAGAAAGATAGAGAAACCGAGGATATGGAAAATAAACTTTAGGTCTGTATTCTTTAGCGAAACAAATTATACAAGTCGTGGAAGAAAACGGATAAGAAAATGTACATAAATATAGAGCCTGAAAAGGTATGATAACCAATTGTTTATTTTAATTTTATATTTTATTTTATAATTAATAATCTCGTATCTTATCGACGTTAGGAGTTAACAGGTTAAGGTCGATAATTATCATTGCTCTTAATATAATTTATTTATCAAACATTTTAATTCTATGTACTTAAATATTCATTTAAATAATTATATTTGTCTCTTTATTTAGTTTTATTTAGGCGCCATATTTCAATTGCCTGAAAGTGCTCCTCAAACATTTTGACTGAGCAATTACAGTGAGAGACATAAAAAATCTACGAAGAAGACATCCACCCCTAAGCCATGTAAAGAAACAACTATCCAACCATGTAAAAAACAACTGAGGACTCGAACCAGGAACCTTCGCGTTAGCAAGCATCCAAGTTAAATTATTTTCTCTTAATTAAATGAAATGGAGGAATATAAAAATGTAGAGAATAGGAAGAGACGGAGGAAAATGAAGAATAATGCTAAGATTGTGAAAAGGATTTGGAATTAAATACGGAATGGCGAAGAAGATGCTAGAAGCTACACAGCCTTGGCAAGCAGGTAAGAATATTAAGACAAAACTGGAGGAAGAGATGAAGAGGAAGGAAAAGGCGAATGAGAAAACTAAAGGGGAACTTGTATGAGAGAGATGTTATCTGGCAGAGAGGCCTCTTTAAACTGAAATTTCTGCTACAAGATAAACTGAAGATATATCACCAAAAACGGACTTTTCCAGCGGTGATTTAATTAACCCTGAAGGCATAAGACACTGCTTATTAAATCAAACCGAATAAACATTGTTCTATCACAAGCAAAATGGTCGTGATTTTTACTGAATCAGAAAGGTTTTCACATCCATACGTTACATGGGTATATTTTCCCACGTTTTACATCCATCATGACCATGAATAACTTGGAATGAATTATCGAAAAAGAAGAAAAATGAAGAAGTTGATGTACCAAGGAATTTATTTAAATCAGGATACTTCAGAATATTTTAACATCCGTAAATCTATCTTCGGAATTTCCCCTGTAATCGTAGCAAAAGATTAAATTTACTGATTAGATTCCCTCTAACTAAACTACTGATTAAATTCCCTCCGTAATTAGACTAATTGATGCATCTAATGCATTTTTAAATTCAAGTATGAAAGAAGAAGAGTAAGAAAGATGTTTCCTTGAAATTTTCCGTCATATGATCACGGCAATCATTGAAGTAATTTTAAATACTCTCCTCAAAACGAAAATTATTTATGAAGCTAGGGAAAGGGAGTTTAGAAAACATAGACGCGGTAATTGTAAGAACGAAATGACAAGAAAAGTGAATTATATTAAATCAAAGTAATAGGTTAATAATACTTAGATGTCAGGAGCCCCTATTATACATTTTCGAGGTAAAATTCTATTAGTTTTAGTTAACATACTTGTATTGTACTACTAAGAACCAGCCTCATAAAGCCCATATTTTTCTGAATCTATTGCGCTAGTTATTGACTTTATTAGTAAATGATATTTTTGAAATTATTTCACCACAGGTGTTTTCGGTAAGGTCATTTATATTTTATCGTCTGATTACATTTAAATAAGAGAAATGAAAACGTCGAAACCTTAAAAATATGCTGATACTCTTCTCTAGGTGAATGTTGAATTCAAAATTGGGATTATACAATTATAATTAATCATAGCCTTTATTCATCAAAATCAAGGAACTAAGAACCTCGTAATAAACTGTAAAAATAATATTTCGAACATATATTTATACTGTCTATGATTTTTTTCAGCGAAAACATTTTATGCTGCCCTGTTACTTTACATATTTTGACAAAAAATGACGGATGTCTGCTGGTATTTTTCTTTGATTTTTAGAATTACTGTGGCTCTTCAGTTGTAAACTTCTTCAACCTCAGTGTATACAAGGTAAACATCAACATGTAGCCATGAACTTCATTATCTCTAACCTGATTTAAAGGGTTCCATAGACTTGGACTCATAGTGTAACCACGACTTGCTCCTCGAGAGAACCGTAGCAAGCGGGACTGCGTTCATGACATTGCTCCACTTAAGAATCTTAGGTAAGATAAACATCTCCCCGAAATTACTTGATTATTTATCGCGATAAGAATTTTAAAATATTAAAGAGGAACCTGAGAATATATTAAAAGTATATTTTTGGATTTCCTTTAAGTTGAAAATTGGAGATAACAGTGTTAATAGAAGGCCCTGATTAAGATTATTTACCGCCTTGAAGCAATAAGTAGCCGTGGTTGTGCATATATATATATAGTAATCACTTATGCAGTACTTGCAGATGATTTACTGAGGGAATTTCCGATTATTATCCTCTCTCAAACATTGAGCAGCATTGAGTTATTAAAAAAAATTCTAAAACGTCACTCATCCATAAAAAAATAGAATCCTCATGAGCCATGCAAAATTCATATTCCTGTACCAAATCAAAAGAAATTTATGTAAAAACTACGCCTCATGAAAATTAATCCCTTAGAATTTTTTAATATGAATTTCAATCTAAAATTACCACGAGGAAACTTCTGGAGGTGCAATGACGTCCAAAGCTCTAATCCTTAAACATGGTTGAAATCCCTTACAGAATAAACTGTGTTGTCTTAGGCTTCCTACCTGCATTTACCCCAACAAATTTCTATTTACCGCTTCCGTTTCCATGACGATAAGCCCAAAGAGGCCGCGTGGGAAGACTAACTATCCAATGCATTTATCCTTCCTTAGACTACGTGACGCTTTCTCTTCCTCGGAAAATTATGTTAAGAATTTCTAAGAAACAACCATTAGGGTTTTGTTGGTAACGTGATTGAGTAGCATTAATCACCACCGATGAATGAGAGAACCAAGTAACGGCAGGAGAGTGCTCTCGAATTGAATTACTTCGAATTTAAGTCGATATACAATTACATTTTATCGGTGAGTTAACAAGTCTTGTTAACGAATTCCCTTCGATGTAGAGGGAAATTCGCATTTAATCTCGTATTCAGCGTAATAAATATTTATATCCACTCAATAGCACTTCTTTCATTCACATGATACCTTACATGCAAAAACATGTAACTCTCTTGTTCACATCTCTGATAGATAAAAATGTTACGTTATCTCGGGTATAAACTTCCCGTTACGTTGTTGACCCTGGATGCATCACTCCCTCAATTTTTTCCTTATTCAAAAGATTTCTCTACCTAATAACGTAGGTTGTTTACAGATTCTCGTTACCATTATCCATTTCCAGGACAACAGTTTTCATCCCACTTCTTGTGTGGGTGTTTTCCTGTAGCGTGGGTTTTTTCTCTATCAACCTTCAGTTGTGGAGATTTTTTTACTAACAAAATCCTTTCTTTTTCTTTTTCCTTCTTCTCTTATATTTTTATATTTTTGTCTTATTTATCTTCCTCTTTTACCTTAATATAAGAACTTTATACGACGTTATGTTGAAGAGAGGTCCATACGGGCCAAACTCGCCTAATAAAGACTGAAATTATAACAATAACAATGTCTTTGGTTCCCCGTGCTATTCGAT
The DNA here is from genome assembly GCA_036926295.1 of Pachydiplax longipennis. NCBI lineage: Eukaryota > Metazoa > Arthropoda > Insecta > Odonata > Libellulidae > Pachydiplax > Pachydiplax longipennis. Next base: position 22,575,552 of record JAVFKF010000026.1, on the reverse strand, counting down.
ACAAAATGAAAAAGCAGACTGATGTGGGAATGAATTACCTGCTCGTACAGGGAAATTACTTAATTTATCTTCAATCATATTAAACTGTTTCACTAAAAATAATATATATACTGATACAAATATCAAGAAAGATCTGTGCTTAACTAATAACAAAGAAACGGAACTTCATAACAGAAAGATCTCCATCATCATTTTCCTGTTATTTCCGACTCTGTCACGGTAGTATTTGTGGACCAGTGACTGCTACATTGTTCTATACTTCTACCATATCCCATCCCAATCTTTTTCCGTTTCTTCCTCTCATCAACTGATGCCTTTTTTGATCATATCTTTCCACCTTTCTTTTGGTTTTCCCATTGGTATTTCTCCTTTTCTTCAAAGACTCTTCACAGGAGAAGCCGTTCTTTCATGCTCTTCATATGACCAAACCATCTTAATCTCGTTTTCTCAATCTGTAACTGTAGTCTTTCTATGCCCGAAGTCTCTTATATTCTTTAGTTCTTGATCTTGTTTCTTTTTAATTTTCTAGAGTACTTCTCAAACCTAAGAACTCGATTTTCCATCGCTTGGATTTTGTTTTTCACGGCCGGTTATTGCCCACGTACCGGAAGGACATGTCATGACAGTCTTGCATTTGAGTATGACAGAATAATTTAACATTTCATTGGTATCTCTTAAAATAAAATTCACCGTAAGAGCTGAGGTTTTATGGAAATCTATCATACAGAATGAAGAGAAGAACCCATAAAAATTCCATATATTTGTGTTTAGGAGTCACCGTCGAGTAAAAGAAAATGTTGCTCTATTTAGAACTTGAACAACAAAGTATCAGATTTTACCTCTCGGTCCATATCTATGTTAAATAATAAGATTTTCAAAATCTTAAAATTTTCATTTCTGGGGGCACTGGTAATGAGATTCATCGCACCAAAAGAAACCAATTTCGCATTAAGTAGCAGATTATAATTGGAAAGTTTTTGGCACAATTCAAAAGAATTTTAATCGAATAATTGAGAAATACTTGGCCTTGAGTTATATGATTTAAACTGGGTCTAGTATGTGGTGTGTATATACCAATTGTGTTTTATTCATGCTATGTCGTATTTCTGCAGTTACTTGAAACAATTACGCGTTTTAATTCATAATTTATTAAAATAACAGACCGTAAATACTTCCATTGCATACGATGTTTGCAGTTTAAAGCATGATTTCATCAGCAATAAATCCTCCCATCTGCTTACCGCGACTATGACACATTAGTTATATGAGTGCCTTTGATGTTTTGGCCACATTAGATGCGATTATCTTTCCCAGATATTCTCCGGGAGCTTTCCAAATTTCATTCGTATTTCATACTTTATGAACCGAGAGAAGAGAGAGATTTTAGCGAGGAGAGGAACTTAATTGCCGTCGTTGAAAATATTTTTCTCTTTGAGCTCGGTCGTTATGGATAAAGCCCTGCATCGTACAACTCTCAAACTTCCTCATTATTTTCAGCTTAAGCCTGATTACTTAGTGAAATTAGACTTACTAAAATATAAAGCGGACCTTACGAGATAAGTAATATTGTCGTTTCTTTTAATGAAATAACCGATATTATAATTTGTGTCGTAACATTTCAACCTCGCATAATCATTTATAATGTCATCATTTCTCATCAGTAATTCTGTTATCTTCAAAGAGGCATGCTTGTTATGGATCCCCACAGGCCATTTTTATATTGCCATTATTATAGTATTAAAATATAAAAGCTGATGTCGCCAGTGGATGAAGGGCTTGTTATAAAGCAAATATGCACATCGTCTTGAATTCAGTGGGACTAAGGTAGAAGATTACAATAAACATTCTAATAATACGAAATGTAATTTAATGGGACGAGATTCAGTAGTATGAATATTCCAGACTCATAATTTAAACCTCAATCTGCTATGAATACTCCAAAATCTAATTATAATAAAAATCCAATTTTTTATATGTTCATTCTCCAAATAAAACCAACCGGAAATATTAAGATATGGCATTGTTCAAGCAAACCAGAATCAAGTATTCAGGTAGGAAAATTATTCTCAGTCAAGGTATCTCATATTCAAAGTGTTATGTAACTAAACAGTGGCGTAAACACTTTAATAATACAAACAGTCCCGCTGAAAAATTGCTTTAGCTTAGAGTTCACTTTGGATGAAGAGAACTTAGAATGCTAAAGTTTATAATACAGGGAATTAGACTAACAAGTCTCTTCTTACATCTGACCCTGTTGTCACAACGACTTCACGTACATTATTGAGTAATGACGCAGTAATGATGCGCGGACCCTACTCTATCATTACTCATAACAATATTTTCTCCACCTTTCAGTGATGATACCCCGAAATAAAATAATCCGGATTCGCATCATTACCATCATCATCACTATTACTATCCGACATTACCCAAGAGGTAATGACGGATGACTTTGAGACTTCACACTTAATCTCACTCCTCATTATCCTCATTATTTGTAAGGTCCCTATGATAATATAATAGCATTCGTACTGATCATTTAAGGTTCACTTAACATATTGCTATAAAATATTCGTAAACTTAAGCCTCACCTATAAAACATGTCTAAATTATTATGAGAAGATCTTTGAGATTTGCAAGCTATATTCTAATTTAGAATTTTGGCACACTGTAAGTGTAATGCCGATATATTTTAACTTGACTTTTAAGTTCTTTGCAAATTTTCTCTCATTTAATATAATCAACCTTAGATATCAATCGTAACTTATCTACCTATCTCCTTCATGTATCCCAGTCGAAAAGTGGGTCGCATAAGCGATAAACAATATCAGTCAGCTCCTACGGAATCCTTTAAAAATAAAGGAGAGCTATAAACCTTTGTTACTTTCGGAATGAATTACGCTTTTCATTGAGAGAAACAGTATGTTATCGCAAAAGTAAGCATTTTTCTTTGTTTCGAGTAAGCCTTTGATGCATTTTGAGTCTATCGATATGTCTGCCATCTTAAATCAATATATTTGTGCTTCTTTTGCGTATACCGCTTTGAAACATGGCAAAGGATCCAATTTTGCAAAGCTCGTTTCCCAGAGCTTTTCATTTTTACATCAAAACGAATACCCAGGAGGAATGTCACATTTAAAAACAACGCTTCCATCGACATGAAACCGGAGAAATGTTGAGCCGGCTTTAGGAGCTTCAATTTCACCCATTTTCCTCAACACGTGCAATGTTAAATTCATGAAAAAGTTGCGGTAAAGCTGCTTAAAATTTATATTTTTGAACGTACTAGTTAAACAGTTGGTAACCGCAATAAAAATTCGACAATCCCGAGAATTACAGATAAAGCAAACGAAGTGCTTAAAATATCACAGATTGTGACGCTCTTAGTGACAAATATGTGATATTTAGGATAAGTATTATTAAATGATTTGTAAGTCTTGGTGTGTTTTAGTTGCTATATTGACCTGTTACTGTATTTTTTATTGATTTTAGTCTTCGTTTTTATTTTTTATTAAATTTAGATGAAACTTTTATATAATTATTTTTTGTTAATCATTGACGTATTTATTTGTCATGTCCTTATTAGAACACAATTATGTGGGTTTTTATTACCTGTTAATGATTGAAGTAATTAAAAATAGACAAAAGAAATGGGTGGGGCAAATATTGAGAGGAGAGGGATTGTTGAAGAAAGTGATCGAGGGTAGAATGCTAGGGAAGAGACAGAGGTTGTTAGGCAAATTAAGGGGTGGGATAAGTTACAGGGAATTGAAGGAGAGGGAATTAAATAGGGAATGTGGGGGCACATGAACCTACCGAAAGGTAGAACACTTTATATATATTTATTACCTGTTTGTGTTAAATAAATAAATAAAACGTTTGGTGGGAGTGTCAGGGGAATCGTATAAGAATAAAGTCGATGCGAAATGACCAGGAAACAACGTAATAATATTTCTACGGATTTTAACTATTCAAGGAACTCTGGGTTCCGAAACGTAGAAGACGCACTCTTGAGAAAATGATTGCTTTTCTGAGAAAGACGCTTTTAAGTTGTTTTCCCTCCCCAGTCCAGTGAGTCTTAAATGAAGAGCCTGTCTTCTCTGTACTTTAAGAAACCTAGCAGGAAAATCTCGTCACCCTGAGAGAAGTTTACCAGTTTGTCCTACATCCTCTCTCTGATTATCCTCCACTACAACTCGGTCACTCTTATAGGATTTTTAATTATATGCCTCTGGAAATTGCGAATTTCCTGCTAACTTTGTGTGCAAAGCAGAGGAATAACTTTTGCATCAAATTAAAGTTTCTTCTATACATTTGTCGTCGCACTTCTTCGGAAAAGAAGATAAAGCTATCCCCAAATGGTGGTTTCTGCGAATCGCGGCTTTTGTGCAATCGATCAAAATCAACTGTAACGGCGCGACCTACGACAACGCAATTTTAGCCTTGGTTGCATGCATACTTCCATTTTTTCCTCCGTGAGCGGAAAATATATTACTACGGATACTCAGGTAACGGAACTATGTAATTTACGTCAAAATATGAGAGTCATAGTAAAGGCAGTTGTGAGAAGTATTAAAAATGGCTTGCTATCAAATCTGTTGGATTATGATTAAAAATTATTGCTGTTCATATCAGGGGAATCCAAGCTATTGTGTAAGCTGTCTCAGTGTGATGAGACCTTTAAATTTTTTGAATAATTATATCAATTTACGCCAGCGGAAAAAGATCATCCTAATACAATGATACCTCGTCTAATAGTAACTCGGCTAACGAAGATTTTTCTGTTTTACGGACTCGGCTACCGAATAATTTAGAGCAGAGAGTAGTGACAGAAACATCCGAATGAAAAGAATCGAATAATTGTAAGGATTTTCTTCGAATTGTTCTATAGCCAAACAACCGAATGCTTCTATTTGGTTCCTCACTCCCATCGAGTAAACCATTCGATATTTCACTCGTTAGTTCTATATTAAATATTGGACAGGATCTAGAGCGTATTAAATGATTTTCTTCAGAAACATACTGGAAATCAATTCCCGTTTTACAAAGATTTTTGGCTAACAGATGTGAATCAGGAACGAATTATATTCGTTAGTCAAGGTGACACTATAATGTAGAATCATTATTAAAATGTCATAAAATCCAATCCAACGGAAATTTGGAATGCAGGAAATTCTACAGCCTATGGGCATATTGAAAATTCCTATAATATTTTTTACTAGAAATAAGCAATTTTTCATCACGTTCATAAAGCCCTCGTGCGCATTTACGAAAAGAGCGAGCAACATTCTCGTAGAAACGACTCCAAAATCTCGACTCACTACTTTAATCCCTAACCGAAACAAAGCGAAATTTTCCTCCGCAGGGCGCTATTCTCCCGCTGCATTTTACCTACTTTTCACGAAATCTCCCTCTATGCCAACCCTCTTCAGGGATCCATACAAATATCCGCTCCTGCGGCGCGAATCGATATTTCCCGTGAAGGAAATCTCTCTTCTTCGACTCCCTTTAATCAGAGTATATTTTACCTTTCTGCATTCGAACCCGTTGGGGAAGCCGAGTCGAACCCGTCGGAGACGTTGAAATATTCCGATGGGAGGGACTGTCCTTAAGACCCTAAGTAAGCGATAGAAGGCAGCAAGTGGGGTAAAGGAAGACTTGGCGAGAGGTGAGAAGCGATAAGGGGGACCATGAGGATGGGACCGAAACGTGGAATTGTCGGGAAGGAGAGGTACAGGAAGTCGTGGAGACGAAGTTTCGGATTTACGGACCCTGTCATCTTGAAAGGGCAACAATGCAGTGCCTTGTGATGCTTCTGAAGACGTTCTCCCGAAGTAACGTCGTCTTAGGACGAGACATTCTCTCACTTAACCGTGTACTTTTGCGGAGTAGAGAAGCGTTTGACTTCGACTTGATGTGGCTCTCGATGGGGGCGAAAGTAAAATTTTGTGAACACGATTTAACGCGAAAAATAAACCGAATATCTCTAGTAAATCCATCTCTATTCTTTAAGCAATGGGTACGTGATATAATTATATTTACCCTTTATTGGCCAGGCTGGGCCTCTCTCCCGCCTCTTCCCACTCGTGAACTGTAGTACATACATTTTACAGGTATAAGAAATGAAAAATACGAATAATTTGGATTGCGAAGAAAAATATCTAAAACTGATGGTTGATTCAAAGAACCCACCTATCGAGAAAACAATGTTACTAAAAGTAGAGAACCAGCGAAAAGCAAGCATAATATCTCTCTATATCCTCTAAATGTTACTTAAGCTACTACTCAATGATATATATCAATATAAGAGTGGTTCAATGAAGTAGAAAATGAAACGAACTAACTATAAGACGTCTAGCGAAAGTAATTTCGACAGCTGTACGTATAATCGAGCGAGTAGCGAGCCAGTGATATTTCAAACAAAATAATTTTCAAGTGATTCACGTACACCCCTTCCACAACGAAGAAATATTAGAACGAAGAAATATTAAAACTTGTTGGTGAAATTAAATCTTGTTATTTTGCACACTGAGAAAACTATTAGTCGTAGAATTCACAAACTCACGGTAGCCTTCGTCGATTATAAAATGATTTTCCCAATCACATACCATGAAAATGGGTGATGGATAGTAAATTAAGCTAATATGCTCGAGTTAAAATAATTAATATAAACTTATAACTCAATGAATTAAAGAACAATTTCTAGACCATGAATCTAATATCTACTCAAATTTGTCTAAAACATTCTTCATGGAGGTAAGCTAAATGAAATATTCAATTCGAAGAAAAGTCCTTAAAGGCAGCGAACCATCATTCCTATCCTCACACAAATATAACATATTCCAGATCAAGAGTGCCATAAGATTCGTCCCAGATACTTAAGTTTTTTCTCAATGGAAGATAGCTTTGGAAACGATATCCTTCGGCTAAAATCCTTGATGCCTCAAAAGTAAGAGAACTATTTTGATTGCTCGTACTTTCCTTTGCCTTATACGATAATTTCCTTTTACGTAAAGTCCCGCTCTATTTGTCGGCATCCAAGCTGTTAGCGAGTTAGTGAATAACCTGCCTTAATAGGGAGGACTCCTAAAGTAAGAGAATGTGAATGTTTTTTCAGCTTCCCATTTTATATTACATTAAGATAATTAAGTAAGCTAATGTAATTCAGCGTCCTCTTAGAATCCCCAAAAATCCCTACTTTTCTTCATTCACATTATTAATTCCTTATCATTTCATTAGTTAAAAAATAAGCAGAACCTCAATAAATAAAATTTCCATTTGATAGAATAAGGTTAAGAAATCGTAAACAGGGGAGATTTCGATATCATTCGAGTTAATTTGAATTTTATTACCTATCTGATTATTTACTTGGCAAATGGATCGCTTGACGGTTGAAAAGACAGATTTAATCAACACGATGTAATACAGGTTTTCCTAACGCATAAAATTTTAATTAAATTCGACGGAACAATCAACTTCGAAATTTACGGCCATGGTAAATTGATTCTAAGGTCGCAGCTCCTTAGCTTCGTAAAAATTTTAGGTTCTTTTCGGATAGATTTTAATTATAAGATATTGCTTCTTCCGAAACTCAAAAGCTCCCAAGGTGTTGAGAAGAATTTCATTTCATTCCAAGCAGAAGATGTAAAACCCCAAAGAGGTGTGTACAGAGGAAGAATATTGTGCTCCGTGATTAAAATTGCCAAACATTAAGCAAACAAAAGACCTTCGTTGGTACTTAAATAGTGAGAAGCAAAAGATAAAATCGAAAGTGGAATCTTGCGATAAAAGAATGTATTGTGATTGGTACTGATGTCTATCGTTTGCAATGATATTTCAGAATTGTAGCACTGGCGTCCTAAAATACCAGTTAATATTAAACTGTTGTCACGATTGAGAACAGTTTGGGATAAAAATTAATTGAAAAAAACCAAAATAATAAGGTTTCATAAGGGAAAGAAAGCTATGCTGGCGGTAAGGGTAGATGGGGTAAAATTAGATAGTATATTAATCAATTTTAATACAGGGTTAGTCTTCTTTCTAGAGATAGAAGATGCTCAGCTGAGTTTAGGAAAAGGATAACATTAGCCAAAGAACTATTTACGAAGAGCGAAGGGAACTGATAACGAAGGCTCTTGATAAAGGAATCAAGAAAAGATTAGTAAAGTCTTGGTGTGTAGTGTATTGCTTTATAGGTGAAAAACTAAGGCATAGAAGAGGCTTTAGAGATGTGTGTATGGCGTAGAATAGAAAAAGTAATCTCGGTTGATAGAAAATCATACGAGGAGATGCTAGAGATGTTTAGGAAGAGGAGGGTGTTAATCGAAGTAATTAAACATCATTAGATGAAATGGGTGGGTCAAATATTAAGAGGAGAGGGAATTCATAAAGAAAGAGATCGAAGGAAGAATGCTAGAGAAAAGACAGAGAGAAAACAAACAAAATATGTTAGATGATTTAAAGGGATAAGTAACGAAGAAGTGAAGGAGGGGGTACTGTATAGAGAATGTGAAGGCACTTGAACCTACCGAAAGGTAGAGCACTCATATAAATGTCATGTATGAATGTGAATGTTTCGAATATGAATTCGAAAATGTCAACATGATAGGTTATTTCGTGGGCCCAAAACCATTTACGAGGATTGATTATTTCTACGGAACGCAATTAAGTGTACAATTTTCCCGAAATTTATCTCTGGTGTCAAACAGGAAAACCGCCGTCTATTGATTCATTTTGAATAAGGAAAACACGTGCTGAATCAGAGATGATTCGGTATTGATACAATATCACATGGTAAAATAATGATGTCATTTATCGCTATCTCGCGAAAATATGTCAACCGTTCCAGTAAACACAATCACCAGAAAGCTATCATCCATTTAGCGTCACGGATTCCCGCGCTGTCTAGATTGCCAAATTAACGTTGACAAATATTGCCTTCAGATAATACATTCTTTGGAAGCAAAGAAGAAGCTCGAGATATATAGGTCGACATATTCGTGATTAATTATTTCTTTCCTAAACGAATTTGCCTAACAAGTCTTAGTCCGGGATGGAGAATCTAAACCGCAAATTTCCAAAAATAGATCCTTAGAGGAATGTAAAATATGTGGCATGCCGATATAAATTTTCGATATTCTGCGGATATTGCTTTCCGTATTGTCATATCTCAGCTATTAAAAATTCTAATTTGCGATGCCGTGGCATGATACCATTAAGGGGCAGCTCTTAACAATACCTTCTTTCCCGACGTTGTGTCATTTAATTCTGTGTTCCACGCGTCATTACGGAAGTACTTCGCATCAATCATCTTCTCAATTCATCCCTCGAATACAACGTCTTTTGACGGAAATCAACAAAAGATCGGTCTGCGTGACGTCACATGCGGTTCTCCAGGGAAGAAAGGACCTATGCCGCTTTTCCGCAAGAAAGAATTCCGAGAAGTTACAGGTCATCCTCGATCGTTGGTGACAAGAGGTGCTTCCTTAAGAGAGGAAAATAACAAAGTGAAGAATTTCGGTTGAGGCGTAAACGTGGAAAATCAATCCCGAATGTCTGTCGAGCGTGAAAAATTATTGCAGCGGAGGTTGTTGGATATTACCTGACCCCGAAAAATGAATTTCTGAGTGTCATTCTCAAGAGAATTGATTTATTAGCATTATTAATGGTGATAGAATTACAAAATAATGCTAATAAGACCGCGATGGAATTTTTCACTTGCATGATGAAAAGACAATTTAAATTTGAATGGCCCTAGTCGATCTTGATCAGAATAATTAATCGCCCACCTCGTTCTTTGAATTATTCAAGATATTCTTCGTAATTTTTTTTCATAAAAATGGGTTACAATGTCCGAAAAACATCTATTTTGTAGATTAGAAGTAAGATATCTAGATTGTATTAGAAGTAATTCCCGCGGTTTTACCTTTACCTATCAATCTCGTCACGAATAATTCAGTTATGTTCCTAATAAATACGAAAATTCAGCTACAATAGAAGCCTAATTATAATAAATACTATGTAATAAATAAGTCTATCTTACACGGGCCTATTAACCAGAATTCATTACAACGCGGTTTAGAATGTATTTGACGTATACACTAGTGTCAACTACCATCTCCGCTCCATAGCTGCTTCTGTATAGAAACTATTATTCCAAAACTATATTGTAAGTGTAAATTATAGGTGCAGTGTCTGCAAATGACATTTCCAGGAGCACCCATTTCGAATACTATGCCATATCTACTTCTCTTCTTCCTCTGAGTCTCTCTCTCCTTTTGTTTCCTCGTCCAGAGATTTCCGTATATCGACGCAGCTGACACCTTTCCCAACTCTATGATCGCTAAGCCACGGGTGGTTAGTAAATCATTCTCAACCCATTAAGAGGAAGTGACACGTTATTCGAGGTCGTTGATTCCGAAGCAATGATTATGATGAATCTGTACTACTTAATGGATATTTGATTAAAGATAAACTAGCCATACCTCTTTAAAGTTATCACCACTGCTGAGGAGGAGGAGCAGGAAAATGATCTTCTTTTAGGGCGAAGGGATTGACCAATCAGAGATTAGTAGATTAAAGCGATCTTTATCTCGGTCCTTAAGAGATCGTTATGTTTTAACTCGGAGACACTCATTACCTATAATTCGCTTCTTTTGTCTCCTAGTAAATCATTCTCTCTCCCTTATAGGTTGCTATATTTATATACCCACAGTTTGCTATATTTAAATGAAAAATATCATTCTTTAGGATATGGAAGCAGGAACTATAAAGCAGTGATAAGTGGACCCTAATCGTAAATATGAGTTAAATATTTCTGCAATTTCTTTCGGTTAGGCTAAATAATTAATATCTAATTTTACCTTAGTTTAAGTGTAAAATTTCGATGTATTAGCCTAAATAAAAGTCATGGCTACTACATCGTTGAAAATCATATAAGGATAAGATATTCAGTTATCATCGATAAAATGAACCAGGCTCTTGCAGATGTAAATGTTCGGTAAAAAATCAGATATTATGATTATTTATCGATAATTCCCTTTCTATTTAAGAAACAGGCCTGCTTTGTATCTTTTGTGTATTCAATCGAATTAAGAGTCAAACATTTCACTATATTTTCAGAAATGTTCAAAGAGTTCTAATCTTCCTTTAGAAGAATTTTAATTTTCCATGGAAAAGTAGAGAATGTAAAACCAAATACGCTTATCAAAATATTACCCAACTCCCCTCATTAAACGATTTTAAATTCTATCTTTCCTCGATTTTACATATCCCTTGATCATCTCCTTTAATGGTTTCTTCAGTCCCATTTTCATCAAACTACACTTTTGCAAACGATTCCGGCCGATAATATGACCTCGGAGAAAATAAATCAGATCCATCTCACGGAAGTAGAAAATCTGCATTTCTTTGAGCCTCTTCATCCAAAGCAAATGAACCTCATTCCATTACACACTCAGGTCGTCTTCCTTCACAATTAAACGCTTTTACCATTCCCTACCGATCCCTCAATTATTCTATTTTTATTCGAACCAATCACCCTCTTGAGCATATCTTTGTGAGGGTCCCCAAAGGCTTTCCCCATGCAAACCGAACTCTGCGATAAGGAAGCCGTGAAGAGGAAGTCTATGCGCATTCTCAATGGAATTGAGAAAGGGAAATACATTCCCCTCACGTTCCTAGATTTTTTCCCCTTGGTTCTGAGGTCAGAGAATTAGATTTTTAGACCAGAGGGTGCAACGTGATGATGGAAACGAGATCTAGATCTGAGTCTCTCCGTCTGAAAGCGATGAGGATGAGGTCAGGGTTTGAGATAAACTTTATAAGGATATCGCAATGCGCTGATACTCCAGAGGGTTCTAGGATAGCCGTGTGGGAAGCGCGTTCGACTTTGAGGAAAGCGGTCCCGTGTTCGATACCCGGAGGGAACCCAAGGGCGAAATAATCTCGAAACGTGTCGAAACACGTTTAACTTTACATAATGTTGCTATAAACGTAATACTTGGAACCTAGAGTTATTCAGTAATGTAAAGTATTAGTTTTCCTCGATAATAAATGTACACTATCCAATAATTCACCATCTTAATTTAAATATTTCATAGTTAACATATATGGCTACTTGTGTGTCCCAAAATTAAGGGGTTGATTTGAAAATTAAATAAAAGGAAACGGAAAGTGATACATATGCACCGATTATGGCATTATACCTTTTCTATAACTCTTTTCTCTACTTCTTTGGGAGATCAGTAAATTTTTGTTCACACTATTTCAAAATCAGTTATGAACCTCGCCAACAGATTTGCATCAACAAAATTCGAAGGAATGTTAATGTTGTTATGTTACAATGTTAATGTTACTTCCGAAATGGTTTAATATGTATTGACGTTAGTACAGTCTTCATAGAATTTCGTCCACAGACCTCGCATCATTTTTGCCGCAAACGGTGAACAATTTTAAAACGTGGTTATGTAGTTTTCACAACTCATCTCAACAGGTTCATACAGGTTTGTAGATTTCCTGTTCTTCTATGACCGTTTCATGCACTTTATTGAATCAATTACTGTATTTTTATACCACCCTTCGCGTATGATTATACCATCAAGTGGATTTCTATTGCACGGAATGCAGCTTACTCCAAGCAAGCGTGAAAATGTGAGGGAGATTGAAGATCGAAGATTTAGATGTATTGTTTCATCTCGAGTAAAGGATTCTTTTTTGTTCACAACAAGAAAATTTGTTGGCAGCAAGAGCATGTATACTTCTTATGGAGTATCTTGCAATTCCGGAGTGCTATAAACTTACATATTGCGATGCCATTTCCTATTTCTCTCATACCGGGAATAAAAAGAGAAGAGATGATCATGTGCAAACCAAGCAAAGCACTTCATTTTTCTTATCGAACTACTCCGAGCTTTCATCTGGAATTGCATAGAAGACTTATAACAGTATTTATTCTTTCTTTCCATGATACATCTCCTTCGTTCAATACATCCACAATCTCAAGATCTTAGGGTACCGTCGGGCACTAGAAGTGGAATATCATAAGAATTTTAAGTTCCCTCATATTTTCAATGGTTTTAGAAAGTTTTCAGGCCCTCGTGAGCCCTTTGCGGCGTAGTAAGAGACCTTCAAAATAACACAAGCTTATGGCAAGTAAGGGTAAGCCGCGACCTTCAGAGTTCCTTTCATAGATCTGAGTGTTCTTATTCACATTTGTAAGGAAAAGGGTGTGATCTTTTATCAGCCGTATGTATCGCGTTAAGTCTCAGAAAAATCATATTACGCTTCAACAAAGATAAAAATTCACACCTTTTTTCGGCGATTTTTTAAAGATAAACGTAATTTTATTGCGCGTAATTTCCGCAAAGTAAACCAGTTTATTTGTAATAATAATTGTGTTCCTGATATTACCGTGAGCGCTAAAAAACGCTTATTTTATAAGTAAGTATTGTATCTAGCGTGATAAAGCGGCCAACTGATTTTCGCCTTCGTAACTGCATAATGATAACGCATACTAAAATTATTCGTGATAAATATTGCCCTAAATTCTTAACATTATATTGTCTTAGATAACGTGCGTTGTAGTTAAAAATCAGAAAAATGTTAGTGTTTTAGAGCTTTTCGTCCAAAGATACGACGCTTCAGGATATTCCCAAAGGACTGTAATCTCACATCATCTCGCCCAAGATTATTTTCACTCTGTTCACATTTCAGCCAATTAATGATTTTCCAGAGCATTAAAAAAATTGAAATCAACGACATTTAAGCCCAAAGAGAAACATAAGTAAAATATTATCGAAATGGATGGGAAATGGGACTACCCAGGAATGCGAACTATCAAGTAGGTGAACATTTTTTTTGTTCAAAAAATGCGAAACTTAATTTCTGGGTTTCCATCAAATAAAAACATGGGATATATTACGAATTTCAAAATCAATGTGCTATTAATAAATACAGTTGTAGCTACATCTTCCCGTTCCTTATGGTTTTTGCGACTCAATGCACTTCTTGCACTAGATAAACCTTCAGAAAAATTTCCATGACGCATCTACCGTCGTGGACAGTCGCAAAGCAATGAAGCGATCTCTCGAAGTCATTAATTACTCGATTATATTTGCCTTGACTGAAGTGACGGATCAAGGCCGATTCCTAATCGTCCAAACAACTTGATGAATTCCAGATAGTACTCGACATTTCCTAATCCCGGGATCCAGGAAATTTCTCGGAATTAAAATTTCAATGATACAAATGATACAAATTATAAATGATATAATTTATATATAATATAAATTATATGGTTATTAGAAAAATTGTTAATTGTTAATTTATAACTTCAAATGTGAAACTTTGTAAAAGACTTCTATAGTGAAAGAGAAAAATTTACAATCCCTAAATAGTTACTGAGGATACTGAGTTGAGTAGTTTCATTATTTTCATTCTATAGCATATAAAATTCCTTACAAAGAGGTTCCTACTATAAAATAAATTCCGCTAAATAGATGTGCTTACCTAAAATATTTGAAAGTACGTAAAGTTGGGCCGATTAAAAAAATTCTTTCATGATCTTCAAATTAGACTCCCATACCAATTAAGTTTGCTATAATATTAGTTTACCGAAGCAGAATTTAAAGCATGGATTTTGTAGTTTGTTAAACAAACTTAGTAAAATCAAACCTACGAGTCTTAGGTGAAGGCTATTGATCGCCATCAGCATATCTGCAGAATATTCTAATAAAATAACCTGTAACATACCTGTATAAGCCGGAAGAAGTAATATATTCTTTTTATTTGTTTTGATTTATAGCTTATATTTTCATAATACATCCTCCCCAAAGCTTAGATCAAATTCCAAAACTATATTGTATAAGGAATTACATATAAAATCGTATGTCCCAAAAGTAACATGTATTCTATTGCTTTATCGCCAGAGAAGATATTTTTTCATCAGCTTTCACTACGTTGAAAGAGGCGGACAAATTTGGACAGCATCCAAAACATTACACCCCTGACTTTTCTCACCTTTCCCTTTCCTTGACTGTTTTTATATACCTTTCGCGAAGGAGAATTTCGGTAGTCAAATCCATGGTTTTGCTCTGACAGTCTAAAGCAACACGCTCTGTTTTCACGTTATATTTCCTCTTGAATGAGCAAAACAAATATAAGGACGTTGGAACTCCTTTCCCAGGGGTAAAAGAGCCTAGGTCTCTGACTCACAGATACAGTTATCCTCAAAGGACGTATGTTAGGTTTTGCACAGTTAGGGAAATGGAGTCTTTTTTTAGATGCGAAGAGTTCAAATGTCACAGAGGTCATGAGCCTATGACAGAACTTCGAGAAAAATTCTTCCTACCGTCTTTGGATGGAAAATAACTTTGAGATTGGATGAAAAATACCTTGAGAAACAGATCCTTCAAGGCCAATTTTCAATCAGTGAGCATTGGAGTAAACGAAAACAAACAAACTCTTCCCCTACTGTGCTATCTCAAATCATGATTTGGTTAAATAAACTTACAAGTTCTGCGAGCCTTCCTTCGCATACATTATGTTTCTGAATATTAAGAGCATCATTCCTGGTAATTTACGAATCGTGGGAACAAAGCTAGGATGATGATTATTTTGCAATAATTCAGCATTTTTCCTGAATTACAAGATGAATAAAATACTATATTCTGTTTCATATGAAAGTTAGATGTCAACTATTAAGCTAAACGAGCTAATTTTATGCAGAGCGCAGTTGCGCTGAATATATTTTAATGGTGTCCATATCTAACATACTGTCTAAAATTGTGACGATCATCGCGGCTCACTCTATCATGCCTATAATTTTATCGGATCAATATGCATCAACTAGTAAAGAAAATAACTCGATAAATACACCATAAACGAATTTTAAAGAAGGGAAAAAAATTTTCTGGGTATAAATTTTGATTGATATTGCTGCGACCTTCCATTGAAAATATCTTTTAAAGCTAAGCGCGTATACCGCAGAAAATCAGGAAGTTTCAGCACTCCGGTTGGAAGTATTGCTTAAAGCTAACGGATAGGAAAAGAATTGCATCCTATAGACTTTCAAGTCGATCCCTCTGAGAAATTGAAGCAATGCGGCAGAGCGCCTGAGAGAGGGATAGAGATAATTCCCCAGAGGGAATTGTCGCAGGCATTATTTCTAGTACTTTAGAAGAAGAAAAGTCCCCTTGAATGAATTTCTAAATATTGGAATTGATAAAATATTCGATTTCGAAATGAAATGATATCTTACTTATGAAACCGATTGGTGCTTTTATTAAATCTTTCCCGATTTAAGAAAGTAAGGTTAATATATAGGATGAACATGCTACCAATGCAATGAATATCAATCTAAATGGAAAAGGATGGATATAAAATCCTGGAGACGGTATAGGTTTGTCTATTTTCTAGGTCAGCGCATGGAAGTTCTATAACAAAAAAAACTTAAGAGCGCGAGTCTTCTTTAAAGTGTACAAGAGTCGCAGGTTAGGCTAAAGGGGGCAATTTTCGCGAATCATTTTCTACTGAGAGATGAAATGAAGATTTATATCCGATTTTTCTAGATTTTTTTCCTCAATATCAGCAGGTAGTTCACAAAAGAGCGAAGATGGTGGAGACTGAAACAAAACAGGATCCGAATTGGAAATTTCATCTAACTTTGATGAGATCTCGCTCGTTCTCATTTTCTTCGTTTTTTCCCCATCTTTTCCATATGTATAACGCGTCGAAAACGGGGATCAACGAACCTTATGGAATCGTTCGGCGAAAAGAAATCATTCGCACTCGACGTAAAATGAATAAATAAAATGAAAAAGGTTCGCAACCTTTTCAATCCACTTACGAAAACTTCAGAACAACCCCATCAAACTATGTGACTCTAAGCTTCAAGAAAGTTGACAGATGTTTCGATTCGAAGCGATTTTCTCGCATTTACCAACGACTGAAAGCATCGGAAACGAACATAAGATTTAATTTCTTCTTCTTAAGGGTTTCCGGGCCCATGAAACTATCAATTCTGCCACCAAAAGCATTTATTTTTCCTTTTCTTTTCGTTTTGTAGACACTTGAATTATATTTTCGTGTTAACGAAATATTATCGGTTTCTAAACGAAATTTTAATTAGATTCGATATACTTGATATCGTAAACAATCTTACGCTACACCTAGAGTGGCGACACTACGAAATTCGTATTCATAGTAAATATATATTTTGGTACGCGAAACTCGGATAGCACTATCACAAAGTTAGACTTTCGAGTAATAATAAAGATAGTGTCTTTCGATACTTTCGAAAATGTAACTTGGTTTGAACTGAAGCATTTGGAAGAAGGCAAATTGAATAAATATCAGGATTCTTAAGAATATTACTCATTTCTCATTTGATTAATCAAAGTTAATTATGTTGATGCGAAGAAATTCCACCAGTCGACTTTGATGGTACTAGGTCTTTTTAAAGTCAATCTAATATGTCCGTTCTAAACTTCTTCTTATAGTGAGCATCGCTTGTACATGAAACATAGCCTTCGCCAAGAATTGGATTAAATTATATATTTTTAAAGGTTTTTTTACTTTTACGACGATTAACAATCAAATAAAGCTATCTTTAATAAACAATACTCCCTACCAGGCACGATAATGGGTTATTAGTTTACTTGTAATTCATAACAACATTCCAATATAGCAAGCAACTCATCGGAATACCAGTCAAAAACCAGTGACTTGTTTACCATTTCGGTTTGAGGACAGCTCAACTTTTACAAACACCTTAAAATTTCTTGCTATTTGGTTTGGAATACCACTTAGATAGTTACCTCAAACATAAAAAAATAAATAGATATAATCTCGAGATATTAAATCGGAAATACCAAATAACTACGAACGAAAAGAAGGTGTATAAACTGAAACCGTATTGCGTCTCACCTTTCTCAATAAACGTGCCTGTTAATCTGTCCCCCAATTAAAAGAAAGTATATTCTATATTTATAATAATGACGTGGTTTAAGTCGTCATAAATTAGTCATTGACTATACTATGAAATAAAAATTTATTATTTTTATCCTCTACTGTTTCGAGGAGAGAATGAATAACAGTAAATGCCATAGTATCTAATGACTAGATAAAGGATCGTTGAATACATGAGCATATTTTTTAATCCACCAACAACTGCCCTAATAAACCGTGATTCTATTACCTTCACGCTGAGGATACTCTATACATGTTTGTATGGGCATCCTGGATTTCTAAATTGTTGTCGTGCATTGTGTGCATCGCAGAGAAACTACAAATTCAATTAAAATTCTCATCAAAACCAAAGAATCTAAAAAATTCATCGCCATTAAGTCTGAATCGCTCGCAAAGAGTATAGATAGGTGTCCGGTTTTCTCTTAATATTTAACAATTTTCAAGAGGTTGCTTCGTGAATATTGGGAAGTTCTTAAGGTCAGGTGTATAACTGGATCAAAAAATGGTTCTATAATGTTCTCGATACCAAAATTATGTGTTCCAATATTTTATCGTCCAATTACTAATTTTTTAAAGAAGTCTCTGCTGTGATTGTATGTAAAGAGACTCGAAAATGCAAAACTCAGAAGAAAATTAAAATGACTTAAAACATAATTGCATTCCTGACTGCTGACCCTTCTTAAATCTTACCATTTTCAAATTCCTTCTGGTTCTTCTCACACGCTCTCTATTTTAACCAACACCAAAACTTACTCCTGGGCGCGACAAACCGTCGCTCATGATGGTTCTCCGATGACTCAGCCGATGAGGGAGGAAAGGGAGGGATTGGGAGGAAACCCTATTAAACCCTAAGAAGTGGACCCTCCAGGCCGTTGTGACGTGCTATAGGGTTCACCTCTATGCCTAGAGGGCCCCCTGCCACAACTTCAAGGACAAGCTCCGACCTCATAGACAGAAAGAACGAGCAGGTGAGAAGTGAGTGCTTAGTTACCTCACCCCTGCAGAAGAAGGTGAAAGAAAGGCCCCTGAAATAGATGCCTGCGTCTGTAGGCCTACAAGTAGGCTAGGTTTGTGAGGAATGCCTTCCCCACGCCCCCTACAGGACAGGTGGTTAGTACATTTATAGTGCACTTCTTAAGTATTCTAATGCCAACTGCTGACCAACTAATGGAAGCATTTTAATTTTGATCTGACCACAGTAGACCACCGTTCATACTGAGTATCATAGAAATTTTATAACGGAAGAATTAATGGTTAAATAGGAGTTTAAATTCTTGTCTCGTTATAAAGTTCAGAGGATTTTCAAATGAGATTGAGAAATAGTGCTTTGGATCAAGTATATAAGTGACTGTATTATAGGAGCACTACATGCGTGAATATGCTAATATGCTCTTAATTCATGGATTCTGTGATGAACTAAATAACTTTAAGGCTTTAATAATCTGAACAGAAAAGGAATTGAGTACTTACGTTTAACTATGGAGTTCATGATGCTGAATTTTCCTGTGGGAAAAGAGAACAAATTTATTAATAAATAGAGTTCCCTGTATATACCCGCGAATCCATTCCATTTTTATCCATATTTGAGATTATTATATATTTGAACATTCCTTGTACTCACATTGCTTCCAAAAATTGGTATACATTTTCAACGAGGAAATATTTCCGCGGAAAGAAGTAAGAAGTGAATAAAATAAATAGTGCATTGGATATGAGTCGTTGGTGAAAATATAACAATGCGAAGAAACATCTCCAAAATTTCTTAATGATCTCTTTCTCCTGTGAGAAAATGTAGAGCCTAAATAAAAGTATTTTAAAGTATTCATATACTTTATAAAAGTATTATTTCAATCTAATTTTAAGTTATAATAAAATTTGTATGAAGCATTTGATGTAAGACCGTTACTAACCAAAAAAATTTTACTCATGAAAACTTCTGCAATTACGAAAGTATATCTTTTATAAAATCTTCTCATTATAAATTTGAAAATGTTTATAGCAGGTGGCGATGAAAAGAAAAGGACGTAGTAAGCGAACTTCTGTTTGGAAATTTAAGAAGTTACAAACAGTCAGAGCAGATGGAGTATCGAATTTTAGCCAGTTTGATTAGTATACTATTCGGAATAAAAATCTCGCTAAATCCGGCATAAACCCCATATATGTTGAAACCCAATGAATGACTGCAGGAGGAAAAGGGTTAGTGAAAAATGGCCTGGAGAATTAACGAGTTTGTTTACGAAAATAAAAAGGAACCTTAAATCAGCGTACACTCAAAAGTAAAGGAAAACCAGGCTAATTCAGTTGCAATTATGTTAACAGTGAGAGGAATGGGAAGCCATCTGTCCTTGGAATAATAACGAAGTCGGTATCCAAAATTATCACTGCCACTATCCTTTCATTTTCATTGAATGTAAACAACGGAGAAAAATATAGTGTCACGTGTTTAAGAGGAAATGAGTAAGAGGAAAAGTGACTGACAGGAGATACAAAAGTGAACAAATGAAACGAAAGGATAGTCCAAAGGATATCGAAACACTCGTTTAAAAAACCTAGGTGCAAATACCTGGGGCTACGAAGTTACATATTCTAATGGATACATTCTCTTATGCATTAAAAAATTGCTAGATTTATCCATTTCATGTTTTCTTGTAAGAGATACATCGACTAATGAAAGCTCATATATTTTATTGGTGCATGCCAGTTTTACACATGATTTTGATTAAAATAAAAGTGGTTAGAAATCAGGAGAGGAAGTGTAAAATTTATCCAAGCCCTGATTCACACAGCCGAGCGTTTTCTTAGATCAAATTAATAATGCTAAGTTATTGATGCAAGTTGCCATTTTTTCATGAAATTTCTTTCTTCTTTCCATGAAATGTTTAAAGTAATCTTTAAACAAATAATAAATTCCAAAGAGACAAAAGCAGCGAATGAAACACTTTGCTTTGTATGATTTTAAGATTTAAGATACATCTACTGTACTCAGATTTTCTGAATTGAATATAAGACGTACAGAATAGAGGTTAATGATTCTTAGATTTATTATCTTTAATTGTTTTTGAAGAACTCACCATTTATTACCCTCCAGTTATCCTTGGCCATTCTAGTGCTCATCCACAACCACGCAGGAGAGACTCAAAGGTAAAAACTCACGAGAAGGGATGAAATTCACAATCTGGAAAAATAAGACACATCAAATTGATTAATTGTTGAATAGTGAAGAAAAATCTGGAGTAATCTTCATTATAATAAATATATAAGAGTTGCGTAAGCAGTTGCAAATGATGATTCTTAAAATTAGGATTTTGGTTACGATCATATAGACAAAATAAAATAGACTATGAAAACTCCTTAATATCACAATAGATATTTTAATTAGTTGATCGGAAAGACAAAAAATAGTAATTCATAAAATACCTTGTCAGTTGTTACAGTTCTCGTCAATTTCAACTGGATTGAGTTTAAAATTCGATTCAGAAATTTATGAAGAATAGACATATTAGTAAATCGAGAAATGAATTTGTCTTAAACGTAATGAATATTAAATCATATTATGAAATTATATAGCCAACTTCATTTAAGGGTAGCGTTAATTACTGGAGTACATCGTGAATATTATACTTAAATCATTTTTCACTATCTTCAAATACTGTCTTCAGAACATGAAAATCGTGGCTTCATATCTAAAATATTATCATAAGTCAGATAATGGAAGAAGTATAAGGAATTGATTCCTCTATAAAATAATTTTTGATAATCATATAAATGATAAGAGATCCAGGAGGATGATTCGCAGTTAATCAGAAAATATCATATTCACGAATAATTACATTTACTATGATTACGCTCTGACAATTTATACATATATAGAAAACAACACCTTATGATAACAGTTACAGAGCAGAAATATTCCATGTTATTTAAATAAGACTGATTTATCTCACTTACCAAAACAGAAATCCTGAAGAAGTCCAACGGTCATCTTAACGTCGGAAAATTTATTTCTATTCCTTATTTAAATTAAAACTCATGTAAGCGATTTAAAAATTGTAAATATATTACGTTAAACTGAAACTATGCTTCACGATTGTCGAATTTCGAAACTACTGAATTCCAAGAAATCCTAACTTTAACGGCTTTCTCGAAAAATTTTTCAATATGTCTACCGCAGGCAAAAATTTAAAATTAACTAAAGATTTATCCAGAAAAACAACGGTTCAAAAACAAACGGTGAGATCTGATTGGTCGCCGCTGTTACTTTTTCGGTCAACCCCCCTCTTATCCCCCTGCCGGAGAAAATTGGAATTTCTTTCGTGATAAGTAATTAAATTTATAATAAATTTTTATTAATTTAAACATTAATTTAAGCATTTAAATTATATTTTAAATTTATTGGAAAACTATGTTCTTTGAAACTTCCGTACTTAAACTCAACATAGCTGATAGTTCCGTGTGACGTAATCATGACGTAAGGTCAACGAATGGTATGTACATGAAAATTAAAGAATTTTTCAAGGATAATTCAACTTTTGAAAATAATCCATGAAATTTACACTTAATTTATACGATAACTACGTGTACGTAATATATAAACTTTATTGTGTAATACTGAAACTTTATATTTTCCTTCTCATTTTAAATAAACATACCGGAATTTATTTTATAACTTGACATGAAATTCAAATTGCTATGTTTTCTAATAAAATTATTAATACAATTGAACATTATTCAAAAATTGTCTCATCCTAATCATTTCACGGAAGATTGCAAAGAAACGGCATTGGAGATTTATCATAACTTTCTGTCCATGTTATCGAAATCTTTCTATCTCTCTCTTCCTATGCTCACGTTACGAATTAAAATTCATCGACGTATAATGAAAGTAACGATAAAAGGATTTATATCGGCCGAAAATCCTAAATTGAGAGATCAAACGGAATAGAAGGACTTAAGATGGATGAATAAATTAAGGAAATGTAGTGGCCGTGGAGGAAAACAGATATATTTTATTTCTAGATAAACCAGAGGAATCATTTTGGTGTTAACACTGTATTTTATTGCTCTGCGTATTTATTATTTAAGTTATGAAATAGATGTTTGAATGTGCAAATATAGTGAATGATTTGCCACAGCATAATTTTCTATATAGTTCGCTCAATGCATTTCGTCACGTTCTTATATCACGACATACAAGTATTTCAACAAATTTTCCCAAAAAATTGAAATAAATTATTAACCATTGGAAATCCTCCTGGTTATCTCTCATATTCGGAAATTGCACCCGGATACTCTAACACTTTCTAACTCACTGTCACGTACTGCTAAAGTTGACGTTATTCGTCCAAATACGAAAAATTCACTTTAAAAGCTTTTCCATACCTCTATGAGACATTCGTCTTAGCTTCTCCCGCACAAGCAATTTCGAAGATAGTGAAGAACAATTTCATGTTATGGCCGCCATTTTAAGAGCTCCAAACTTGAAGAAAGTAACGCACTACAGAAATCATTATCCTTCGATTCCCACTCACTTTATCCAGGAACCACTATTTAACGCTGAATGTACACTGCACAAACTCCATTTTAGGGGTGGTTATATTTGAAATCCGTAGGATACTATAAATTGCACCATCTTGAACACAAACTACTTAGCGACACAAAGAATTTTGAAGTAGACGAAGGTCGTCCTCGTTGATCGTCAAGTTTCGTTCGTCAGCATTTTCTATACCATAATTCTTTGTAAAAAGTAGAAATACGTTAAGTTCACATGGCAGTCAAAAGAAGAGCTTGTGCATGCTTCTAAGAACTTCAAATCCTCATTATTTGTCATCGGTAAGTTGTTTTAGAAGTCTTGGAACAGTTATCGGGTGAAAAATCAATCGGAGTATGCTTAGCAAGTTCTGTGAGTGTACGTGGAATATCATGATTAAGGTGTTTTTGTGCATTAGAAACTCAGGTTTACGATCAGTGATTGTGATTTTTCGAATAGTGCGTCCAAGTGTAGCAGTGAGTACATTCTTCTGTTGCATACATGTTTCTTTTTTTCTTGTTCTTGTGAAGGAAGGTGTGGACACGAATCTGCATTGTTTCGGCGAAATTCTAAGTTTGCAACTCAACAGTGTTAAGATGCCATCGCAGCCAAAATGTACCAACTTCTGGTTAGAGATAATGGATACGCTGTTCAGATATTCTCAAATGTTATGCCGGCGTTATATAGGATAGGACGGTTTGTATGATTACTCACGGAGTTAAACGAGTATTATACTGTATTGAGGCATGAAAGTTTTCCTTATACCCATTGAAAAAGGGCTTAGATTTTGATCATAATCAACAATCACTCATACTTCAATGCATATCATATTGTCTTTGCCATGAACAGAAAAGGGTGATATAACTTTACCACTAACAGATAACTGACCAATCTTTAATTCCTCCATGTCTTGTGTCAAGAAAATCACATTGTTACACTAAGCATTCTGTTGAAATTCCTTAAGAAAGCATGCCATTTTTAAGGTACGTTTGCTTGCATTATTGCCAACATTATTCGCAGACTGGTTTTACTCAACATGATTTACATCTTCAAAGAAAATTAATTCTCATTTGACCTCACATCTGTAAATGTACATTGAAATTTCATAGAGAAAATATATACCCAATTTACTGTTGGCTATTACTTGTCTTGAGAAGGCTTTGATAGAATGAAATCTTCTAAGTATTTTTGAATCCATTGCATCTTTGCATGGTATGAATAGTGCTTTTCATAGTTTCATTGTACTAATTTATGTTGACTTCTGGCATTTATACTTCGAGAGGAAACTAAAGGCAAATTATCTAATTCTTCATCTATCCTGTAAAGACTCATTTCTCCCAACTCATGCTCTTTATAGTTATTAATATTATAGCCTATGTGGGTTACCTTTAGTATGTACTATAATGACATATTGTTCTTGTCAAACGTAAGCCTTATTTCAGTTATTATTACATATTATTTAAGAATAATGTTGATAAATTATGTGTTTTTCTCTTTGCAATCTTAATAAATTCTCTTTGTATTTTTAATGGGCAATTTGAACGTGAATAAAATTCTTTTAATGCTGTACATTGACTACCAAACGCCTAAAGGCGGTTTCCACTGTATTTTTGTAGAGGTATTTCGTAGGGTTGTAACGGGAACGTTCTCTGGCTCATTAAGGAAAGGAAGAAACATACCTTCCTCTACTTGGCCTTGTAATCCTCATAATATTTTCAAACAGGTCTTTTCCTGAATACTCTAAAGACAAATGTAATCCTCCTCCTCGGGTCAGAAATATATCCTAAAATTCTAAAATAAACCTTTAAGAGACATTGCTTCTCCCTCTTGAATATCATTAATAGAAATATTGGAAGTAATTGCTTAATTTAAGAATTTTTAGACCTTTGATTCAATTTTATCAGTTACCGTAAGACACAAAATCTTAAATACTCAAATCCTAATTCCCGTTCTTACGTTATCTTGTTCCGTTAAGGATCTCAGTAAATAAAATATATATTAACATTACATAGACGTACGTAGCGTATTTAACAATTATATTTTTATTACTTTTTCTTAACGGAACATTAAAATTCAGTTATTCATGGTATTCTGTAATTCTTTTGTTAAATAGATGGTTATTAAACAAGATTTTCTGGGAATCGTATATATCCTGGTATCTGGGGATATGCGAAATATTCGTGTAATAAAAAAATGAGTGTAAAAAGAATTTATTTTTCCAAAACTTTTCAAATTAAATTTAATTTTAATTATGGTGCAGAGATAAAATTTTAATTTCGCGCCGATAAATAATTACGAAAGAAATTACAACTTTCTCCGGTAGGAGGACGAGAGGGGGGGGGGTGGTAAAAAAAAGTGACAGCGGCGACCAATCAGATTTCACCGTTTTGTAGAACCGTTGATTTTGAAATCAAAATCTTTATTTAATCTAGATACTTCACCTGAGGTAGCCATATTGGAGAATTTTTTTAGAAAGCCGTTACATTTAAATGTCTTGAAGTGCTATAGATTCAATATTGAGGAATCGTGAGGTGTGT
This sequence comes from Pachydiplax longipennis, assembly GCA_036926295.1. Lineage (NCBI taxonomy): Eukaryota > Metazoa > Arthropoda > Insecta > Odonata > Libellulidae > Pachydiplax > Pachydiplax longipennis. The sequence continues at coordinate 22,549,521 of JAVFKF010000026.1, read as the reverse complement.
ACTTAAAGCGTATCGTAATAAATTTGCAACTTTCAAAAGTCAAAGCATGATTATTAAGAAGATTAACGGAAACACTATTTCTGGCGTCAAGACATCCGATGCTCATCTTTGGGATTTCTTCAGTTTTGGTAAGTAAAATAAGTTAACAGAATTTGGGTTACTTCCGAGTTTAAAGGCAACCATTTATGTCAATGATTGTTATCTATGTGACAGTCGTTCGTGAAAACATTTTTTTTCCTACGTATTACTAAGGCTGTGAAAGCGACCTCTGGATGATTCATCTTTTGAGTGAGTGGAATATTAATATCTTTCATCATATGTTGATTGATTTCCAGTTATACGTTTCCAGTGTACGTTTACTATTATCTCAATTGTGTCCAAACAAATACTAAAATTCACAAAATGAAGCTCTTAAATTCCGACTATCTTATCCCACGAAATCACCATATAACGCTTCGAATCTTTTCTGTTACAACTTTTTTTTAGATACTCCCTGTATTTAGGTGCAGAAGTACTCTTTGCAATATTCTTACGTTGCTCAGTAGACAATCCTACCGACCCCTATCGTAACGGAAATCTACATTTTAATTTCAGATTTACTTTTCATTCATTAGATAATTTAGCGATTTTAGTAATCTTCTACCTATATACTCAATACGAATTCGGTCTCAATCCGTATTCTATATTAATTACGATTGGAAACTATTTTTTTTTCGTGATTTAATCGGAATTTAACATCAAAGGACGGCCATCTTAGAATTTTTGTTTTAGTGTTTTTTATCACCAATGAGAATTGTATGATAGAATATTTTCATAGTTATAAGAGAATTATAGGGAAAGAATGACGTACTAAGATCTTGAACTCGGAACTCCTGCATGACGGTCGGTTCACCTAAAAATATCTCCATCGAACTCGGTACCACCGCGCAAGCGAGAGATTCATAACAAGCCTTTTTGGGTTTTCTGTTTTAATACTCAACTGAATAAGAGGTTTGAATTCCGAAAATTATTTAATGTTTAAATTATAATACTTCTCGCAGGTTCCAGTGCCTACGGTTTACCGATTTCGAGGCGAAATTTGGAATTTTGATCTTCAATACACTCGCTACAATTAGAATACTTAAGCATAAGCAATAATTAAGAATTATTCGCTTTCTCTTACGAATTCTTTCTTTTATCGATAATATTTTTACTTGTAACTTTCCCGCGTTTTCTTTTTTCATTTCTACTAAATTAGTATACATTTTGATTTTATTTTTCTATTCTCTTGACTTCAAATCCTAAGGTCTTACTTTGCGTTGAATTAAACATTTTTTTATTTATCCTTTCAGTTTCTTGCATTCATCATTGACGGCCGATTAGGAATGATTTAGTATTTTACAATAATATTTAAAGTATTTAAAATAGTGTAATTCTGCAACTTAAAGATATTATTTATTGAATGTTTCAGTGGTATTTTTGTACGGTAATTGCAACTGGATATTGAATATTATTTTATATACACGTTACAGAATCAGGCGACGTATTGTGGAAATCAAATTTTTCCAGTTTCTTTTCATTGTTTAAAATTTTTAATTTAGTTCTATTCCGTGCATTTTTTTATTTCTTATTAGATGCTTATTTAGATTATTTTATATAGGTTACTAATCATATTGTTATAAGGTCGGATATTGAGTTAAATTTAAACTACACTCTATTTCAATTAAATTATTTTTTTCCTCATAGACTACATAAATACAACTTCGGAACTGTTCTCGAGATTAGGAACAAATAGTATAGTTGGAATTTTTTACAGAAATTCAGTTTAAATTTAAAAATTAATTATCTGATCATTTACTTTTTCAATCACTTTTACATTCGTTTTGCTTGTCGATTGTAGTAAAACTCGCACCTGACTTGTAAATGTTGAAATCTTACTAATTTGCAATAAGTGTTCCTTAGTCTCACATTTAAAGGTTGGCTTTCAGAAAATAAATCTTGAAAGTTACGGGTAATGACCACCCGAGCAGAATTGAATTGACATTTGAATAATTGCTAAAATTAATCATAGTCACTGTTTTGTTTAAACATTCAACGGTAATTGTAAATGGATTTGTAATCAAATTTCACAATTTTTGCTACGGATTTTCATTATCTTAAGTAGTTGCTGTTCTTATTTTCCTACCAGTTCCTATTCGTCATTCTCGAAATTTTTTTCTTTGTACTTTTTAAATACAGTGTGTGTATTTCATACTTTTTTATGCCCTACTTTTTGAATGATGATAGGAATTGAGATTGGCAACCGCTTGCTCTCCTATATGTGCAATACAATTAATTTGGTGTTTCAATTTTTCTAGATTGTGACATCGTCTCTTTCTCGGCACTCTATTACTCGAGACCTTCTGTGTGATTGTGGAAGGGCAAAGATGAGGAATAAGTAGGACCAAGGCTACCTGGAGAAATGCAATTGGTGAGCAGAAAAGAATTTTTCTCTTTTGTATTTCCTGTTTCGATGGAATTTTGTTATTGCTGAAACTTATAACTCAGCTCGTTGTTGTTTCGGTTGTTAAATAAGTTAACAATAAAGATGAAATTGACTGATTCGCACGTAGGGTATTTAAGCATGTGACTTTTATTTCATTTGTTAGCTTTGGTATATCCTGCTGCACACTTTTCCTCTTATACACGTGGCACTATATTTTTCACCGCTGTTTACATTCAATGAACATGAAAGGAGAGAGGCAATGATAATTTTGGATATCGAGTTCGTTTCTATCCCAAGGACAGATGGCATCCCATTGCTTTCACTGTGAAGATAATGACAACTAAAATATTCTGGTTTTCCTTGACCTTCGAGTTTCTTTTCGTAAACAAACACGGTACTTATTATCATCATCGTTTTCTCCTTCAGTCTGTCAATATACCAATCATTTTGTTTCAACATCATTTTGCTAAATTATCAATTGCAAAGTGCTTAAAAATGCTGTTGTGAGTCCGCAAATCCAAACTTTAAGGATTTAAATATTTGCTACACATAAATTTACCGTTGCTATACTGGATATTTTCTTGTAATGTTTCACTTCGAATAGGATTCGAATCGTATAGGCTAAAATACGATTCGATACATCATCGGCACTAACTGTTTGAACTCCAAAAATTCCCAAACTGCAGTTCCTTTTTCTTTGCATCATATGCTATGAGTATACAAGTTTTATAAAATTGTGACGTTCCAACCCCAAGAAAAAGGTTTCGGTTTGTAGCGTTTCTACATTAAGTGTGCCATACAAATTTCATTGTGACTTAAAAATAGAATGGAAATTTTACTAAAGCTCTAAACATTTATCACATTAAAGATCGTTAGGAAATTTTAGAGCAATATATTTTATTCATGTTCTTGTATTTTCACTAGCGACTCAACCCCAAGAATTATTGATTTTATTCACTGCATATTTCTTTCCGGAAATGTTTCCGAGTTGAGAAGATAGAATATTTGTTGGAAGCAATGTTTGTATTTCTACATAAGCCTTGGGCAGGCAACTCAGGAATTCAAAATTTAGTTATTAAACTAACATTATTTCCATGCTCCAAAGTAAGATTATTGAAATTCTATTAATCATTTTGGACACAGTGATACTACAGCTTCTAGTTAGATTGGTCGCGTATAAAACAATGAATAAGAAAACATGTAAGCACAAAAGATATTTTCAGACACTTTCCGAATTGATTCTATAAATTAATATGTTTTCCTTTCCCACAGGAATATTCAGCATCACCAATTCCTGCATTAGACAAGAGTACTCAGTTTCATCGTGTTCGGAGGATTATAGCCATAAGTTCATCTGGTTCATCAAAGAAGCATTCATATGAGAGTATATTCACGTAAGAAGTACTCCTATAATGCAGTCTCTTCTATCCTTGAGCCCAAAATTAATTCTCAATCTCTGATTCGAATAATCTCTGCATTTTTTAATAAGACCAGAATTTTACCATCTATTTAACCATTATTTTTTTCCATTCTAAGATTTCTATGAATCTCAGAATGAATGGTGGTCTACTGTTTTCAGATCAAAATTAAAATGCTTCCATAAGTCGATCAACAGTTGACATTAGAATACTTAAGAAGTGCGCTATAAATGTATTAACCACCTGCCCTGTAGGGGGCGTGGGGAAGGCATTCCTCACAAACCTAGCCTACTTGTAGGCCTACAGACGCAGGCATCTATTTCAGGGGCCTTTCTTTCACCTTCTTCTGCAGGGGTGAGGTAACTAAGCACTCACTTCTCACCTGCTCGTTCTTTCTGTCTATGAGGTCGGAGCTTGTCCTTGAAGTTGTGGCAGGGGGCCCTCTAGGCATAGAGGTGAACCCTATAGCACGTCACAACGGCCTGGAGGGTCCACTTCTTAGGGTTTAATAGGGTTTCCTCCCAATCCCTCCCTTTCCTCCCTCATCGGCTGAGTCATCGGAGAACCATCATGAGCGACGGTTTGTCGCGTCCAGGAGTAAGTTTTGGTGTTGTTTAAATAGAGAGCGTGTAAGAAGAACCAGAAGGAATTTGAAAATGGTAAGATTTAAGAAGGGTCAGCAATCAGTTATGAGTGGAATTGCATCTTCAGTGTTTTAATTTTCTTCTCAGTTTTACGTTCTCAAATCTCTTCACATGCAATCACAGCAGAGAATTATTAAGATATTAGTAATGCGACGATAAAATTTTGAAATCGAAACACTTAACTGAAATCGGTATCGGATATTGAGAGCGTTTTTAGAACACTTCATGATACAGGTATACATTACAGCTAAAAAGCTTTCTACTATATACGAAGTCACTTTTTGAAAATTAATAATATATTAAGAGAAAATCCTACGCCTATGTTTACTTTTTGCGCGCTGATCATAACATTAAGGGTTTATGGTGATGAATTTTCAAGATTCTTTGATTTCAATGAGAATTTCAATTGGATATGTACTAAGTTTCTCTCCGGTGCTCGCAATGAACGGCAAAGATTTAGAAACCGAGATTGCCTATGCATACATCTACAGTACAGTTTACAGTACAGGTAACTATGTAAGAAATGATCAAACCAAACAGCAAAAATTGTCAGATAGTTCTAAAAGTTGAATTATCCTCAAGCTGAATAGGTAAACAAGTCACTCATCTATGACAGGTATTCCGATAAGTTCCTTACTATATTGAAAATTTTTTATAATTTCTCGTAAAGCAATTATCCCTTGTTTGCTTGGTAGGGAGTGTTGTTCATTAAGGATTGCTTCAGTTGATTCTTAGTCATCGCGAAAGTAGAAGAATACCTTTAATTTAATCCAGAATATTTAATCCAAATATTGCCGATGACTGTGTTCCATAGAGACCATAAGACGAAGTACAGAATGTATATTTCATATGGACCCTATATAGAATTGATACCATCAAATTTAATTGGCAAAATTTTTTTGCATCAATATACGAGTATTACGTTCGACTTTCACATAAAAGTGCATCATAATGATGAGATATGAGTAACATTCTTATGATTTTGATATTTATTCAATTTGCCTGATTCACCTTAGGTTTCCATCTTCTTCCAAAGTTAGATATCATCTTCGATAAGGATCAATTTAAAATTCAGAATTAAAAACTGTTTATTCAAAATAGTGACATTAAACACAGTATGAAATCAATTACTGCAAAATTCCTCTTAATAGGTTTCTCATTAACCGTCCAATGAATTTACCTGCCTGTTTACGAGCTAAAGTGTTATTTACGCTGAAAATCGCAATTTCATTTGATTTCAGTTTCCATAATCCATCCTTCAAGAATGATTTAGCATTTTAGATATGAAAGGCATAGATTATGCATTCCACGATTCAATGAAGGTGTAAAAGGTACTATGATTTTCATAGAAGTTCCATTTTAATTCTGTCGGAAAGGTTAATATAATTTAGTGAAAAATATCGATATTAGGTGAATGTAAATCGTTTTTCACCTTTCCATCTAGAGAAATGTTGCTAACAGTTACTGGGTGATGTTTCTATTCCGCAGAACGCAAAGCATATTTTCGTTCTCTTCGTAAATGTGAATATGTCAGGAGCAGTAACCCTGAAGCTAATGTCTCCCTCAAAGATTTGAGGAATGGGAAACTTTTTTCGATGCAGCGCATTTTCAAACATATCTCCATACGACCCGTTCTTTTATGCACCAATTCAGAAAGATCAATGTCCTTCAGAATGTGTAACACTATCAACTCTAGCAAAACGTAAACATTTCATAAGTAATGGTGAAAATGATTATGATGCAAAGCTGAGTGGGAAGACTTCACAGCATGCATTGATTAAATCGAACCATGTTCATCAAGGAATACCTCTGTGGAACGCACAACTGTTTATACGAAGTGCAATAAGAGAGTGCTAACAAATTTATTCATCTAGTAACGTATTCCCAAACATACACAACAAAAGTTTCGCTCACCTAACCTGAATTCTGTCTTTTATGCTTTTTCGTAATATATTTTATTACTTAGAAGAATAATTTTCCTATATACCATTTTTGTTTGTGCGCTATTTTGGCGATTTGAGCTTCAAATTTTTGCAATTTTTAATTAATATCGGTTTTTATCGACAAATATTTTATGTAGATTTCATTTCTAAATTTTTTCTTTTCGCGAGAAGTCTATTTAAGGTTTAATTTTCCCATTAAATTCTCGGAAGCGCAACGCTCTTGGAAGACTTTCCAGGTATTTGACCTCCCAGTGACTTGTTTTGACCAGATAATTCGAGAAAAGTTAATGAAAAAGATGCTGAACAAGTTACTCTAATTCATTTTTACTGCGAAGGTTACACGACTATAAGTGATCAGAAAAATATATTGAAGTATCCTTGCTACATGCCTAGATCGACTGAGTATGTATATATACGTAGATGTAATTCATTTAGATATTTAGAGGTTTAGTGTAACATGATAAGGTATCGAAAACCTCGCTATTGTCTCAACTCTTATCCGTAATGGAATATTTTCCTTTACATACCGGTTTTAAAGGAAAGAATGCTCATCATAAAATGCTCAACATATGATTTCGGATACCTCTCTCAAAGACCTTACTGTTCCCTAAATTGCCGTCTCGGTGTAGAGGAAAGGAACTTCGAAAATCATCGGAAGAATTTCGCTGTATATATTTCCATACTCTTGGGAAAACAAGCCGGGGAATAACACAAGCAGAAGTTCTGAAGAAGGAAAGGTTATTTTCAAATGCTGCTGAATAAGGGAAACATCTGGAGAGTCAAGGGGTAGATCTATCTTCATTTCCCCTTAAGATATAGTTGGACACACAAAATTCTCATACATTAAGGGAACTAGGTCACATCCTGTTCATAAATCAAAGGCATTTTCGAAATGAAACAAACTTGGAGAAAATATCGTTTCAGTATCTAGTAAAAATTGGTGATATATCGGACAGATGTAGCACACTTGAAGGGTTCATTATTTTCTTATGATATTGAAACGTTATTTTAAATTTTCATAAAATAGATATAAGAGTATTTTATCTCTTTTTTGTTATACAAAACTTATACAAAGCTCTAGCATTGTGATTTGTAAAAGTATTGAGCGTTTCTAAATATTTTTCTTAACATGGAAATATAATGAATACGAAAATTTTGGAATATTAGGTCCATTAAATATTGATGAGCAGTTATTTTAATTTACGGTAAAAAGAACGAGAATATAACAAAAAGAGTGAAATCTGAGGCTGAGATTTTTGGATGTAACTGGTTGAATTTTAGTAATCAGTAAATATTTTAGAATACTTATATTCATATGAATATTTGAGTTCTGTTACAAATTGAACAGACTTAACAGATTTCAAACAGATAAGCCTATATTAGAGTATTATAATACACGTTAAAATATCGGATTACTTATTATGAAGTATACATAGTATAACACGATCATATATATTATATAATGTGAAACATTCGGTTAAAGGACTAAATATTTACTAAAATATAAAATAATATCGGAGAATTCAAAAGTCACCAGAAAGGAAAATTAATATAAAATCTCTGATCCTCTTAGGTCTTGTCTATTTTTTGTATAACTCTTGATAAAGTCTAAATGCAAGATACAAAATATAATGCAATATACGATGATCAACCAATTTAAAATGTGAGAAGGCGTAATTGAATGCAGAATTAATTTTTCTTTTAAAGAAACGTGTTTTTGAAAAGATATAAAGAGAAAATAATTAGGAAAGGTACAAGTCCATTAAGTGGGTAACCGGGAGGTATAAACAAAAAAGCAATTGCTAGTAAAATTGCATTGTTTTGAGGCCTTCGGTAAGAGCAGAGTCAAATAGATCGATCATTTGTAAAGGAGTGCTTTCACCGAAGGAATACACTTCACACTCTGGTTATTTGTGCTTATCTTACATTTTTGACTGTTATTTTCACTTATCTTTCAATAATATTGGAAATGGCACCACCAAGAAAATGACATAGCTGATTTGTTTTTGAAGCCCTCAATCGGAAGCGCAACACGTGATAGAAAGTTCAATATTCCAAAAAATATTACTTGGTCTTTTTCCCGTAACGATTCCTGATCCATCTTCATGAGAGGTATATAGCATTGGGAGTACACCAGATCCGTAAAGTATGACAATCGCCGCAACGTAATCCCAAAAGTATACAAGTAACTTTTGGTTCCGATCGTTCTGAATTCGAATTAAAAGTTTCCTCACGACACTAGCGCTTGGCAATTCTCTCTCCAGTTTAAATGAAGCGCGGACTATATGAGCATTTGCTGGATAATTTGGGTCAACAAAAGACCGCCTTCGAATGAAATGCGGACTCCATGAGCATTTACTGGGCTAGATTACAAATTGGAGCTTCTCCGACTTCACCGCATCAAGATTTTTTCTCCGAAAGGAAGTACGGGAGTTACCGTTACGGAAGTGATGAGGAATAGATGCTCCGGACGGAAGGAAAATCAGAACTTGAGCGCAAGATTCAATCTTAGCGGCGTAATTCATTTAGATTCGGAAATAAGCTGGGGAAATTGCGGGAGCGACTTACTGACCGCATGCTTTTGGTGAAGTCCTATTTAAGTAAACGTTGCCGCAGTGGAAGATATTCGAAATTAGGTACCGACTCGGCTGGAATGCCACTCGCCTTTACCCATCCAGGCTTGAAAATTTTAATGCCGGAAAGGATACGAGGATTTTCAACTTCTGCAATTAATTCCCAATATTCATTGAAGTCCTAAGATCTCGTAAAATGAGATGAGAAATAAATGCAATCCCCTTAAATAATATCCCCTTTAAAACGCTCCTGTTTAAGACGCTATCCTGCTTAAACGCTGTTTTCTGTCGGTTTCGGTCCTTTAGAAATTAAACACGTGTTAAAATACCGAGTAATATGCTCTGCTAACCGCTTATAAGGCGGATTTTCTTCGTCTCCATGTGTAAAGCAACCCGCCTTAACTGATCGTCCACCTCATTCGATAAAGCAAAAATTATTCACATTAACCTAATATCCATCCTTCGCTATTCTTACTTACGTTTATTTCTAATTATATTCTAAAGCATTTGCTAGCGATTACACTCCTTCACCTTCTCCATTTCTATTATACCCTAAACAAATGTTTCAAAAATGCAAAGCAGATATGTTTTTCTCTTATAAAACTACTTAGTTTACAGTGACGAGGACATGTTTAGTGCTTTGTTAATATGTCCTTTTAAACAGTCTGTCAAAAAGCCATTGTTATGTCGATCCCCACAAAGAAAGAGGGGAAATAAAAGCTTGCGAAATATTACGTTAATTTTTTTGGGAATTAAGATAACTATAAGTGATTGAACGTTTTTACTGCCGGTTTCAATCACTTTTAGTCCTGTTCGGAAGTAGTGTAACTGCTAATTGAAATCCGGACCCACATCATAATGAATCTGAAGATGGTTTCTGCAAGTTGAAAACGTTATTTTTTATATTAATATTCCATTTCAAATGTATCACATTCATCTAATCTACATCTATCATACAAACTGACATTCGGAGTAAGACGCCACGACTCTAATTTCCTAATCGATCATATTTGCGTATCGTTCGCAGAAGAAATAAACACTTGAATCGACTTGCTCTAACATCTATTTTCTCATTTTTATCGCAGTATTAGAAGGCCTACGTAACTGAGAGAACGCGTATTATCGGATTATCTGAGTAACTGTCAACGACTTTTTTATTCGGTTATTTACATTGTCTTTTGTTGTACTACCTTTTCTAATTCGCGAATAAAACATTTCTGCAAGTTTCTATACACAAAACGCATACTGAAGGTGAGGTTTAACTAGCGCAATGTTACATCGCTCGCAGACTAATTATCGTTTTTAATGTCAATTCCCTTTACGAGGCCGAGTTTTCCAAATGCTCCTCCGCATTTATTACGCTCTTGGGTAGTTCATGATAAGTACGCGAATGTTACTCCAACATGTTTCACCGAATCTAGTGTTGATGAGTTTTATCTTCGGGGGCTGTACGAATCATGAAATGGATTTTCTTTCGATTAAGTCTACTAATTAATCAACTAACACATGTTTACATTAAGCTCCAATTACCAATCCTCACTCAATTTCATGATTTCATATATATGTTCCGACAATGTTTATCTATTGTAACTACTTTTTACTTCCCTGTAAATTGCCGTATTGCCCGCAAATATCGTAACTCAGCAGTCAATGTGATTACTAGGTCCTTTGAATGTAATAATAGAAGGGTCTATTCTTTATTTTCCAATTGGAATGCTCAAATGATGTTTCGTCGATAAAATTGTCTCCATGTCGTTCTTTCTTTGATTCCGTCAGATATAGAATTGGATCTAATGCGACTGGAAGGGTAGCTAAAATTTAGCTCGAATTTTTCAAACTTAATTTCATACACTCGTGGAAAAAACTTCGTATCTTGAAACTCATAAGTCGTATGCATAAAAGAAAAATTCTCGCAGCTGCTCAGCGTTCAGCTCGAATGATATATTACTCTGGCATTTAACATAAATAAAAAACTTAGAATCACTTGGCTTTGTGAGCACTTGGGAACCCTTGTGCTGAAATTGCTTGGATATGAAATTCCTTTGAAATATTTCCAGAATTTAATTCCGATTCTGCAGGAAATATTATGATTCATCCAGAGTAAACCTTTTACATTTGCATTTAATATTAAGATGAGTGATTCAGTTTAGAAAAGAGCTTCCTCAATCTCGAAATAGCTCAGATATGGCCTAAAGCATAAATTACGACCATTCCTAGAATTAAGGGAAAAATCTTTTACAAATTTAGTTATGTCATCAAATTATGAAGCGCGATTTAGCAAATTTGCTGAAACTTATAACATGATATGTGGCAGGAAAATAAATATTTTTCTTCAGGAAAGGGAATAAGGAAAAGCTGCTCTTAGGCGGAGTCACCACTCCCTTTGCCTACACACCTTTCCTAAAAACCTAGTGAGTGAGTACTTTGCATTATAGCTTAAATGTTTTAGAGCAAAAGATCGCAATGTCTTTAGTTTTCGTGCCTTGACTTACAAGTAAAGCATTCTGTACCCTTTTCGTAAAGATAAGAAGTAAACTTAAAGTTAAACAGTAAACTGAAAATTAACTATTTTACTAACATGGAATGCCTGTTGAATGTTGCTGAAGAGAGCCAGAACCAGAATTTCCAACATGGAAATCACAGAAATTGTGCGAAAACTCTTAATTTCTGATCATTTGATAACGTATCATACTTACTATTTACCGCACTCCCTTGATATACTTTTTCTACCCTCCTCAATGGTTAGAGGTCTGCAAGGGCCCTGGCTCAGGTCCTCGGGTCCCAATATAGCCCGCCCGACGGAAAGTGTCTGGCAAGATAAATAGTGCTTATCTTCGAATTCGGGCCTCAGATAGATTTATACTGTGGTATTTTTAAATAAATAATATCTGATATTATCGTGAAAATAATAATAATATCTGAAAAAATATAATAATAATAATTATCTGATACATCGGGAATTTCATATTTCTGAAACAAAGTATTACCCAGTTTGGGGCTTATATAACGAAAGTATCTGATTTCACCTCCTAGAAATAAATCAATAAAGATGGAAATTAATATAGTATGAAAATCAACCGAAAAAGTCGGGCCGAATGTAGATTGATTTGAAAAATCACCCTCGGGAAGATATTTGGGCCTCTATATGTCATATATCGGGTATCGGACCCGAGTACACTTATGAACGGGCCGAACTCTTGACTAGAAATGTCGGCCCATGCAGATTCCAGCTATCTTCAGGAATTGGGGCACTATATAGGTCACTGAAAAGTCCGGCCGGGAATTAGAATAATTAGGTTCGAAAGTTAGTCACCAAAAACTTTTTCACTCCCGTTTATTTCAGAAGTCGGTCTGTCACAAAGAAGATTTCAAATAATTTTCCAACCTAGATCCTTCAAAATAGGGTCACGTCCGATAGTAACGAAGTAGAACCATCGTTAAAAACTCCTTTATACACCGATTTATATTAGATCCTCCTTACCCCATTACGAAAAGGATTTCATCAATGTTTATGGGTGATTCCAAGCGCAATGAACTGAGAAACTATCGGTTGGAAGTCAACTTCCGGCAACCCATCTTGCCTGACTTATGGGACACCGAGTGGAAAGTGTATCTTTTTACCCCTGAGGGGTTAAAAGAATGTAAAGGAAGCGGAAATGTTTTCCTAAAGGAGTGTTTTCTGCTGTTTCTCAGCTTTTTCTTCTTCCGGAGATGACTTCCACGAAAGTGCGACGGTAAAAGTTATCGACAGGCATTTGACTGCAGCTCTCAGCATAGTAATAATCATAACAATGTTACGACTTCCTCTCTGAGATCCAGTCGTTGCACTAGCGACGACTCTGCCTCTGCGGATGCTTTGGGAAATGGATTTTCTTTTCTCCGGCATTCCGAAGTGGTCTGGGATTTTTTTTTACGCCTCTCGCAAATTACCGATTGGAAACAGCGGATACGGAACGACTTCAGCCCTCCGCGTTAATTAATTTTCTCGCTGTATCTGCTTCCGACAAGTTTAAAAAGACCTGGAAAGGTTTTGTACGCGCGAAAGATTTCGGGAATGATTTAAGCTAGTTTTCACAGCGAGTGTCTGAGAATTAGCGCGTGAATTTGACTGTTTCCAAGTATTTATCGATTATTTTATCTGAAAAACTTCCACTTCCTTCGCGAATTTCGCGTTAGTTTTTAATGTATTTAAGGTGAATCTTTTCTTTCGGAGAAAATCTTTATTTTTTATAAGCTGATAAAGTAATAGATGTTCACCATGACCTACTACGATTTCTCGTGAGGTTAAAAAGGCAGCGGATTTGTCATTATTTATAATCGCACTTCAGCATGGGTGGAATTGCAACAAAAATAGCATTCACCTCAGTGAGATAAATAAGTTCAAACTATTTTAATCCTCATTTTACTTAAAGGCTTCTCCTTTTCTATTAATCTGTTTCTGGCATATGAAAGCCGGACGTGACGGGCCTATTTAAAATAATTATCATCAGCAATTTTAGTCACATCATACAAAGTTCCGAAGAATATCTTAGCAGTAAATTTATGAATAGTGTTTAATCTTTTAATACACGTATTGTACAGTAAGTAAGCTGTGTATTTAATTTCACTGAAAGTAATTTTAAAATAGAAGCCAATACATTACATTTTAGAGACCAATATGCTTCCTTTTTGCTAAATAACCAGTTTATAAATATACTCACCGATTCGTACTAAATTCTATGATGTGCATTCAACCTCAAATAGCAAGTTACTAAATTCTACGCTCTCATACGGCACTGAAAACACAATATCCTCGCTTTTATGCAAAGCAGACTTGTATCGAGTATATTGACAGACGCTTACCATATCTTGCTCCCCTCTATCTTTCGGATAAATTACGATTATGTAAATCATCTTTCTCCCACTCTGTTTCGACGAAACACCCTTCCATCGAGGAAACATCAAGAGAGATGTTTTCGAGGAATTCCTTAGCGAATCAAACTCTCGCATTCAGTTCTAAGAAATCTAATTACCAAATGGAATGATCTGGAGTATGGAATGTGATCAAAAATTAGCTTATCGATATTGAGTATTGGTTTAGATTAATCTAATGCAGAGGAGAGGAACGTTTTTTCATCATAAGGCCATATTTACTATTCTGCTGTGTAGTGGGAAAGATTACATGCGAAATCATTAGACCACTCTTGAGTGGCCTCCTGTTGCCTACAGTACATTCAAATGGTTTAATCTCGAAGAAGATTAAACTATTTTAATTTTAAGATTAAACTTATTTAATCTCATTCTATATGATGAAGTGAATTCAATATCCGAGTGAACTAAATCAGAATTTTTTACATTTGTTTTGCAATATCTGGCAAAAGCAAAACTGTAATACAAAATAATTTGAATACGGGCATTTCTTTCGGAATATGATTAGAACACCCCAGTGAACGGTCAACGGTAGTTTCTTTATATCTGATCTCATATTTCTACCAATCGCTCATTTTTAATGGCAGAAAGAAAGTAATATGCCTCGAACAATTAAGGTATAGCATTAGGAAAGGTATGAAATTTTCGAGGAAATTCAGTCGTTACATTCAACAACTAATTTTCAATTATTTCATTCCCATAACATATTTATCTTAGGTTTTAGGCGAGTATAACTCTTGACAATATATTTTAATCATCCTCTGTTATATTTCCGAAGAAACGGTGTAGTCCTAAGTGTGAATGAGAGGTGGCAAGTGTGCCGCGTTAAACTTTCCGGTAATGTTAATAGGAAACTTTTTGGGTTAGGGAAGTGTTTTAAAAAATTTTTACGTCAAAAATTGCTCAACTGTAAGATAGTTTACCGTAGAAATATTGGTGCTTAAAAATTCAAGCAGTTTTGTACCATTATTGAATTTCAATTAATGAGCAGCTGTAATAGATTCATAGAGTAAATATTACTCGTGGATATACTTCATAATTTTCGTGTGCCGTGGGATAAAATAGTTGGTAGACAGTGCACCACGCGAGTACTATTATATTCCATAAAGGAAGAAGAGAAGGGGTCTGTGCTGAAATAAACGTCAGGAAAAACTAGAGTTTACCAAGGGAGAAAAAGATGACAACTACGGTTGGTGAGGAAAAACTAGAGCAGGTGGATCAATTGCCCTACTTGAGCTATGCTTTTTCTTGAGATGAAGGTGCATTGATGAGGTCAGAAGAAGAATTGCAGTAGCAAAGGAAGCTTTCATGAAACGAAGAGGCCTGACGGCGAAATGGCTTGATAAGGGAATCGGGAAAGGATTGGTAAAATTCTCGGTGCTGACTGTATTGCTATATTGATGTGAAACGTTCCTTCTAATGTGGGTGTGGCATAGAATGGAAAACGTAAGTCAGGTTGATAGGAAAACAAACACGGAGATGTTGGGGAGGAGAGGGATTTGATTGAAGTAACTGAGCGACGGCAGAGGGATTGCGTGGGTCAGATATAGAGTGGAGAGGGATTTATAAGAAATTAAAAGAAGGTAGTATAAAAGGGAAAATACTGAAGAGAAGACAAAGCCAAAAGATGTTGAATGCTATTACGGGTGGCATAAGAAATCAAGAAGTAAAAGAAAGTCGGTTATGAAAGGAATTTTGGGAATATCAGCCTGCCTAATTGCAATATACATGTGACACTTCTGGTAACATGGTTAAATTATTATGAATAATACCACTAACACGATAAGATTGAATGAATTTCTATACGTCACTTATGCGTGAATGAAAGCATCCCGTGAGGTTTTAGGATTGACAAATAGTTGCGCGTTCGTTTTCGGTGAAAGCGGTCCCGAGTTTGATTCTCGCTGTGATCACATATGCACGAAATTACCTCAGCTGTCGATGCACTTTTAATTATAATACCAGAATAATAAATCACCTCAGAAGTGCACCAAATCTTTTACTAGCTCTAAATTAATAAACTGTTTCCTAAACGAGTCAAAATTGGTAGTCTTCGATCTATACATAAACGCCATCCTTTGATTTATTTTAATTAGCCTTCTATTGTTTATTCAAAAGATAGTAGTTAACTTTAACCCTTCGGTAACATAAAATGCTTGTATATTACGATATTTCATTGACCTTACCCCAAGTCCTTCCAATACAAGTTACTCGGTAGTGTGGAATTACGAGACAGTTAGTTAGAATAATTCCCGTGAAATAGCTGTAACGCTAATTTATATCTAAATAGAAGCAAAGAGAAGACGTGAAAAATATCTTGGTCGAAAGTTCATGGCAAGGGTGTTTCGTCGAGCTTAAACCACCTGATGAGCCTAACAATGTAAAATAACCGAATCTACTCCCGGTCCTGAGGGACGGATACGTCAGGCAGAGTTTTCCGACTTGCCTTCATAAGAAGCCTTACCGGATGACCCAAGGCCTACGCAAGTACCTCATTAGGTCCTAATGAAGGTGAAGGCCATAGGTGATGAATACTCGACGGCGAAAGGAAACACGCTTCTTTCTCATTAAGGTGGAAAATTAAATGTTATAAGAAGAATAATTACCTATCTTGCAATTAATCTTGAGGGAAGCACATTAGTTAAAATTTTCAAAATGGCAAAATTGACTGAAGGCTGAAATTGAAATATTTTCAGTTACTAGGTGCAAAATGAGCAATCTTTCACAAAAGTAGGTGAATACTTTCAAACGGAAAATCAAATCGTTTTAACATAAAACTCAACTATCTTTCAGGGTTAATACTATACTTTACGGCTTAAATATGAGCCAAATTTATGCTATAAATTTCTTTCTTATTTCTTGAAATATTTCTGTAGTTGAAGTTATTTAATAATCAATGTGACCCGAAAAATCTAAAATCTGCACTATCGTAAAACAATTTCACTCTCTATTAAATAATCTAAGGTCCTGCATGGAGTTTGGAAAATTGCAGATATTTTTTATTGGAAGGAAATATTATACTTTATAGTATGTGAAAATAATCTAAATTTTAACTTCATTTACCATTAAGATTTATTTAGGTAACACACATCATTGGGTTTTCATAGACGTTACTTATTTATTTCATACGAAAGACGTGATTGTATGATGAAGTGACGACAAGAGATGATATTCAGTTTACTCAGAAGACTTTTCTTCTTTTAAATTAAAAAAAGAAACAAGCAAGCGATGTACACAATAACCTAGCTAAGAACAAAATCAAGATTAAGTATTAAATTTAACCGGTTCCACCTTCAGCTAAAGGATCTTCACATTATATGCATGTACTTTTACATAAATTTGCCTTGATATAAATGATACGCAAAATAATACAACACTTGATTACGGTATTCATCAAATTTTATTGGAATAGACATTTAGGTCTTTCATTGAATGTTAACGTATTCATCTCATTATAATTCTACCCTTAATTTATAAAAACATATTGTTAGATTTTCATGGAAATTTCCTGACCAGAAAACTCTAATTATGTAAAAATTTTCCTATCATTTATCATCAAAACATTATGCGGCCCGTTTATTCTCAAAACGAATCCGCTTTCAAAACACTGGGGAAATAGACCAACACTGACATTAATGAGGATATTAATGGGTTGGCGATATGCAAACGTAACGCCTGAAAGTGTTTATCTAGTGCGCAGAGACCCTCTCTAATTATCGTGATTTATGATCTTACAAATCATGCAGACGCTTCTATGACGTTCAGCGGTATGCTGTGTTTTAATGTATTTCTCACTCTGTTATTGTAATATTGTGTATATTTACTAAGAACTCTTCAGCTGTGATCTGCAAATCGGCGTTTGGCATGTATATTTTAATGTCGTTTTACATAATCCACTATAAACATAGCATAAGGCAACATTACCTAGAATTAATTATATGAACAAAGTTTAAAGCGGATATTCTCAACTGTGTAGTAAAATTAATACAGTTATAAGCTGAACGTGATTTTGCACAGCTAATCATTCCTCGTTAATTATGCATCAATCTGAAGCATTGTGAGTTGATCGGATTTCGAATATAGTGCCGTAAATGCAGCATACCATTGTATTTATTATTTTGATGCAGTAGCATGTAAACCTATTAACCCTCCCCTTTAATTCCGACGCCATTGGCTGTTATATTTTCACAAATTCCCCTTTGGGTAATCTTGGATTTAAGTAGTGCCTCGACGAAAAGCCCTTGCACTAGGCAAGCTACTAGGCTTTCATTACTTAGAGTAAAAATAATTAATATTAAATAAAGATGGCTTTCGCATTCTGTGTTTTAATGGTAGCTCTTTCCGGGAGAGTAGGATTATAAAGAAACATTTATTCGGTTTTAAAACTCAAATTTCGGAATTCAAAATTCTTAGAAAGTCTCTGACGCATGAAATCCAGTTTCCTCCAATAGTTAAACCGTTAGAATTTACAGCAGTATTAAGGCAGATTTTTAAAATAACTCAGGAAAATCCTAGCTTTTAGTTTTGTTAGCGAATAATAATGAATTCTTTCGAGAAAATTACCAAATTTTTAAAATAAAGATAAATACCACGCAATTTCAATTCAACTGATGCAACCTTGATGACTTTGACGTCCATCGCCGCAACAAATAATGATATCGCACTTCTACAGAAAATTCCTATAAAATATTTTTCGGTAGAATTTCCATGTCCATATTGTTTGCTTTGAAATACCACAGAATTGTGTATTTAAATAGTAATAAAAATAATAATAAAAAGGGATAGAGCTAAAAATCTTTGCATTCCAGCCACGTGTTAATCTTCAGCGTTTAATTTTTCATTGCGTATTTTAATTCAGCTAATCTATATTATGTATTACATTATTTTTATGTAAAATAGAAAATTTTCTTTATTGCTAGAGAGAGAATTCAAATAGATAAAAACTTTTATATGAAAACCTAGTTTTGGTTTTCAATTCAAATGATGGAGACACTAGTAATTTGGAGCTTTCCACTTCCGCCGATTGAATTTTGAAACCGAAAAGATTTCTATATTTACTTCACGATGCCTTTCCCTTTCAAGAAATTGGAAGTAACTAGGTTCTACTGGGTGAAGATATAGGTAGTCGAAATTTATTAGATTCTGCTAGATATTCAAGATCCCTTATCAGGAAGCACTGGACTTGAATATAGCTCAGGAATATTCCTTTGTCTCCGAAATTTCAATCTTCCGTACACAGTAACACTCGTGGTTTATAAAACTTTTTCCGGAAACCAGCAGATACCCTGATTTAGTACGTAAAAGTGGGGACAGATAGTGGGAATTTGCATTCTTGCCGTTCCTGTATCGTCCCAGAATGTATGAATCGACCACGCACCGATGATCAACACAAACAGACCCCCTGGAAACTCCAACCCCACAAGCAACCGAGTAAATAAACCAGCATCATCGCAGATCTGCTTCATTGGGCGCCTTTTAGGAATCGTCACCCAGAAGATATTAAAAACTGAATAATAGAACACAGGACCCGATCGACCCGACCTCGTGCAACAGAGGACTGATTCACGAGGGTTCGCAACACAAGCCATGAATATAAAACGTGTCCCAGTTCTTTTTAACCAAAAACAGACTTTAGAAAGGTTAAGTGTTTCTTCGAATTGGAGAGGAAGAACTCCGCGGTACACTTCAAACCAGATCGACTTAATGATCAAAAAATTGCGATGCTCCTTTTCGCCAGTGTCGTCACCTACCGGAAGAAGAATATTTGATTCGCGCCAATCGCCATGGTTCGATCCCGTTAAATATGTAGCGTAAAATCGGATAGGTCATTGGCTTTCGTAAAAGGTGCGGACCAGAAAGGGATCGAATAGCCGTTCGTGGGCGTTTTTGGCCGTTTTAAAGGGAAACTAGGCCGTGGAAGTTGACGGAATAGGAGCCGCTTGAGTGCTGTTTTCGTTTTGCGAAAAAAATGGGCAGGATAAAGAGGGTGGAATGGTAGTTGATAGTTGCGCCGCTCGCCTCCCGCGGCGCTTTTCCAAATGGATGTAAAAAGAAAATTTCAAAAGCGGCGGGTGCGTTTTATGTCCATTGAAAAAAATGCGGCCAGCTTCTATTGTTGGTCCGTTAGTTACTCGAGGCCTTTCTGTACTTCTGTGCAATCGGTAAGAAGGTCAAATTAATTCCGTGCATAATATATGGCCGAGATTGGGTCAGCTAATCGGGAGCCCTAATGAGGCAATACTTCTCGAAAACTAAAAGCGTTGGAGCATGGTGTTGTTTTCTATTCCGGTCTTTCATTACGTAATTTCAAAGAAGCCTTGTTATTGTTTGCATTGCAGTTTCCCGCGGCGGTGCGTTTGAGACATGGTATGATAGTTGGGCAAAATGATTTTGTGCCACTTAGAAGTCTCAAAGGTTTTAACCCGGAAATAATGCTCCATAGTTTATCTCATAATAGGTCCAGGATGCAATATTGCGCAAAATGCAAAGGATAAATTTTATAACGAGAATAAGAAGAATATAATCTCCCTTCGCATTGCAAGCAAAAATCAAACTTATAAGTAGTCCTTAGAGAAGACACGTAGCTATTAGAATGTGATTAGAGTATCGAATACATATACTTTTCAACCAAACTTTGATATAATATAAGTCTTCCTTACATAAACAAGGAAAAGCGCATGATTTAGCACGCGCTCAAATTGAAAGGAATAAAGGAAAAAATTCCGCCTTAACCGAGACTCGAACCCGGTTATATATACGGGGGTTGCTTTTTCAAGACAGAATGAATTCTCTTTTAATTATCAAAGCTATGATGGAAAGCAACGTTCCGTCTGCAACCCAGATGGAATGCCAATAAATACAGGTGTACGGGCGTTCACAGCCCAAGTTAAATAGGAAATATTAATATTGATGTGCGTTGTATTTCAATGATTTGAATACAGATTTTCAGTTCATTCTTCTTTCTTTTTTCATGGGTGCTTAGCTTCATGATTGCTGAATTTTTAAGAAAGAGAATTACAATAAAGCTTACTGATAAAGTCCAAAAGGAGAATAGCGAGTCATTTCAAAATCTAACCCGTAAGACTTGAAAAAATAAAAATTAGGGCCTAAGAAAGTTTTAAAATTAAAGTGAAAAGATATGTAAAACTTTTCAGCGGTAAAAAGATACAGTTTGCATATAAAGAGATAAAGAGATATACAGGCATTTGCATGAAGGCGCCTACGAGATTGGTGATGTAAAAACATGCGAGGTCTATTGACAGTTTGACTATGATTCTAAGACAGAGTCTACAGGATATATAAAGGAAAACAGATAAAATGAGTGTTTGTTTTCAAATTGGCAATTCAAACAATTGAGAATATATATATGCATGTAAACAGTATTGAAGGGCGCCTATGGGAATTAAAGGAGGCATAGAGAGGTTCTTCTGGCATAGTCGGACCAGCAGTAATATGAAATCTATCACATTTTCATCAGTGAAACCTCATACTCAAGAGAGACGAGCTTCCTCTCATGGTTTTCAGATTGAGCCGCATTTCCTTAAACATTTACATACACAAATTCCATCTCTTATAAATGCTTCTCCTGGATTTATGGTAAATTGCTCCAATATCGTATATCTGAAAACAGAAGTTATTTTTCCTTGTTTGCAAGTATCAACTACTTCTTGCAATAAGTGAGGAATGGAATGAACGTTCTTTACAAATTCATTTACATATTTAGTACATATGAGCATGAAAATTTGCTGCCCCGCGCGTCGTTGCCATCAAGCAAAGATAAGGAATTATTTCATCTTTTCCTATATATCTATATTCACACCGATCGGGAAGAAATGAGTTTTTGGAATATAATCTCTTTTATATCAACAAAATAGACCAATACTTCATCTAAATAAGTATATTGTTCAAGCATTTTTAAACATATCCCACCGATACTAGTCGAAGGAAGATAACATTTTGAGCCTCAACAGGGCCTTATTTGTATAAACCGTATTAATATCCTACTAGGGGCTCGAACTTTCAACTACCTAGCAAGAATTAATATCTACGCGGCTATAACACTGTAAAGCATTTGAAAATTCAATTTAACACAAATATCATTCCAAAGCAGTACATAAATATGTACCTATACATTATAACTATAACTTAAGTGCCAGCAGAGCCATTAAAATTTTTTTCTTAACGTTTCCTTACTTACTAGTAAATGATGGTGCATGCTGTCAAATACGATATATAGTCGAACCGGTTAAAACTTTTTCAGGGTACCAAGCGAAAACCGTGTCTTAAGCGGGTTATTGTGATATCCGGGTTGTGTGAAGCTGGTTACCGGGAATCCTTTCAGAGATTCTCGGACAAACCTACGAGTGTAAGGGAGTCAGCTCAGAGGAAAATTGGTAACCCTAATCTTCATGGTAATGCATGTGTATGGAATGGTTGCAGAACCCCGATATTCATATGCAGATCTTGGGCAAACAAAGATACGGTATGTTGTTCTCACTGGTTAGATACGTTCATCACTTTGGAACAAAGAAACATGCCTCGAGCGAATCCATGCTACACAGCATTCAAGGTCCTTTTGCTAGATTTACTATAACATGATTGAAATATAATAGACATTTAATGCGCGTCTTTTCTTTACGAATTATAAACACAGTAAAATGTGGTTAATACGTTTTCAAGAAGCAAAAACAATTAGGGAAGAATAAAGACTTTTTTCAACAGCAGTAGTGAGTTGGCATCTTAGAGCGCGATCTCTCCAACGCTGCACTCACAAAACAATGCATTTCTTTTCTGTTTTAATTAATATATTCATAACATGACGAAAGGAAACGCCGCCTAGCAAATTTCTAATCTAACGTGCTGGCCTAAGAGAAAAGAAGATCTCGTTCTATCTTAGAATTCGTATTAGCCCTAACAGATTGGTTGTAGAGTGTTCCGCTTCACGATATGTTTATTTTATTCTCACAAAATCAGTAGTTCCAAAATGAAAATTCTATGAACCATCCTAGAGTTAAGAGGAATCGTGAGAGGACGTCTTAGATAATGTAAAAAATATTTTCGTGTACTGAATGAGACGATCGATTGGCCAAAGCATAGTGCAGTACATCAGCGAGTGGAAATCCGCGTCTCGTTTGTCATGTTTTTCGTTTGGAAGAGACTGGGACCTGAAGAAAACTGCGTGTAAAGAGAGATAAGGTCTTAAGAGGGAATGTTTAAAATGTGTTTCACTGTTTATAATTTTTTCTAATACGTGTAATAAAAATACTCTTAGAAACTCCGACAATTATTTAGCAAAAGGCCTATCCCTGATGCCTCGCGTGATCTCCATTCTATTGCCTGATATTATTTTGATTATTAAAGAATTAATTATTTAAGAATCAGCATTTCAAAGTACCGAGTAAAAATAAGTGTCTTCCGTAGTATTTGTTGTCAAATAAATTATTCATAAATTTAAGCCTGAGGTATACAAATGTCTCAGTTACAAAAGAGGATTTGTGCGGATGATAGCTACAGTTGTACCGGTGACTGATCGGATGCAAATCCAACGAAGCATGATAAGCGAGACCAGAAATATTTAGTTCAAGCAAAGGAGATTAAACAAGTAAAGCTCTAGTTCCATCTTCCATCTGGAATCTAGCGCCCGCATTACAAATGAGCTCCCAGAAGACGATGAGACAAACGAATCTAGTTCAAATGTTGTTGAACTCTGGACTACAAGCAAAAATCGATACTGTAAGAAAACTCATATTTCAGCAAGCCAGAATGCAGCATCTGTACACACATTGAGATGCTACTGGTGTAAGATTAAATCCTATCGAAGATTTTCGAATTTACCGAACAGATTAACCGAATAAGCCCGATCTAGCATTTCAACTGTCACTGTCACATAAA
Organism: Pachydiplax longipennis; assembly: GCA_036926295.1. NCBI lineage: Eukaryota > Metazoa > Arthropoda > Insecta > Odonata > Libellulidae > Pachydiplax > Pachydiplax longipennis. The sequence continues at coordinate 22,525,680 of JAVFKF010000026.1, read as the reverse complement.
GAACGTATTTTAGTTGTTAGTATTTAAACGTTTTGTACAAAAATTATATTTCGTCAAACCGTTAATAAATATATGGAAAAGTTGCAGGGATCAAGATATAAAGACGTCTCAGAAAATTAGTTTTAAGGAAGTCATTTTCTCGGTTTGGGTTGCAATATATTATTGAATATTCGTTTCTGTTATTTTTTTCCTCAAATTTCTATCTCATTTTGATACAAAAATTTATGTTTACATCGCCATCATAGGCTCGAATTCAATCAAGGAACTCGCTTTTGTAATATTCTTCAATTATATTTCAAATCAATCACATCATAAAATAATACATGAGCCAATTTATATAATTAATACGTTTTATCTGTGACATTTTATCTCTACTCTGTATGTGAATGTGGTCATAATTCGGCCTAAGATAATCATAGAGCACATTTTCGTCAAACAACGACACAAATTTTTATAAATGAATGCATCAATTTTTTGGATACAATAGTTCCTCTCCAATATAATTAAAATTACAATTGGATCCGATGGACATAAATGTTTACCAGGATAAATATCATTCTTTTGAACGAAAGTTAATTAAATGCAAATTTAACCAAGTTATCCAATTTTATATAAAAACCAGGGTCATAAAGCGAAGTTTCAAAATATTGACATTTTCGTTCTGACTAATAAAAAATGAACGATAACGGATAAAGGTAAACTCAAAATCGTGATTTTTTCAATGTTGATCGTGAAATCAAATTCATAATGAATTAATAGGGATAAAAATTACGCAGCTACATTTGAGTTGGTGATGAGGGGAGGAATACGTTTATTAACCATCTATAAATAATATTAGCAAAGTCCGTGGTCTGGTTGGATCCTCAGCACCACTTCGGTCAGCTACGATAAGCTATAGAAAAGGAGTTAGACGAGACAAGATGAGTATTGAGGTGATTTCCTCTTTCTTCCCTCACTGAGCCAGAATGCTATCAGTGGAATAAGTACACCTAAGAACGACTCCATGCTACCATGAATAACAGTTTTCATAGCATTCTATTCTTAGAGAGACCAATGTGAGTGCCGTTTTTCAGCACCGCTTACAGGTTAGCAGCATTTGTATCATCACAGCCGTAACTGAGACGAGTTTTCTCTATTCTGTACCAGAGGACAAATGAAAAGTACTTCATTAATTAAGAAGTGTTAGGAAATCATTTCAATGTAAATAAACACTTTCCAATCTACGAATGCACAAATTTTCCAGAACACAAAGGGTTTTAAAATGAAACCAAGAATTTTATAATTTTGAAAATTAAACCAACTATCAGAAAGAATATGGCCGTATCTATATTTAGGTTCGGCCCACGGAGACGAAACCGATATTCCTACCATTTATTTTACTTTACTCATGGGGAAGCAAAATAAACAAACAAATATCTCGATCAAGGAAAATTGGAAAAAAATTCGATTTCTTCGTAATAGAGTTCCTTTCTAGAGCCCAAAGCCAATGTTAATTTACATTATGTTACTTTTGCATTTTTGTAAAAATCTCTCCATTTTCAATTACTTCGATCTAATTTATTATGTCGTAAGCTGCCACGAAGAATTTATTTTACTGAGAAGTTAATTGAGAATACACATAATGAGTGATACGGAAAACCTCTCACTAATGTAGATTTAACCTAGCATGGACACAAAGATTTTGCTTCTGAGCATTCTGAAATTCCATTTAGCGCGGAAGATTACTTTTTGACGATATGATTTCTGGCCAAATAAGAATCTATTTTAATTAAACACGTAATCTAGGAAATCAGCTGTCCTTCCATAATTTATTCGCCAAGAGTTTCGTCTAATAAAAGCATTCATGGTAAATTATTTCGGATTAAATAATTTGACTTGCTCTTCCGATAAAATGGACACTTTTCCTAATCCCAAATGAATTACTAAAGCGATGAGAATAAGACAAATCAAGATAGAGGGAGAGTATGAAAATAAAAGAAAAACTATCCAGCAAATTGATAACTCCAACATCTTGGGATTGTATTTCTGAGATATGGGCTGCGCAAAATTGAAAATTAATCTAATAAATGGTTGTGTTAAACAGACCTTATATTTTTCATAATTCCAAAAGTTTCGTTTTAATTAAAGCATTTTATAAACTTATTCGATTCCAATGGAGAAATCCGTATCACAGACCTTATTTCATTGTTGTGTTAAATAAGGAATTTATCTTACTAAATTACTATTTACTTCGGAAACTAACGTGAAAATTACAGCATATGCGGTCTATTAGGTTAAATATAAGCCTAACCAAGCTACTTTTTGTTCGGCTACAATTTATTAATAATATCGTATATGATACTAAGTTGGGTTGGGTCTGCTTAGGTTTAGCTGTTTCCATTTGATATTAGAAACCACAAAAGCTGATATTTTTACGATGATTTTGCATTAACTATATCATAAGCTCGCCAAAGTACAAGATATTCCATCGATGCTTAAGACTTTAATTAATCCTAGTAATTCATCATTACATTCCAACGCATATACATGGGTGGTCTGAAAAGTTTCCGACATTTCGCCATCTCTCGACATGTTTTTTGAAAATTTATGAAAATTTTCTGAAGATTTCTGAAAAATCAGGGGTCAGAAACTTTTCAGACCACCCTCGTATATTTTACATCAATACATGTATTATTTTAGTTCTCTCGATACTAGATAATGATGTTCTGTTCAATAATATCGAATTCTATTGATAAAATTCACATCTCTTCAACTTCCGGTACTCTTTGTCATTCTGTCTCTCACTTGGTTGATTTATCTAAAACTTTTCATAGCCGAAACTTTTCCGAATGACATTTTTCACTTGTCTTTTTTACGAAACGCAGTTCTTTTCATTTCATTTCGCTGCGTAAAAATTTACCAGTGAAATGACTTTTGTACCTCTCATTTGAAATATCCGCCCACTCTTGTGTTTTCAGCCGGATGGATGGTAGTTTTCTTTCACCATTCACTATGCACGATTTTTTACTCATTTTTGACTGCAATAATTATTTTATAAATATACGGATGATTGATCAAATTTTTTCCCTTAGGGCGACTTTAATCTATAATATACTAATATGAAGTTGTAGTTTTTTTCCTTTAATATTCTGAAAACAAATAATTAAGTTCCGTTCGCCTATGTGACGAAGTTATATTTTCGTCTCTACAGATACTATTGGTAAGGGACATACTTTTTCTTTTTGTGGATATGATGACGAAATAGGAACAAATTGTGTTCGCTATATACTTTTTTAGTGTCAGACTATACCCTAACCAGAAAAAAGGAAGAAAGAATGCAGCAGGAATCTATTCTATTACATAATGTAGTATATTTTTAAGTCTGACACGATCGTTGAAAGTTGTAGAATATAGATAGTATTAAAGGAGTACAGTACAGGTATATTACACTTAAATAGATATTTACATTAGACTGCTATTGAAATTTTTCTAGTTAATTCAAAAACGTGCATTTTGTAACAGAAAATGACTTATGGATACCTCAGAAAACGACAAAAATTTGAAAATGATAATCATTATAATTCCTTTTGAGTTGTCTATTTATATTTAAATCTTTCGTCGAAAGCTTTGTAAATTTTGTACAAAATACATAGTATCGTCCAAAATATAAAATATTTTAACATAGTTATATCCATGTTTTGATAGCATAGATATTACAGTGGTTTAGATATAGTTATTTGAAACATATTTCGATATAGCTATGTTTTAATACAGTTATATCTAGTTTTTGTTTGATTTTTCCATTTAATTCTGAAGGGAGCTACATGTATTAGAAGATATTATTGATTTAACATGTATTCGTGTAAACGCTCTCGAATTACATATAGCGTGTATAAGCTACGTTCGCTAGATTTAGAATCTGTCAACCTCGATTCATCCACCACAAGACGATAATCACATTTTCATGTGTATTTGCTGCGGTTAGGAAATTATCCTCTGTGCCATAGAAGGCGAGTTGCTCTCAAAATGAAATGCTCACATTTTAGTGATAGTCTCACGGAGAGTAAAGACTAACCGCGCATTAACCAAACTCTTTGATGTACTGAGTGTGCTCACGACAGCTTCTTACCAGATGTACTCTTCCTGGCAAGTGTGTTAGACTCAACATCATCTCTTTGAGATAGGTCGAGATTTCTCCGCAGCATTCATCGTCTACCGATAACTAGCTTCTCAACTCCCTCTCGAAACTTTGCCCTCAGGCTTGCCCATTCACTAATTTCTTTCTATTTCTCCTTCCTTTGGAGTTCTGATCCGCCGAACTCATTTCCTCTCAGTCTGTTTCATTTATTGGAACAATGCCTCGCCTTTTCCAATCTTCTTTAATATTTTCCCTTTCCGTTAACCCTTCTCACTGTCCATTAACGAGATTTCATCCAAATCTCAGCCTCTTAATTAATTTGTACTCTGCGCTACACCACAGCTAAAAATAGAAAGCATTTACCACCAGTGTTTGGATTGATTACTGAACCAATTTTCCTCGGTGTATTCGTAGAACTAGTATCACTAGCAATTTTGAAGAAGAGATCTTCATTCGAAGCATACCGTTACCAAGTTTCTTAGTTTCACGTAGATATCCCTCAATCTACCAAGGATTTGGTTTTGCGCCCTACTGTAGGAATTTTTAAAAGTACAACTAAAGTTAACTCATTCTCTATCAATTTGCATTCACATTTAATCAGCACTTATTGGTTTGATTTATATGGGTTAAATGGAAAAGGAGACTTTTTTCCACATTAAAGACTACACTAATTTATTTATTTACTTTCTTAAATATTTTCGAAAAGCTATATGATTTCGTCATTATTAACTGATATCTTGTAGAAGAGTTTAAATCAGCTTATTTGCAATATGTAGCAATTTAAATTAATGAAATTTTTTCCCATCTCCACCAATTTCTGCTTTTGATATTTCTTCTTATGAATAAATGTTATTAAAACATTCTATGTTGTTAAAGGATCTAATAGTTCATAGAGTAAAGAATGCTATCAAATCGTCCATTATAGAGTACAGGATTCTGTGGGCTTAGTTTTAACCGATCAATCATAGATAACGTTACTATGCGTTGTTAACATGCTAAAGATATTTTGCGACTGTTCATAAAGTCAATTTGAAAAGTATAAGTAACTCCGAAATAAATGTAAGATAATAAACCTGAATAACTCAGAAAGCGAGTAATCAGGATAAATTTATATTCAAATATTTAATTATTTAATACATTAGATCTTGCTCCAAGATATTTCTAACATTCACTTATTTTTGGCATCAGAAATATTTCTTTCCGATTATTTTTCTAACATACACCTGATTCTACAGTATAAATTTGGTACAAACCAAACAACGGAACTTTCCCATGAATGTAAAATGTAATTATCGATGAAGGGAAAGAGATGGGTAAGACCGGCTTGAAAAAAAATCCTTTCCAACACTAGGTCGTGGGCAGGAATAAGGATTCTAGGATCAACTAGCTCGACCTTGACTACAAGATAGGATTCAGTAATAGGTGTGCAGAAACTCAAACCGTACAGAGACCGCCTACGCGGACCACACTAGGATAAGTTTCAGCAGGCGTAAGGAGGAACAACCGAATGCTTTTCGAAGGAATAACCCTAAGGCATTCCAGAAGATGGAGCACCTTCTTATCACATGAAATCACCATACTCCTCTTGGAATGTTTGTTTGCATTTTTTCAGAGAGTTCTCAACTTTTCCGAACTACTGCGGATTTTTAATTTTTTTCTGCTCGAATGGAGACGTTCTCCCTTTTAACATTCCCTAGCATCTCCTAAAAATCTCCAAAACCTTTTCCTCAGAACTTTATGTTCTTTCCCCTCCATTTCGTTCTTTCGCACTTGGTATATATATCCTTACACTTGTGATTTTGACCCTGAAGGAGACGCGGCTCTTCGAAGTTATATCAGAATGTTAAAATTCTCTTTTAAAGGCTACTGAAATTTGTTGGTTTTAGTACATTTGTGATTACGCTATCTTTTACTTTCCTTTGCTCTTCAGCTGATGTTCCTCGTGAGAGCTAATTCATAACAATGCAAAACACAGGAAAAGAAAGCCTTCTGGCCAAAGATTTAGATTTTTAAGCACAAACCGTGCTTAAAAATCTAAATCTTGAATTGCGCTACACAGTAATTGGCGTATAGAATTGTGACAGAATCTCGTTTAAATATACTAAAACGTGGTTGATTTAAAGTTTTCATAGTGAAGCAGACGTGCGTTAAGGAAGAGGTGATTTTGGTATATGCATCGCGCTATATATGTTCATGGAAATTACATGGATTTCTTTGCAGAAACTGGAAAAAAGAAAACATATTTATAATAAAAAAGATAGAATTAGGGAAGAGTGGGATTTTTTCCATTTTTCTCCTTAAAATCTCCAATATGACTTCTATTCCGCTTACTTCTATGCATAAAAACGGTGATGAGAAATAGTAGAACAGTTTCATTCAGTATTGTAGAAAGGCACATTCACACAAGCATTTTTCACAATTTGGAAATCAGCTAACACTAGTCCTACCTTCAGCTTCAGATATGGGGAATGAAAGTTATACGCATAGAACGCTGCTCATGAAATAATTATTTGCGGAAATATTAGTGATTATCTTTTACTTAATTATCGTTTTATTATTTAAATTATTTCATTTATCCTTTTTACCGTTAAATAATTTCATTTACTCTAGATTACTAATCCTAAGAAAGGATATAATTTCAAATATATATTTGTGTTATAACTTAATGTTGTCATGTCTTGTTTTGAAATAATTTTAGTCGAAGCGAATGTGAGAATGCAATCCACACTTTGGCCCTAGAATAACTTCCGGGATAATAAGGCGTGATACTTAAGAATATCTTTCCGTTCATGAATCTAAAAACTCTCCCGATCATCACTATGGCGCCAGAAGCAGATGCCAGGATATGCGATAAAAACATTCTGAAATTTCTTTCACAACAACCTATTCAATGAGTCTGCCTTGCAATTATATTTTGCAGATGTACTTATCCGACTTAAATTGATTTTTGTATATTTAATTTCAATCACTCTAATATTGCCATTACATCCATATATATTATAATGCATCGCGAGGCATTTGCTCAGCATGAATCGCTATGAGTATGCAGAAATCTAGATTCATCGATGCGCATAATTCACAATGATAAGAAGTAATGCGCATATAGCTTATCTTATGCACATTATTCTCCGATAACTCATCCTTATCGTCAGTTGTATTTTTTAAGATTTTCTCGAAATTGCGAGAGTACATGAGGAAAAACTTGTAGCAGATGCGTTTTTCCTCCGTTAATGATGAAATATCATCAGATAACCATCATTTCTGCGTTGTTTAGAGGGTAATAAAGTTAAAATAGCATAGAAAATTGAACACATTTTTCTACCTCAATTGATTTTTATATACGAGTATTTCATAATTTTATTTCATATTAGATTTGTACCTATATACTATTTAAAATCTTCTGAACAATTTAATGGTTCCCATAAAATAATAATCTATAAAAATTACTTTCAGAGCTCACCGAATATTAATCATTACCCTGAATATGTGTTCGCCATTACCATCATTCTTTTTTGTGTATCTAAAAAATAGGGAAATGTTAAGTTTAATGTTAAAAGCATTATACAGTAAGGAGCAGTGAGCATTAAGAGCGCATTATAAATAAGTGTATTCATCTCTCATACATTGATAAATTTCTTGATTTTTCAATAGGAATATATAAAGGCTTGTGGTAAATTAAAACGTGAAAGTTCGACTTTTCGAAAGATTTTTTTTTTGGAAGAGAAAAGGATTCAGTATCTCAAAGAATTCAATATGTTAGATAAGGAAAGAAACCTCTCTCCGCAAGCTCAATATTTCGAGTAAAAATTTAATTTTAGGAATCGAGGGCTTTCAAAGCTAGAAAAATATTCACTGAGATAGAATACAGTACTTCACATTATATCTAATGGCTCACATTCGAATTTGAAAAAATAAAATGCTTCAAATCCAAAGAATACACTATCTAGCGAAAGCTTAAATTTTAAGTTGTCGCGGAGTAAATTTAGTTCCCCGTATCGGTTTTTCTGTACTCAACACTTATTTATAGGAACAGAAGGAAAATGATGATCTTCTCAAGGTCCTTTCTTTAAGAGGAAGGCTTTGCCATTTTCCCTGAGGGATCCATCCTTCCTATACATTTCTGCGGGTGGACGGAATATTTGATATTTGGAAATGTACTTCTCCGCGGCACCACTTTTGTTTCGTAGGGTATCTTCCATTTACTTTTGCTAGGAGAGAGCTTTTTCTCGGAAAGGATAATCTACTTTCAATTTGTGGTTTTCAATTTGGGCTCTTCTGTCTAAAATCTATTGCCGTAGACTTTCGGAGTACGTTTCTCCTTTAGTTCGTTCTTGTACTTCCATTTGATACGTACGGTACCTTTTCTAGTTGAAATTAGGAATTACTTCACATTCTATCGAATCCTCCGTTGATTTTGAATGGTAGACGCAATCTCTATGTAGAATTTAATATTTTTCAAAGTTAGAAAACTTCTTCGTCGGCCTTTTCTGTAATTTGAGTTTACTGCTTTAACTTTTCACTACCGACTTATCGTGGATGACCAGACTTCTCGATCTAAAGCGAATGTCTCGCCTATAAACTGCCAGTTTTGCTATACATATTGGTCCAGAAATATACGATCTTCTTGCAGCCATAAGTTGAAAAATAGGAATGTTATCGATGATGACTTTGTTAAGCAGGAATCATGATCTCGTGGCTTCTGCCACCTGTCTACTCTTTACACTGAATGTTAAAGGTGATTTGGTAATAATGATGGTTATTAATGTGTCTTATCTATCCTGCGGCAGAAAATCTAAGGGAAACAGTACAATTTCCAATACAATTTTTAAAATTTAAACAAGAGATCGAAGCGGCTGCAACTATATTTACTCATAATATAGAAACAAAACAATGCATAGAATATGGCTAGTAACCAAGTTGATTTGCGGTTTTCTTTGAGGTTATGAACGCTGTAAATGTTTTTTATATAAAATAGTAAATAAAATACGCAGACTCTGATAGTTGTCTGTACTCGAGTGGATATCAAATATTTCAACGCTTTCAACAATCTAAATTCTAGTTTCTCATATATTATTGGAATTTTTATCTTTAAAAGTTTATTTCACACTTTTACATTGCTTACATATTTTCAAGGATTTTCCTAAGTCAACCTAACATTACGAGAATTTTCTCCCAAAAACCTATTCATTCGATAAGATATAGTCGGTATGTGTCAATAACAACTGTACATAGTAAAAATGCCCAATTGGCCTTAACCTCGCGAAATAAACTGTCCATCCGTGTATGTCTCCAATTTTAATTCTTAAATTCCCTTACTCCTTCAACAGCATAGCTACATTTTGCCACGTAATTATTGGCATTCCCTTTTCTCCAGACAGTTCCCATCCTATTCTAGTAAAAATTCAAGATATTTTATCTACATGCGAACACTATTGGAGTTCATTGGGTGAAAGGTAACTTGGCATGTAAAAAAGTGTATCTAGAAATAATCCCAAGAAAAGATAGAAGAAAAAGTCTGACAGAACTGGGACTCGAGCCCAGGTTCTCCAGTTTTTGGACGGATGGTAGATTCAACAAATTTATATAGCCAGTGAACGTACCCACACTGTACTTAAAGACTTAGTTCTGTGGTGGACTTAGTGGTGGTCTAACCGACAATGCGGCATCGTCCACGGCCACGTTTTCTTTTTCATGTCCGTTTTTCCTTAGTAACTACTGGAATTCACTATTTTTCTCGACATCTTCTATGTTGATAATTTCGTTTTTTTGTTTTTTTATCTTTTTATGCTAGCCGCAGACATTTCCTCGTATTATCTAAAAGATCATATTTTTTCAAATATCATTTCAAGAAAGCCCTTACAGCTATTTTTGTAGTCGTGTAGGTGTATCTTCCGGAGCTTTACTAGACTTAATTTCTTGCAAAGGTATAATAATGCCGTGTTTTCTGAAGGTGATATTCGACATATTGCTGCGGGCATACCTCCGGGAGGATTCCTAATGTACTGTCTGACGTAAATATGCAGCAGAAAAAAATAAAAGATTTATTTCGCCCTTAGGGTTATCGTACCCCTGCTATCTTTTAAAGAACCTGCCGTCTGTACTCCAACCTTGAATCTCTAGCACGTACTACCAAAAAGTTTCAAGATCCTCGCCAAAACAATGATTATAAATTTCCTTTAAGAAGTACAAACGAATTCTCGAATAGTTCACTCAATCCAATAGCGTTCCGTTACATACAATCCTTATTACATACTGATATTATTACATATTAGTTACATCTTAATACATTATCATTGATATTAAAATTGATATTATTAAATATTATTTTTATATCATTGTGAATTATTATAAGATATTTTCCGCGATTTATTTATCAGTATGTTCCTCGTTTTGAAGGCGGAATTGTCTGACTACGTACTTTATTTATGGACTTCTGCTTCATTTCATATCTGCCTTCGTAAAATTTTTAATCGGCCAAATCGTATAATTCAAATTCTCTCCGATGACGTGATGTGATGAAATAGGATTTCATGTCCATCGCACTGATTCATCAGCAACGAATATTCTTTCAAAGCTGGTCCACGGATGAGTTTTAAATCTCATGTTTTAGATCAGCGGAGCGGAAATTCAAACTCGCGTCGAGTTACACAGGAATGACTGCGACAGTTTAGAGATTCAGACAGATCATTATTTATCCGCGGATCGCTGTAGGGGCGAATTTTCAATACATTAAGCATCATCCCTGAGATCAAGGTAATTTTATTTACGATTAAGCGAGTCTTGCATTTATTTTGCTTATTGAAACCCCTCATTTTAAATCAGAACAATACTACTGAGAATTTCCGAGGTATGACTCCCGGGGTTTTTAGCTAACTGTGCGTAGTTTTCTAACAAGAAAATAGAACGAAGGATATTCGGAAAATGCGAATTTGGTTTCGTCACATGGAAGAAAAAAACGAGTTTCTGGAGGGCGATGATTGAATATCGACGGATCACGCGTAAATTCATTATTTAGAAAATCGTTTCCCTTCGTTTCCTACGATACGTATCGGAATTACGAACTATCAAAGGTTTCGCGTCAAAGGAAAGCATCGGAAATTCATAATTTGGCGATTACGTGAGGTACGACGACGAAGCAATAGAGCGCAGGATTATATTTTCAGACACGATCTCTATTTCTCGACTCGTTTAAACGTGAAAATTGAAATTCGTAGCGTAGACTATCAGAGACAGAAATAATGCGTATGCAGATTAATTTATCATCGGTTGGAATCGGAGCATCATGAGATTTAACTATTATACTACGCTATGAATTTCAGAGAACTTGCCAGAATTAATACTGTGAAAATCTCCTCTAAACGTTTATGAGGGAATTTTCAAGTAGTGTAGAGGTCAGCTAGTTTTATTGTTATTTACATTGTGCAATATGGTTGCCACCTCGTCTTTAATAATCCATGTATAATGATTATAACATACCCAAAAATTATTCTCGGTCCTTTCTATGTGTCCACTGATGCAAGATTATTAGAGAAGAAATAATTGCAAATTGCTCGCTAAACATTGCAGTTTTCTTTTTGTCCAAAACTGTCTCAAGAACAATTAATTTGCGATTTCCTCTTTCTTCCGATTTTTTTTTCTTGTCTTCAGTGTATGACTTTCGAACCCTTTCTTCACAAATGTCCCTTACTTTGACATGTTTTTTCTCGACTGCTTAAACGCTTCGGTCTTAAAATTCGTCCACTTCTCTTATAGATACATTTTGGCTATTTTCTACCACCTCTTGATAAATGATATATCTTTTTATTTTTTTCTTGGATAAAATGTGACTTTCATCTTTGCCTATTGTCTTAAGCATCCCTATGGCGAGGATCATATGAATGATACTACGGAGTGAGATGAAGCTGAGCGATTTCATTTATTTAGGTATCTCCTAATTGAATGCTTTGAAAAGTCTTATTATTAGGACGATTGTGCAATGGACTTATTCCAGTCCTGTATTCTAACTCAATGAGGGTAGAAAGCAACATATACCTCACTCCTCACCCTGGTAAGCCTTATTCTCTATCCTTGGGTCGTAACAGAAGAGTTCTTAAGATTTGAAGCAGCAAAGGGGCTGATGAACTTAAAACAGACAGACCATAATGATTCTAATTCTTAATCGCATCTTTTTTCCTTTCTCCTAAGAACGTTTATTCTTTATTCTTGAAGGTACGCCGATTTACATTATCTCACGCTCTACTTCAATAACCCTTTTAGTCTCTCTTTACTTATTTGTAAATTCTTTTCCGAAAAGCCTGTCCGAGTCTTACGTTTCTCGCGACTCTCCTATTTGATACCTTGTTTGTCGTTTATCTTTTGTTCTGCTTCTATTTCCAATTTGGTCGGCCTCGGTGGCATGATGCCTAGCGTACTTTCTTAAAGTCTCCAAATGGAGGCTTTCAGCCCTGGTAAGGGAATATGTGTTTCAGTATCTCCCTAGGTGAAGGTTGACATCTTGAAGGGCAACTTTCAATAAAGACATCAGCAGAGAGTGGTCTGCCCTTGCTTTTCTCACCGGTCTGCAATTTTATGGGTGAAAATTTGCATCTCTTTAAGGGAGAGCGATAGCTAAAGAAATTCTCTCTCAATCGCTCAAAGATATTGCTCCCTTGTTCTCTATTCCTGATGGAAGATCACACGAGTTTGACTTGTTGGGATTGTTTCAGCTTATTTTTTAAGAATTAAGTAATTGGCTTTCAGAGAATACCGGAAGCACTGAAATGACTTTTAGTACTTGTTACCATAGCTTGAAGAATGAAATATTATTTTTTTTTTGGTACGAAAAAAGAAAAATTAATCGTCTAATAAAAAGGCATTGAAACTCCCACGAGAAATTCCACAATTCGTAATAGAAATAACTAAGTTGTTTTCCTTTTTAAGATACGTACTGCGAAATTCCACGTAGTCGCACTTTAATGTATCAATTTCAAGGCAAAAGAGTCTTTCCTTTACTTTAGTCTTTACCAGTAAATTTCTTCACATTCATTATATGAAAGCTAATGAGTTACGAGCGATGTTGAATAGCGGCATTCAGCTTAGTCACTCCTTATTAAATGCTACGAAATATATCAATCCTTGTGCTGAACTTTCGAGGTTTTCATCCTTTTATAGAATTCTGGCTCAGTTAGAGGAGCGAGAGCGAACTGCATCATTTCTCACCTCACCTTCCCTCCCAAGACCTTTTCACACCTAATGGTAGAGGCCATAAGAATTCAACCAGTCTTGAGGCTGAAATCATTTACGAATGGAATGGGTCCGATGACTTTAGAAGCTGCCGCAAACCAATGCTCGGAATCGTCACCCCAGTGATGATTCTCCATTATCCTTTTCAAGACAGATTTTACAACCTTACCCTATTCGCCATCCCGAGGAAGATTTGTTCCTCCTCGACGGAATACCCTTTCCATCCCATTCCTCAATTTGTCCATTTCGCCCTATTCTCGCACTTGTAACGTCAGTCCTTATTACTTATCCCTTTTGACGTTCCACCAACGCCTTCCGCCCTCCCTGAGACCCCTTCGACGCACCCCCACCGTGCGCAGAGGGGAAGCTTCAAACGTTCTCCACATTCAGTCGCCGCCAGACCAAGAGAGAGAGAGAGTGAGAACGGGAATATAACTCCGCGAAGAGAAGTTCGCTCCCGAGGTTCCGAACTATCTCCTACACGTAGGTGCTGAAAGGTTCTCCCCGATAAAGGGTTCTTTGAGGTTCAGAAGTTGAGGAATTGGCGCCGAGTGAGCCTTCTGGTGCGGGGACATACATCCGTTGCCGCCGCGGTTAATTCCGACGAGGAAAGTTTTCCGAAAGGTGAGTGAAAATTTCTTCCGGTCTGGACGGACTCCTCTGACCCCATCGAAGAAAGGAGTTAATAGTTTCCAAAAGTCTCTCAGAGTTACACCTATCGGGAGAGGGTGTCGGAAAGAACTTCGCGAGCATCATCGCCGCGAAATATTCTGTCGGAGAAAATTGTTCCCTTCAAACTTTCTGCTCACGATTCGGGGATTGTTTTATTTATGCTCCTTCGGTCTCTTTTCGGAAAATTTTCCGAAGAAGTTCGGTGGATCCGTCCCCTCTGGGGTCGCTTCTTTTCCTGTGTTTTAGAGTTTGTTCCCTTAGGAACGCTGCAAATCTCTCAGAGCGTATGCAGAAATTGGAGGCATTCCTTTGGCCCCTCACATTTCGGAAGGAATATTCAATCGTCAGAATTTTGACGGGAAGCGGAGCGAAGTTTTGCGCAAGTTTCTTACATAGGATTATCCTTCACGAGGACTGTTTTTTCCGATGGGAATTTTATTGAGAAATAATTTCTATTTAGGATTCAATGTGACGCTTAAATTGGAAACTAAACACCTTTCTTGCTCACTTCTCCAGTTTTAAGTATTAAACAAGTGAGACAACCGCCTCAGGATGGAGCGATCATTGGGGTGAGGTGCAATTGTCAGAAGAAATTATTCTGCAGTAATAAATATTGAAGTATGAGGAAGGTTATTATTCTAAAGGAAAAAGGAGTGACTAAATCAACTTTTAATCAGCGAGTTGAGATATATCATTTTTTAACTTGTTCTAACAATATTTTATTAAAATTTACAACATAAAACTAAAATTCACTTTAAACCACATTAGAAATTATCTTAGTTACAGAAACAACAAAATTTCATGCCCTTATAGACTGACTTGAGGGCATGTTACAAATATGCACGATTTCAGCGACTAAGTGACAAATATTATTTTTTATGATAATACCTCAGTCGTATTCCCGATAGCATAAAATCCAGTTATGCCTTAATATGCTCCACTAGTGATGCTGCACTTAAGAAGATTAACAATCGCGAAACTAGTGGTCGTTCCAATTAATACCCATAACCTAACCATAATCACCGCTGTGATTGTTGAATCGGAATAATAGAAAGTGAAGCAACAATGGAGACAACAATGAAGACCCCTTCGGCGACACCTCAAGGCGACCGTATATTCGAACCCGTTCTTCTCACCCTTTTACACCCCCGAGATTTTTCGTGAAGTCTGTCACTTGACGTGAAAGGCAAATTTGTGCGCGTGAACCTCACCGCCGGCAATTACCGCCGCGTTAAATTACTTTAGAAAGGCTCGATGAAACATAGTCCTTGAGATGGAGTGTTCGTTAGTGTCAGAGATAGGCCCTTGCGGAAAGATGATGAGAGCCCTTGAGACGGTGAGGATGCTGCTATTCTCCATGCGGTCCGAATTTTAAGGCATTTCCGTGTTTCGAGAGAGAAAATGACAGTTTCCGAATTATGGACGTTTAATCACCGCGCATCGGAACGAAAGAATGATGAAATAAGGGAATTCAATTCACACATCATCAATGTTTCTCCATTAAATTTACTCGTATTAAGTGGACGTGTTTCATGGACATACGCTCCCTTCATACTTTACACATTTCATCTCTGCGAAGGAGAATTTTTAAATGGTTTTCTCGCTCACTTTTAATAGTTTCTTATAACTTGATTAGATCTTAAATCGTAGCCGTAAGAAAGTTTTCTTCCCGACCAGCTGTGAAAAATATTGTGCTAGTGGTTTTGTAGTGGAATGTTAGTTAGTTACTAGTTAATTTGTAAAAGAAATTCCGAACTTTCTCTTTCTTTTATATTTAATTCATACGATGATAGAAGCCTTAGGCGTGAGGTAGGGATTATAACAACATCGCCGCTCAAAATACGGTCCGCGGGCTGCGTAATTTCATCAGATCCACGGAAATAGATGCAGTTAAATGATAAGTGAAACTATAAGTGAAATCGGTTTATAAAGTTTTCTGTTCTCGATGCTGAATTTATAGCTTTAATTTATTTACATTCTAACAAATAGTTTTACGAAAGATTTACTTATTCATATGCGTTAACCACCGTGGCGAAGCATAATTTAGAATAATTTATTTTGCGGCATGCCGATTAAAAATTACGTGCACTAATAGTTCTACAGTACAAGTTTAGGAAAATTATTTTAGTTTTTTCTCTTAACGATGCGTATCGTTTACGGAAAGCTTTTTATACTGATTCCCCATGGCAACTATTTATTTATTTTTAAAGAAATTCCGGGAGAAGTAAATTCTTTCTGTGGCATCATATGACAAATAGCGCAGAATATCTTTGTGAACTTCAATGGAGCTTCATATCTTATTTCATCTGTCGATCCTAATGCTACACTCATGACGGAATAACTTTTTCAGCTTTTGCTAATATTTAATGATTAAGCATATAGCATTTCAAGCGATTTTTCCTCTTTATTGGTTTCCGACATTGGTTAGTATCTTTGGCGAATACTCGAGTAATTTGTACCGCAAAGGGTCCTCGTTTGCAGACTTTTTATACGCCCACTATTTCTGTACCTTTGAGTAATCTGAGATTTCTTCTTCACCCGTCGGCAAGTTATGCGAATGTGGTAGTACTTCCGATATTTTTTATTGGGTGATACCCACACATTCTACGTAATCATCGGGATAAGGTCACTTCAAGGAGAATGATCGTGCAACCTTAAGGGAATTTTCATGCTGACTTAAAGAAAAGCTATCGAGTTCCACTGTAACAGGGTTTTAGAAACATTACCTCAAAGGAAACGGTTGTTTTGATACAGTATTTTTCATACCAAAGAGATAAATCCTGTTAGTTTCACACCTACCTCTGAATTGGTCGACACCATATGGTAGTTCATCGAGTATATGCGTGTAATAGGTATTAAGGAAAATAATTTACCTTATAAATATTCATACTGAAGTTAATATGATCTTATTGTTAGTTAGTTATATAATATAGCTTTACTTGGTTGAATTCAACGCAAACGTCAAAATAAATGAATACTTAGTTAATTCCTCGGTAGGTTTATTTTTTTACTTCTTGCCGGAAAATGAACCTGCAGAAGAATTAACTAAGTATTAATTTCTTTCAAATATTTAGCCTTATTTTCGGATTACATTTTTAATGCTTCTAGGGCTGCACAATCTTGCCAAACGGACCACTTTTGCCATCCCCGGAACTAAACTAAATATCTTACAGGATCTAAGAATTCTACTCGAGTTTTTGTAGCCTTTATTAAAGTAAGTGTCAATCTTTTAATTGTTTGATATTGCACCAGACATAATATAATTTGACATTTCTCAGACATAATATAATTTGAGAACATAAAGACAACTTGACATCATTTTTGCTCTGTAAATCCTCAACTACAATCTTAGGAACGATATATATCGAGATAATTAACCGCTTCTATCAAGGTAATATTCTTTTTAGTAGTATTAATTTAACTAAAGAGAAAACCGAGGGAAATGAAGGATAAGAGATAAAATTCTATTCTGCTTGAATTTTACAATCTTTCGGTTAAATGTCCTCTAAACAGATGCTGTTTGTTGTGATAGTCTCAAGTAATAGTCTCTCCACTGTAAAAGGAAATTTTTCTTCATAATTAGTCTGATAGGATAGCAGTAAAATTTTCGCATCACAGCCTTTGCGATACGAGTCTAGCTCCCGAATGTTTATCTTTCTTTTCGTCCTTGATTAGGAACGCCTATATTTCAATCATTCTCGTGTACAACAACAGGATAAAATAACGGAAAATGTTTTCACTAGTGATTATTGTTGTTCCGTTAAGATTGCAGACTCCTCTTCCATAGTTCGATCGATGGATTTTTTCCGTGAGATGGAATTTTTCTTTGGTACAAACATGAAAGAGAAAAATCTTTCATTTATTATTGCTTCATTTCAAGATAGGAATAATATGATGGTTACTAAGGTATAAGAGATACTGAAAAACGGACGATTCTGTCGCTCCTAATAGGATACCATGGGAAATTTTATAGTCATAGAGAGTCATAGTCTTGCACTAACATTTCCCAATTATAGCTTTCCGGCTCAACGAGGAATTCCTTGGGCAAAGTCCCATCTTACCTCAATCTCTCTCCAACTTTTGATAGCTAATATAGAGTAGATGAGGATCTACTGAACTGAGTAGATGAGAATCGACTGCTTCGGAGTGAAATGACGACGAAAGTGTCATCAATTCATTCATGCAGATCAAAGCCTAGAAGACGATACATCCCCTGTAAAGTATACATCCTGCTTATCCATATAGAAGTATCTCTTCACCAATCGCGAACCGTATTATTAACGTTAAAACTTTACCTGTCTGAATTCTCGCATTCCATTCCCTTTGTCTACCTTGATTATGACCTTCCGCGGTACTTGAAGCAACTTACTCCGGTAACCCTACTGCACGAAGAGGAACCGGTGAACGCTTGGGTATGCGTGTTTTATTTGAGGAGAGAAACGGCGGCTGATAAGCTATTTCAACCGGGGCCAGACAAAGGTATCTCTCCACTTATACGTGTAAATCATGCCGTCTTTCCCCCACTAGCATTCGCATTAAGGAAACACGCGAAACAGCACTTTTCGCGATGGCAGTCTCCTCTCAGTAATTATTCAGCGCTTGCAGAAATGTCTTCTTTAACATTTAATAAAGCCATTCGCACTGAAGTGGAGAGATCTTCGGTGAACGAATGTAGACGCTTTAACATCGTTTAAGTTATAAGCGTCGCCGATCAAGTTTATTAGCGGCAGAATTTCCTTTGCTTACCAACGATATTTAAAATAGTTTTAAGAGGACATTTTTCAGTGTCAAAAGAACAGGGACCCTAATATTTCCTCTTTGTTTCGATACAGAGAGGGTAACCTGCTGCTTTTAGACCACATCCAGCCTTTTTGGACGTTCAGTGTGTGCTTTTCGTCTCTTTATATACAAATTCAACCACTTAAACATTTTCTTTAATTCAAGAAAGAATGAGATGAAATATGTTCTTCTTAGGTTTGTTTAACGATTGAATTCGCTATCCTTCCAAACATTTTAATTATATATTTACTGAATGTAGGAAACATGTCGGCAAACACTGCCTGGCGGTTTCTTACACGGCTGAACATTGTATGCGATATTACGAAGGAAAGTTTCCCAATTGCGTTGGATCTTCTGCATAAATTTTCACTTTCACCAGCCACAAAAAAGTAATTCCCATAGATCAGTGCGTATTCTAGATGGTGAAAATTATGATGTTAAAGAGACGTACATAACATTGCAACATCGGAAGATTGGGGAATGTTATTTCGGTTTTATTTCTAAAAATTTGGTAATTTCGGATAAATGTTTACTCTAGTAACAACACATCAAACAACCTCAGAGATCAGTGCGCTTTTTAGGAGGTGATATTAAAAAAAATTGTTGTATCGGAAGATTATGGAATTTAATTTAGGCTCGTTTTTCTAGCACATTCTAATTATGAAAACGGAATTTTCATTGGCCAATTTTTACTAGACTGCAGTAGTCGTTTTATCAGAAAAATAAATATTGATTTATCGAAATAGAGGAGACCTATTTCGTCTCTTCTTTTGAAAATTCTGGTTCTTCTGGATTATTTTCTCTCTTCAGTGAAAATAAGCCGTATTTTCATAGTTCAATTTGTTTTCGAGTTTTTTATTAAATTGTTCCCCGTTACTTGGCATTCCGAAAAGTTAATGAGTTATAAAATAATTACCAGATTGATAAGTATCTTACGGTATTCAATGCTGGATGAAGCTGGAACGTTTGACAGTCAGCGGCTTCTCACTTTGCCAGTAGATTGTCATTTAACAGTATATAATTTTAAGTTAATTCTTGACTCATACTTACGTTAATTTTTACTACTGATATCAACTAAAATTGCAAATTAATCCAATACAGAATATCGGAGTCGGTAAAAATTTTTCGTCAAAAGAACAGTTTAGGAAACACTAGATGGTAATTTTTCATTTCGATAATTGATTTTGTTTTAACGGAATATGGACACTGATTTTGGATCTTTATTCTAGTACATAGGATCCTTTTGATACTATTCCAATTTTTTCCGGCCGATAAAAATGAATTCACATTGGCCAATCCGTTTTATAGACTTTGAAAAACATTTAGAAAATTATTTTATACATTAAGCAGTAAAATAGTTGAGGAAAGAGGGCGTGCTTGATTCAACTAGAAGAAATAGCTTCGATCCACTGACGACGCCAATGTCGTAAATTATTCTTGAAATCCTATAAATATACAAGCTGGACTTTTTTCATAAAATCAGTAATATCGTCCGTAAATATCTTTATAGTAGTCTTAACACCGATATTTTGAAAGAGACCAATTCTTTCACAGTTGCAGTAACGCATAATATTCGCCGGCAGCAGTCGTAAAAATCTGAAATTCATCGGATAGCGCACTCCATGGCGAATAGATGCATGGAATAGAATGAGCTATAAAATTTTCACTTCTTTACACTCACTCGAGTTTTATGGATATACTCGTACGTATGTACAACCTGGGAATGTTATGAAAGTGCATTTTACTTCGCGAGGTTTGCTTGCAACCGGTTTCGTTGAGAATCTCGAAATCATCAGACTGAAATAGCTATCCTTACGTTTGAAATGACTTCATCTACATTTGTTTTTTCATAATTTCATTTTCCAAAATTTGCCTAGGAGGCTCCTTGTGTTTTTCATCTCATACAAA
This sequence comes from Pachydiplax longipennis, assembly GCA_036926295.1. Classification (NCBI taxonomy): domain Eukaryota; kingdom Metazoa; phylum Arthropoda; class Insecta; order Odonata; family Libellulidae; genus Pachydiplax; species Pachydiplax longipennis. The sequence goes on along the minus strand of JAVFKF010000026.1, from coordinate 22,504,982 downwards.
GAAATATGGGATTGCTTCGATTGGGATTGAGTAACTGCAAATTTTTTTCTGTATTAAAAAAGAAAAACTCAATTGAGCTCTTCCTCAGGCAACCTTGCAGAATCTATGTTGATTGTATGCAAATCTGTTAATTTTGTATTTCAAATTCAACGGAGCAGTACGTAAGTTATGGAAGAATTCTTGTGAAGAGCAAATGAAGGAACACATTTGAGAAAATATGTATATTATTCTATTTAATATGCAATATATTCCATTGAAAGAAGAAGAAATTTAATTTTCAAGACAGTAATTAATGATAGGTTCCTAAAATCTGTATTGGAAGAAACTAAAACAAGGAATAACATGCTAAAACCTTGGTGGAATAATAAACTAGTTTCGGTCTCCAACTGGTATTTTTCCATGACAAGGTAAATAAACAGCGTTAATGATGCAACACAATTAAAAGATGAAGTTATAATATAATATATATATATATATATATATATATATATATATATATATATATATATATATATATATATATATATATATATATATATATATATATCTTATGATCTCATCTTTAATTAAATTTTTAAAACGCCATTTAGATGTGATAAATGAATTAGTCGTCCAAAGATGGAAGAAACACTTCATATCTTATATCAATTTAGCTTCTCGTCACATTCATGAAAATTTATAGAATAACATGTGATCCGGGGGTGGAAGGTCGCTCGTGGAAACTCCCTACCTTGAATCTGCCTATGAGTCAGAGGGAACAGATAACTTATGACGTGATTTCTCATTTCAAATTGCCCGATACCTTATTTTGTGCGGTCACAAGCAACTTTGCTTTACACCCGCGCCGTTAAGGTATACGGCTAAACACAACTCATAATCTTAATAAGTTAGCAATTGTAACATTGTTATGGAATATTTTTGGGCATTACCATATTGTTGCATTAACTCCTCCTTCATAAGATTACTCTCCAAAAACTGCTCTTCTTTATATTTCTCTCACTTCCTCACTTTTACCCATACCACTTTTTTCCTACAGTCTTCCCCTGCTCCCCTTCACCATCCAGATTCCCCTTGCTCCTTTCCCTTTTTATCCTTTCCCCTACTGAATTAGCTCTCCATCACCTCTATCATCCGCTCTAGGCCCTTGGCTTCACGTATTTCCTCCCCAATCCCACTTTCCAACTCCAGTCATTTTGTTTCTTCAATTTTTCACTTATGAATAATGTTTTGCATCGATCTTGATAATTACTTTCATTATCATATTATCGAGTTAAATACAAGCTCATTACGCAACATCTTATTTGAGTTAAGGCCTAGCCAGGTGGCATTTAATGAATCTACGGTAATACAGTGATATACCATACAACTAATATAAACCATACCTCGTGAAAAATGTCATGTACTAATCAGGTACACTATTTTCGCTGTTTCTTTTCCCTTTTTTATGGGTTGAATTACGAAAGATAGGTTGCATTGCTAAATTAATACACTGTGAGAAAAGAGAGAGATGGATGGTGGTTTAGATCTGTATCTCTCAGCCGGTGGGTGAGGTTCCATTGATGAAACTTCCGAGCTTACTAAGTGGGACTAGAGGAACTTTAAGTCGTTTTATTTCATTCGTTTCAGCAATTTACTAAGAACATACTACGCTTCTCCATTGCAAAAAATACTTCATACTCCATTGAGAATATTATTGCCATGCATTAGAAAATTAAATTCGTAGCATTAAACTACGACGATTAGGAGAACGAAATTTTTCACGCTTTTGGGGCACTTGTCTGTTTAGAGGAGATGGTAAAAGAGTCTAAAGGCCATAGAGGTTGGGAAACACAGGTTAAGGTGATTAAAAAAGCTTCTACAGAACATTACTAGAGATTGGTAAGCTTTGATGACGACGATAATTTTACATTATCCTCTGGCTAGATATTCCTCATTTTCGCATTAAGGATGATGCTTTTCCATGCAAGCGATACTTTCAAAGAGAATACGTTTGGAAAACTCTGTAACCTCTTTATTTACTTTGTGACCTCGCTTACATCTCAAATATTCCTGTTCCTGAGATCTTTTTAGATGATACAAAGGGAAGTTAGCAGTTGTTCGCCACAGTTTCGTATCCACTGCATGCAAAAGATTATTTAATGCTACATAATTAGATTGATAGTGTTGGGAATCAGCTAATCAGGCATATTAAATTTGTACCTCCGGTCATAAATCCATGAGGGAAGTTAATTAACCAAATACTCCATCTTAATTAGGGAAGGCTAGTTCACAGGTGTATCGTTACGTATGCAGAAATTCCCTCAGCTCATCAACTTCTACTTTATTTAAATCATATGTTAATAAATTCGATTTTTTCTATAAATAGACCGATCAAATTAGATGAGTTCTATTTATCGATAATTTTTTAAATATTGCTGAATGAAGCGATACTTTAACATTGAAATACGTATGTACAATATTCCTAACTCATCTTGTTGAACCCCTTCGCATTATTTATACCACAATCTCTGAGTATTTTCGTAATTACTTTAACCCTTAGTTATGTTTACTCAATATCAGTTCTTCATTGGCTGTTTTCATATTCTGTTCTTTATTCTGTTATATACAGCATAACCAGAGAATGGATAATGAAATTTATTTTTCAAAGAAAATCTTTAACAGTTCCACGAACATCAATACACACGACCAGCTACTTGAACTCTAATAGTTATTTTACTTTGTAAAATAATTTTATCCATTGTAATGGAGTTCTATCAAGTGATCGATTATCGAATTAATTATACAGAAAATAGAAATCCATTCACATACACATAAAACTGTGCATCTTCTAAAACTACTATTCCTGACAGCTACGATAATTTCTGAAATTTTTAAAATAATAAGTATCTCTATATTTATATTATGTATACAAGTAAATCTACCACGACAGGATAGAAAGTTATATTTTGAAATACCATATGAACTTCTACGAAATTTTCAATTGCCTTCCTTTTTAAATTTTCGAGAATCGTATAATTGTTTTAAGTCACTTCGTATAATAAAAACGTCTCCCTGATTCAAAGACGTATCCCTTACAGGAATAAAATTGTGTACTTCCATAGTAAATATGCCTATTGCATTTCATAACTAAGTGCCTAGATTTCTTGAGAAGTGTATAGCTTTGACATATCGTAGATGTCAATGACCATCTTGGGGTGTATCGAGGTTCCAGAAAAGGTAACAGCAAAAAGATACACGAGCAGCTCACCGTAAATATCGGATAAAGGTCGCCTATCGGTTTCTGCTCCAGACACATTTGAGAATGGAATAGAATGCAGACCTAGCCAAAGCATAAATTTCTAAGCCGTAGTGTCGTAAAAGTACTCGACAACCGAGGCACTTCAGTGTTGCTAGACTCCGTAAATACTTATTATTAATAACACTCTCATTAAAACAGAGAAGGGAAGGAACTTAAAAATATTGTTAATAAATAACATAAAGATACGACGACAATATCGAACATAAGAATACGATAACATCGAACTATATTTGAATCTGCATGCCGTTACTTTCTGATGACTTCCTTTGGAGATTAGTGCTGCAGACAGCTTTCTGCATTAATACTAACGAGCGTCGACCTTAGCCATAAAAATATTTTCTCATAACGCTCTAACGGAAAATTAAGGTACCCTAAGATTGGTAAATCCAGCTTTACTCAACGTTTTCCTGGAAATGATTAAAGTAATGAGGTTGATACTCCTTTCCTTTCCATAGTTTCCTTTTGTGAAGGAGGTAGATGTTAATGATTAATTTAACACTTTTCATTATGAAAGCGATTTTCAGAAATTGTTTTGGAAAACAGCTTTTACTTAATTGATTCGTTAAATTTTAATAATAATGTAAGACATCAAAATATTCGTAAATTTTGGTGATCAAAATATCATTTTGAACCCCAGAAACTAATCAAGTAGCACTTCACATTCCTTAATAAAAAAATTTATTTTACAACAAACTCCAACATCTACTTTTAAACTCCTTTATGTTTTTCGTTAAGGGTTTAAAAACATCTTCAGGCGACGTATTCCAATCTTTAACTCCTCTATTTATATACGAGTACAAGGCGATATCAGTCATTTGCTTACCAAGCGTTATCTGTTGCTTTCGATCAATTTGTGATATTTAATGCGGTCCCTCTATTCTTATTTTAAGTTATTTTTGAGTTAATAATAAATGCCACAAAATCTCATGCATCATACATAAAACATGGGGCAAGTTTTGAAGTAAGGGAAAATACCGGCCAGAGGGGAATTTTAGACCACATAAACTTAACGCATGGTAAAACGCATAAATTTCTTGATGAATTATTTTAAATCATACCTAAGCAGCTTTCTTCTCTGTACTTCCGCAGTAAATTTTCAAATCTTAAGTATTCAAAAGGTATCCTGTGGATCTTTGCATAATTTTTGCCAAAAGAATGCTATAGTATTCCTCAGTTTAATTTACAGCGTGTACCACCTCTTGACGTGAGACAAAGGCCGACGTAGGGTTATTATTTATCGTACTTTACTATCATTAGAAGAATATTAAGGGAGATTGTTAAGAAATATAAATATACCTTAGAAGCCGCAGAGGTTGAGAAAGTATTCGAATTCCGAGGACTAATACGAAACGTATGTTTCCGAACTCTTGCGGAAAGAGACCGAAATGCACTCTGAAAATATTGAAATCAAATCTGATTATCTAGGCGTCACCTGGAAGGGAAATATTACTTCATTCGCCGTTGGACGGGGGCCAGACATATTCAGAGAATGAGGATAAAAACCAAGGAGTGCGACGGGGGTGATTTTTACCCTTTGAGCGAAAAGCGCCTTAGAGAAAATGACATTTCAAAGGTCTTATTCGTAGGTGGAGAACAGTGGTGGGAGTGACCTTAGCAAAAAAAGGAGGCTTAAAATATATTTCTCTAATCCTTTCCTTCCGTCTGAAATGCGAGTAAAAAGTATTTGCTTCGCGAATATTGAAACTGTACTCGGCGCAAAAACTTGGACGGCACGATTTAACTTGTAAAGGGTCTGAATAGATGATAAGTTATGGAGGCTTAGTAACTTTCAGAGATCCGTAATCCCCTCATTGAGAAGCTTTAAATTAACGCGGCGAGGCTCCACGAAAATTTTAAGATTTTTATCCGTAAAGTACAGAGAAATTTAAGGAGACAGTGATTTAATAGTGAAAACGGTCTCTCTCGCTCTCTATTGTGACGATAATCTGATGTCTTCTCGCTCACTTTTAATCCCTTGTCTACGTCGCACAGTGGGCTAGAATCGAAAAAAGCTGGCCAAGAGGCCAAAAATGTTTTTTTTTGAGTGCGGGTCTGAAACTTCGCATATATATTAAAAATAGGTTTAATTTTATGTTACCGTTTGCCGTTTTTCGATATCTTTACGCGTTAAAAAGATACATGGCCTCAAACTTAAACCATTTTCACAGAAATGGGCAGTCGCGAATTTTTCGGATAAACTTTCAAGTTTGCGTTTTTATGGAGAGTTTAAATAAATACTTTTGGAAAAAACAACGATGCAATAATCTACAGCAATTCTTTATCTATTGACTGGTTGCAATTACCGCTTACAAAAATGAGTTTTTGCTCATTTAAAACAACAAAATGGCGGACACCTTTTTCGGAGAATTTTCGAGATAAAGTAAGGAATATAAATAGGAAAACGGCCCAAATGCATCAAGTCTCTTATACCGCGTCATAGTCAGAAGTATTTAGATGTGGAATCCGAAGAAACTGTTTCAATTCAGGTCTCTTTTGGGAGTTAAGTCGATTTTTCGTAAGCGCGGCGCGTTCCTACTCACCGCCGTGGTATCCCCGAATGAAGTTTCGCTGTCTTTTTGGTGATACGAAGTCTTACGATTGGTCTCTTTCATGTTAAATTCTGGCTAATTATCCTTGAAACATACGTGAAGACAGTTTAAGGGAGGAATTAGATACCTCTACTTTACACAACGGACGTGGAATTAAGGAAAGTTTAACATTCACGTAAAATGCGTCTCATTTTAAGTAAAATAATTAAACCAACTGTTAATTATGCCCACTTCTTTCAGCTGTCATACGGATAATTTTATATTGATTTTTGGTCAATTCCGTGCTTATTATCATGGATAGAGCCTCTCCCTCAGTAAGATGAGTTTGAACAGTCTCTTTCCTTCTCCATTTCGCAAGTACTCGCCTAGCTCTCGTTGGGGTCGTGGCCAGCTTTTTTCGATTCTAGCCCACTGTGCGTCGTTATCTACACGTGTACTCTTCGAGTCGCCTTACGGCTTGAGGCATAAAATGAATGCACCACAAGTTTAGTTATTTGATACGCTACGTTTTAATGTCTCACGGAATTTTTAGGAAAAAATCAAGTTTATTTATTTGATATTTTACGTATTGCTAAGTCGCAGAATATTTTAGGAAAAAAATAATCTAAAAGCGTCTATAGTTCTAGCAACTATTTTTCCAATATTTCTTCCAACATCTCATAAGCCTAAGCCATAGGGTAAACGCTTCGTACCTATTATGTTTCCCGAGAACCTAATATCTCTGTGATTATTAAGAGAGTTAGCCCGAAATTCAAGTTTTTACCTAATGATCGTATCTTCATAATTTAAATCGGCTTCATATTATACAAAGGAATAGGAAAAGTAAGATAATAATAAGAGTTTGGAAGTAATATCTTTGCATATATATATAATTTACGTGAAAAATTATAATTCATGTAGAAAATCTACTCCTTGCCATGGATTTCCACACGTTAAAGTCATACACAACCGATTTTATACAGGAGTAGGTTAGAAATCACGGATAGTTTAACTTTAATAAAATAATTTTCGTTAATCCTATTGGGATTTCATTAATCCTTTTATAAAGTATCATGAAATGAGACCTTTTCAATAAGAAGTCTCAATAACATTTCCCTACTTCACAATCAGAGAGTAACTTTAAAGATTTTCGAAAAATCCAGTAAGAACGCTTTTGCTAGTTATTTTCGTTCATTTTTACGAGACAGCGATTCGAAATTTCAAAGGCTCTAAATCGACACGAACGTCCTTCCAGTAGAGAAATCGTTTATCAAAGCCGATATTCCATTTTCTCAGAAATCGAATTCCCTTGTGTAATACATGCGGCCTCATTTCAAACAGCTTACAAGAAAATCGTCAAAGACGTTCTTGAATAAGTATCTTATATTTAACGCTCAAAATTTTTCATCTCATGCGCTTATTCTTACTATCCGAAACAGCCAGTTCGCACGTGACTTTGGGAACTCTCAGTATTCTTACCAAGGGATAAAGTTTTCACGTTCACAAAAGGAAATAATCCAGATAAATTGGTTAAAGCAGGAGCAAAGTTTTTCGTTAATACCTTACACGTGGCTTATGACATTGGTATTATGACTGGACTCATTTCTGTTAGTTTTCCTGATCCAAACTGAAAGAGAGTTGAGACTTCCTGAAAGTGTGTCAGATATCCTTAATCAACATCCGGACTCCAGTTTCGTAAAGTTCTGAGTCCAAGAAGATTTTTTTTAGTACTTAGGATTGGAAAATGATTTTCAAGTTCTTTAATAGAGCTACATCGAATTGGTTTTATTCCTTGAATTTTACTCATTACCTTCCGGAAATTTATGCAAGGAAATTTAATCATAAGAAGTCATCCAAGTCTGGAGCCAAGAAAAACGAGGATAGGAGATACATATCTCCACTTTGCTTTTAGGTCAATGGTACTCCATGGTTTTTTAATATCGTACGATCCTAAAAGTTTGTTTCTGGCAGGTAGCCAGGCAAATATCATTTTCTCCACATTTTAATAATTTATGAAAATTACGCGTTCAATTTCTCCGTTATATTGCGGTGCCGCAATGCACAAAGCTCTGGTCACGTAATTTACATACTGGGTTTATTTGTGGAATCAAAAATTGTCTCATAGCTTATTAAATTCCATTTTATTTCTAAGATGTGACAGGGTTCATTTTTCGATAAGTATATATTAGCTTTATTTATTCACTTCATATACATGCAATCTGTAACGAATGATAGATATTACGTAATGTATATCTGAATCTAATCTTCTCAATCCTCGCGTTTTCTCAATAAAGTAACAATTAAAAAATTAAAATCACTGACTCTTAAACATACATTGAATGATTTAGAGCTGGTGCCTTATAAGCAAGCCCATTCCGAAAGGATAACGAAATTAAATCGCCTTCCCTTCAGAAGTAGGTTTATGCTCTAAGAACACTGAATTTATATTCATCAGCATCCCGCTTGCATACATGTATACCTGTATGTATCTCCCGAATGCATTCATAGAAAGCGAGAGAGATACAGTATTATTTCCGTCCGGAGGATGGGAACCCATAAAAGCACCTCGCTGCAGGAGGGCTTTTGGCATCGACAGTAAATTCCCATGTTTTCAAACACGATTTCGTTCAAACGGAGGCTAATAGCACAGCGTTACTGAGATGCTCTCTGGCGTACATCAATGGGAACTATCGGCTTACCATCCTATCGTTTTTGCTCCGGTAATGAGTCCGTTTTCTTTGCCGATCCCTCGAATGCAGGGTATAATGAGAAAATATCCCAGCAGCAATGCCTTTTAATTAAACGACTTGGAGGGCTTTCGCTGCACACTTACAGCCTAAGCAGATTATTTCGGGAACAAAAAGAGACAAAGGACGAAACAAGCGCGAGTCGCCGGCTCATTTGACCAAAGCGCCATTCGATTTTATCCCGTCTGCAAAGCACGGATAAAGAGGTCATTCCCAGATCGGTGAGTGGCAGAGGTTTAATATCGGATGGGTGCTAAGATCACCGAGTGAAAAAAACACAAGCTTTCTCTCGAGATTGCTGTTCTAGTTTCAAGTCATCTTATGTGCAAGGTTTACGATTTGCTATACGCAGCTCATTACCGCAAATGGCCGATGTCTAGGAAAACTCGTTGTACCCGCGGATACGAGAGTACTATAACCCAAATACTGCGTTTACGATCGCATAAATTCAACGGAGTTTTACTTTCACTGAGAAAACGCGCAAGTAAAATGCTAAGCGAGCGGAGAATTGAAAAGTGGAGGAAAAAATTAGAAAAATCGAATTGTCTGAAGATCTAGTTCAGGGTTTTCTGGCTCAGGAGCCCTTTTGGCTGAAAGCAGCTGTCATTCTTGTGGTTCAGTTGACCTAAAATTTTCCTCTTACAATTGTCAATCCTAAGATTACTGACTGGAAGCAATTTTAACGATATTTTCTTATTAATCAGAAAAAATTACATATGCAATTAAATTTTAAGAATCGTTACTTAAAAGAAGAGGTACGAGGATTAAGAAAAATAGATTCAGATATACATTACGCAATATATGCCATTCGTTACATATTGCAGTTATACTCATAATGAAGAAATAAAGCTAATGTATAATTATGTTCTCACAAAAAGAACCCTGCCACAACTGATAAAAATAACTATATTGGATGAAATATTTATTTGAATACAACAAAGTACATTATACACATCTCTGGCACACCCCTGATCAAGATAAATTGTGAAATCAGAGTAAAATTTATGGATGTTATAGTAGCGAACTAAAAAATAACGGAATTGGTGGTATTTGATAAAAATATAGTGGTCCGAGTGCATCATAAATGGTTAAGAAACGCTAACTTTTATATCCACTAAACATTATTATAGAGGTTAATGGCTAAGCTTTTACATGGAATAACATAATAACTGCCTTAAGTCATGTCTTAGTTGCAATAACCCAAAGGAACGAAAAACGGGATATCATGTGCAGCTCTCTGAAAATGCATTTGAAATGACAGGAAAATGTAGTAAGTGACGCATTCTTATCTTAGGAGCACTTAACTCGAGCTCTCAACACACCCTAGGCAACATAATCACATGGTTATTTTAAGAGATTTCTTAGCTGGCGATGACACGGTTGCTGTTGAAATGATTCTTGGCTCATTACAAAGAGCAGCTGGACCAGTTTCATCGAAAGATGAATGATAAACCATTTAAAACCCAATTAGTCCAGTCGTGACCAAAATTTAATTCATATTTGTATTAAATTATTCAAAATATGCTTTGCTTCTACAAAGGAGACAAATTCACGAAATCTTTTCTACAGATTTTTAATTTAACTATCAATAGTGTATTATTCAAATTTATCGGAAAATACTTTGCTTATAATATACGAATACGAATACCGTCTACAAGTAGACAAAATGAAATGAACCGTTAAAATTTTTTACGGGAGATGTTTTGTGTTGTGCAATGCATTAAAGGTAGACTGAGGCATAACTTAATTTCGAGTTCATAATAGTTGTCGATTCTTTACTGATCAGTGAAGGTTCATGGTTGACTACTTTGCTTAAGAACAAAATTTATCAATTCGAAAGTCATAGAATAATTTCATTATATCATTATTCAGAGGCAGAAGATCAGGTGGAAAAATAACCAAATGTGAAGAGAATCAAGTCTGATTGTCAACATGTCAAATTAACTTCATGCCTATAAATTGCCTAGAAAAACACCTTTTGGTATTTATAGGCATATAGTTGTGGGTTAAGGACGGATATATTCAAGTTTTTCCTTGAAACCTCCTTATAGTAGTTATCCCCCTCCTTTTCTTAAAATAATATTTCGTTACTTATTATAGCGCGCTAGTTGAACCAAAGGACATAAAATAAAATTTCTAAAAAAAGTCTAAATTTTAAGCATTCGGAAAATTCAAGTGATAATTATTATTATTATTTTTCTATTAATTCCACTATATGATAAATGAGTTATTTTCCAAGCTGATATTTTGAAGCGCTTCCTATATTTTTCGGATATTTTTCATAGATTAATTAGCGGTTCCAGTCATCCCACATCTTTAGAGACAAAACTCCGAAATATTGGAAAAATTAATAGAGATAAAAAATCGCAGACTCATAAGCGACCCATCCATTATAGAACAAAGCGTGTAGAGAATAGCAAGCCTTGATCCTTTAAGCTGTAACTGGTGTTAACGCCAACTCGGCCGGCGTGCTAACACGTTATTTATAGGCACACTATGAGGGTAACGTCTCCTCCGATATTCAAGAGAATGGATGGTTCAAGTGAAATCAATTGCGATTAGAGTTTAAAATTTTCTTTTTCATGGGAAATGATTCTTTGACCGCAAAATAAGTACTCCTTAATCAGATATGATAAAGGTAGCCAGTATTCGATTGCGGTCATTTATCGTTCACGTAAGAATATCCGTGGTCTATCATGTCTAGTATTCGAAATCTTCTCTGAATTAAAGCTTTTTTGCTGATTCAATTCTATCTTTCTGATTTATATACTCAATTATCATATAAAATATACTTAAATACTTCCATGTGGATTTACAAAATATTGACAAAAAGCAAATTTCAGAGAATAAAGCATATTCATCTCTGTAAATACTCATTCCTTGTTGATCATAGGCTAAAAGTTTCTGACGGATGTCGATTTTAGCGGATTATAAATGTTGGTTACATACAAAAGATACCTTGAAATGATAGTTCTTTGATTCTAATCTTAAATCAAAATTTTGGGTTATATTTTTATAAATATCATGAGATTTATGGTGCATGTGGAGGTTTTACTATAAAAGTTTAAAAGTTTAAAGACGAGTTAGAATGGAGCGACTAGATACAGTAAAACGCTTTTAAAACTTTCCCGCGGCCTCACCGCGTACAAGTTTCCCAAACCATATTTCTCCATAATGTAAACCACATAAAATAGTTTTCGTGTACTTTTTTGTGTGATATCAGCTACTCTTTAGGTAATAACTTCAGGATGGATATAGCTTTATTTAGTGTGAGATTGACACTTAAATTCATCGCTTATATTTAGCTCTTAGTGGTTTTATAACAAGGCAACGATAAGGGTAAGTAACTCAATAAAAAAGAGGGAAGACGAAAAATATTTTTGCCTATATCAAAGAAAATCTTGCTCAAGCACTTAGGAGAAACTTCCACTGGTGGAAAACAGTTTCAAGAATTAGGGCTCGAAAAACCTGTAACGCTTACCGATAGTAATAGCTAAATTTCAAAATTTTAGGAGACTGTATTCCTAAACCTAAAAAGAAAACAGCTTCAATAAAAAGAGAAAGGCGTGTTATTGTCTTGGAAAACTTCAACGCCGGAAGACAGTGAGCATTGAAAAAACATAAAAGAAATAATAAAAGAGAGATAAAAAATATGGAATACGAAATTGATCACAAAGATACTAAATCATGATATTCACCGTTCGTTATTTTCTCTTAGTAAAGTAAAATAAACCTGCTTTAAGTATTGTTTCTCTTATACCTAATAAAATTAATCTATGATTCAATGAGATAGATAAAATTTGAAGTAAGAAGATGGAATAGTTAGGAGGAAATACTAGGTGATTTTCTCAAATAGAGTATTTTGTAAACCATGAAAGTGTGTATGACTTGGATGCTCGATTGGAAAGGACAACGGAAAAATAACATGTGACTTTTACCACACCTTACAATATCCATGAAAGAATAGATTTCGACGCATATTACTCAGAGGTACCGACTAACATCTTATTCAGTATTTACATATATGCCTTTAGCAGTGTATCATTTAATGATAATGAAGTTATAGTAGGTCGTATAGGCAGAATTTTTCGTATTAAAAGACACCTTTTAGATCTTCCTCTTTTATGAAACTTGCTGTAAAATAGCAGAAATGCCTCCGAGTATCTTGTGCAGTGGAAAAACGCAGTAAATCGCCTCCGTAGATCCACTGATATCCAACTTTCCGCACCGTCCTGAGGTCCCAAGAACCAGAAGTGGGAAACCTGCGTTCTTTTTGAGCATCCAATGCAGCCCTTTAGTCATTCCCTAAAAGAAATGCCCCCAATTACATTTGTTCCCCAACCTTGCAATTAACGTAAGATGAAAATAAAATGGAAAATTTTCTCTTTTAGTTCACGCAGAGAATGAATTCGTTTTCAAGCTTATAATATCGATGTTAAACCGTTGACAAATAGACTAAGTAACTCAAAGTGGCGTTATGGTTAATCTTCTACTTATACAGCCAAGTGCGATCTTTCAAGAAAACAGTTCCCCATACATGCTCCAGCTTACACAACGAATGCTATGCTAAACAATGATTGGGATTCACTTATCTAAAGCAATAGATATATGAACAAAAATCAACTGATTGTGACTATATGAGTGTGGTATTAATAAGTTGTCTTTTTCTGATATCCTTATAGAATTTAAAATGACGCACTATTACAGAAAAATTTAAAGTTGGTTGTTACTTAACGAATAATTTAAACTGAACCAAGGAGAACCACTTAAAGTTGTGGACTATTGAGGACAGCGCTCTTTCCTTTAACAAATATTAACGCCTATTACCCATAGGATCCGTATTATAATTATTTCAATTTCACTTTGCTGTTATCACGAAAATATTTTATATGACATCTTAAAAATATTCAACTTCTATCTGTCATGTAGAATTCGCTACCTTCTTGTTAAGTTTCCGGCGAAGTCAAATCTACTTCTCTATTTTCGAGATGGAATATCTACGCCGTTTCCGGCCTATGATGCTAGAAAAATAAGCCTCCCAGAGCCTTTCATCGCTGAATACTTTATGACGGAGACACAACGGACGATATTTTGATCAGAGATACCCGGAGCTGTTATTGATAGATGATAGGAGTGGACATAAAAGCTTCGGGTCAGTGACGTCGTCCATAATGGAATAGGTAGTTGCTATGACAGCGAATAGGATAGCTTCAGTCATGTTCTCCGATTACAGTAACATAATCAACCGGGAAATCTGTAGCTTTTTTTGACTCCATTAATGTACGAAGAAAAAACTTAATAGGAAATTCCGCTGATTTTCATAAGGAAGTTCCTTCCCTCAGTTACTCAGAATCCGGTTCCAACATTCCGGCTTAAAATGAATTTCTTTCTTAAGTTTAGTGTAATCCATAATTCATCTCGCTTTAGACTCTCTTTTATTCATCTTTCCACTAATTTCAACGATTCTCGGAGCTCCCAAATAATCAAGTGAGTAGCACCTTCATCTTTAATTAAAGCTGACCCGGGTTCGATCCCCGGTGGTGGTCCATGTAACCGAAATGACCTCAGCTGTCGTGTTTTTTATCAATACTTTTTCTACTACTTACGTCTATTCTTAAGAGCGAACCTTTCCCTTATCTTTAGTATTTCATTTACTATTTTACTTTACTACTTTGGCATTTCATTTCGGTAACCGAAGTAGTTTAGGTTCTCCCCCTCCTTTCGAACTATACACTGATTAATCCCTGACTTTCTGTTTTCGTCCATTTTCTTTATTGCCTCCCCTAAAAGTAAAAAATCTCTTTTGTATCGTTCACGCTTTCAATAAATTAAAATAGGATCATAACCTTTATATCTACATTGAGTACAAGAGGCCTACTATATTGGCATGTTACCTTGTTTGTATTAAATGTACACTGAGGGAATTACTCTCCTTTAGGTGACTTTGTCTCTCCTATTCTTTCCCTGCACACTGACGTATACAATCCATTCTCACCGCATCCAGTTAACTGTGCTTATCATGGAAGTCCACCGAGCAGAAAGATGGGTGCAAACACTTAACTACTTTCAAATATATCAGCATTTCTTTTTTAAATTACGTAAAGGCAAAAATTTTACTGATTGCTCCTTTATTAATTTTACTGACTACTACTTTATTGATTTTACTGATTACTTCTTTATGAATTTTAATGGTTACTCCTTTATTAATGATTTAATAGTGAGAAGACGACACAAATTATGCAAAAAACATTTGCTCTATAGAATGAGGCGAACGATTGGCTAAAGTGGGATTACAGTGCATCTGAGGTCGGGGAAACTCCGCGTCATAAACGGGAAGCAGGGCGTCTAAAGCGGTATTTTTACTACGTTTTTTGTGAGTAAAGGACTGGATCCGGAAGAAAATCGCGTATAAACCGGAATAACTTCTTAAACGGGAGCATCTAAAGGGGGTTTCACCATATTTCGATCTTTCCGAGTATTCCGCTATATCCTTGAAACGAAGCCCTCGTTACTCGAAAAAAAATTCTCAAAGTGAAACAAGACACACAATGGAGATGGAGAATCTCCAGGAATGTATTGCTCTCTTGATATTCCTCTTGTGAGACTGGAAAGCGCATAGCATCGATCCCTGACCGTGATGAGCATTCTTCTCCGGGAATCTTTGTTTTTGACGGAGGAGCAGATTTTTTCCCCACGTGTGACTGCGGCAATCATTATTTACCGCGGCTGTCTTCGGAATAAAAGAGGGAATAACTCACATTCTTCTGATGTACTGATGAAACGTTAGGTTTAGCCGGGCATATTTCGCTTGATCAATACATCCATTAGTTCCAACATGGATAGACTTTGGTAAACAGAATTTTTCTAGGATAGAATGGCACCGACCGCTGTTATCACCACTTTCCTTCTGCTAATCGTGTTTTACCTTATCCGTTATATTCATTCAACACTGAGGACGTACATTAGAAAAAATAACTATTTCCTTCTTACGGCCTTTCAATTAACCTAGATTATGGAGCAAAAAGTTAATTTTGTAAAAATGGCTACTTCACCGATTTCTAACATAGTATGCATACACATTAACAGAAGAAAAGTGAGAACTAGAAATTGAAGAAAGTTATGAAATAAATAGTTAACTCCATTAGATCTGCCAATGGAGAATTTCTTTTATTATTATTTTTATACTGCGTTGCAATTTGACCTTCTGACCAAGTGTCAAAGCTCGAGATGAGTCTAATATTAACACTTTTTTACACTCATTAGTTTTCTCCCAAAGACAGGAGATATTCAGAACAAAAGTTTCCTTTTGAAAATTTCAGTATTTCTCGTTGTTGGTAGGACCCAGGTGTAGCGTTTCATTAGGCATTTTGCAATACCCTTCATAAACCTAATGTATGATGAATTTAGCTGGAAAATAATTATTTTACAGGAGATTTTGATTTTTACGTAAAATCTATCTTTTAAAATAACAATATAACTTTATGTAGAAGAAGAACGTGTCAACCTCGTTCACAGAGAGTCACGTAATTACATGGTAGTAAAAAAGCCCAATTATCCATTGAAATTACACTCATATATTCATATTTAATATTTAACATATGCTCTAATGATAATGCAAAGCCTTAAAGAGTTCGTTGAAGTACTTAAATATTGTTCCTACCGTCAAGCTGCTTATTGAACGGCAGCTCATATCTCGAAATGGAAGAAATATCGAAAATTGAAATACTCCTATAGGGATAAAGACCTTTCGCAAAGGAATAGGAATGATGGCAAAAGGTTTTAATTGAAATATCAGAAAGATATTGGCTCGTGAAGCAATCTGCCGTGGGTATATGCACAGAATTTAAAGGAGAAAAATGTCGAAATACGTTTGAGCAGATGGATTCGCTACATGACAAAAATGAGAAAATGTTAAATATCTGAAATGGAGATCAAGTTATCGCATGCATAAGTAAGCAGAAGTAGGACAAAAAGAGGGTCTTTGAACTCCGAAATAGAAATCATAAAAAGTAAGGAGCACCGTAAGACACGAAAGTTTGATAGATATAACGTGAAATTGTAAGAAATATGATAAGTAAGGGAAACGCTCAATTTTAGGCACTTTTCCATTAGGAATGGGAAGAAAATTAATCACTGCTATTATCTTCTTGAAAACCATTCTATCTGGTTATGTAAGCAAAGGGGAAGAAATACTAGTTCTGATTCGAGTTCGTGAGTTAACTACGATAATCTATTCTGCTAGACTCTTTAAATTGTGCTTGCGAGGAAAGTATACGAAAAAATTAAATTGCACAATTGATATATATTTATATTTTAATTTAATATATTTCACATTAAATACAATGTTATTTTGTAAATGTATATGACTTTCAGATAGATAAAATTATCTCCGACTTTAAAAATAAAAATAATGCAGAATTTTCAAGATATTTACTGGAGTCTCACACCTCTAATTAAAGATGTAAAATGAGGGACCAATAATGAGCTATTTTCAAATAAAAATGCATGTTCTTCAGAAAATACGAGGAATTAATATGGGATTTTATAAGAGAAAATTTTGAATTAAAAAATGCCAATATACTCAATTTCTTCACGAATATTGTAAAGCTTCCTTAGACAACGTTATTTTCCTTCATCTGTGCACCTTCTATCCCAAGGAGGAGTTTTACTCAAGTAAGAGGATCAATCCTCCTCCTCTATCTTTCCTCCATCCACACAGATCTTTAACTGATCTTTCTTTCATTTTGTAAACCTTATTACATTAGTATTTTCAAGCTTATCTCGGTTAAAAACTGTCTTGCTTCATATTTTTGTACATTTATTCTAGTTTGTAAACATCTTTAGTAATCACACTTGATAGCTTTGCATATCTTACTGACTTATATACTTCCCGAGCAACTTTTTCTTTTTTATCTATTTACTCTCAAACTTCTTTCACCCGGGGTTAGAATAGATTCAAAAGTCAAAAAGAAAAGTTCTTTCTGCGGTTAAAGTTGGGAAAAAAACTTAAAGCATTCCTCCCTAGGCAATGCTAGCCTACTATCTCTCAAATGGCCCCAGTCAATCTTTTCCTCGTGATCCTCAACTATGTTTTTCCACTGACAAGAATGAACGTGATGTAATTCAATGACGAAGATCTCTATATGACTGATCTATTCTGTAATAGTGATTACACGGATAGTCTATCAGAAATGATTTTTATGAGTTTTTTATAGCCTTACTATTGTCATTTAAAATGTGAAACATAACGTGGTTTATATTTTTCCGTGTATTTTTTCAAGTAAAAATTATAAGACAGTTTACAATAAAAATATTACACTAAAGATTTGGCACATTAAATGGGAAGGGAAAAATTCAAAATGTGTTTCTGTTTTGTATATTTTGAATTTTTTCCATTCCCATTCCACCTTTCTATATCTTTAGCGTAATATTTATATTGTAAACTGCCTTATACTTTTTGCTGTGTTTATTTTCATTTCCTTTCTTCGCAAATGTTTTCTCGCAACGTGTTTTTTGTCAACATTTTGTTACGAAGATTTATTCCACACTGTCTTCCACATCTTTCTTTTGTTGCTAGTAACCTTTGTAAATATCATGAGAATAGGTGGAAGAGGGTCTCAGATTTTCCCAACCTCGCCAATTGTATATTTATCTATCTATCTCAACCTCAACCTATGATCTATCAACGCGGGGGTTTCCCAAATCAATTTGCGGTTTCGCTCTTTCCATCACTTTCGCGATGGTAATTTCACCGAAATTCCTCGGTATCGATCGACCGAAACAACGGAAGAAATTTTCAGGAATCCTCTTAAATCCGGGATTTATATCAAGAGGTAATGAAACGCAAACATCGCTGTTAATGACGAAGTAAGTCAAGCAATAACGGGCAAGTCGACTGGTATCAATCGTGAGAGGAATCTTAGAGAGGATATCTCATCCTTTCAATAGCTGAGCTTTGATAGAGATCATCTCCTTCAATTCCCGACGGTCCCTGTTCTTAGAACATCAATCTCCGTCCCCTCTCTTCCTTCGAACCGATCGCATTAAATCTCGGCTTCAATCAATTTGGATTCGTGTAATCTATCACTGACGTGTGCGCCCACTGCCTGGTTTCGCATCAGCGATTGAGGATGAGAAATTTTGGGATAACGAATAGCTTCAACCGAAGACATGCAAAGCCGAGAGAGTTTTGACGTTTCTCTGTTCTGTAACGGCAGAAGCGAATCTTTTGTCATAACAGAGGAATGTGCCAATATTTTTCCCCCGGCTTTCATTTTCCCCGACGTGCATTTACTAAAATATGGAAATAAAGGAGAAAAAGTCCGCAGTAGCCGGTGCTGGAACCCGGATCTTCCTCTTTCATTCATTCACACATGTTCGTTTTAATTCATATCTTTCTTTCATTTCTTTCTTTGAGAAAAATACAATACATGTCGCGTTATAGATATGCAAGTATTTTGACGGAAATTAATCCAGAAATCGACGAATAAAAGACATGTAGGGGGGTATCTTCAGAATTAGTAATGATTCAAAATTATCTTCAAGAAAATCTTTTATACTCATTTCACAACTCATGACGGCATAGAGAACTGTAACGATCTCTTGACATTGTGTTCGATAACATACCATCTCTTTTACTGCAGAGCTATCTCAGTTGTTTTAAGTATTTTTATCACCTTAAATTAAATCTTTTAAGGGAAATTCACTTTTTGGCCCACAATCAACTAGTTTATAACAATTGGAGCGATAATCAGCATATAATACTTGCATTTAAGTTCTTTTTTTGATTTTTATATAATGTATTTATCTTCCTAGTTTCCAATGATGTAATGGAATTCTATACGATTTAATTCCTTATACTCTTCCTTACTTGGATGTTTTAATTAGTAACAATATATAACAATGATGAGAGATTATGATAAACATTCTTAGGTTTAGAGAAAGAAATGAAGTAGAAAAAGTCTGCGGTAGCCTATACTCGAACCGGTTCTTCCACTTCCCGGGCGTTTGGTTTATCCAATTATCTACGACGACAGAAAAATCTCTCCTTATATTTCTATATGGGGGTGGGTGTTCTTTGGAGAGTTGATCTAAGATGGCATCACCTCTTCATATACACGGGACATTTAAGTTCCCACCTCACCATCACAGCAGACTTCCTGGAGGCCGGAACTATGAAGCATGTAAACATTTCTTTCTCCAAGCATTATTGTCAAGCGCTTTTTACCGTTTGCATATTTTGCCTCCAGGAAGTCCGCTATGATGGTTATGAGGCATTTTGCGCAGGGATTGAACTACCCTAAATGGATCCTCCGAGCACAGCATTCCATCGTATCTTTGAAAATCGAAGGAGAGATTGTTCTGTCGTGGTAGCTAAATTGGTTGAATCATACGACAAGCAAGTGGGAGATGTTGGTTCGAGTTCCGGCTACAGCACATTCTTTCTCCTTCATTTCTTTCTCTAAATTTAATAGTGTTTATCAAAAACTCTCCAGCGATTGTATACATAGTTATTATTTATAACATCCAAGTGAGGAAGAGTATATTAAATTAAATTGTATAGAATTCCATAAATCAAAGGAAACCAAAAAAACGGTTATAAATACATGATATAAAACATTAAAAAAAACTGACATACAAATGAAATTCAATGATTATAAAATTCGCAAATTTTCAGGAACTTGTTAATTCAAGTTTTCAATTTCAATTTCAATTTATTTCAATTACATCATATACAAAATTACCAATCACAAAAAATATTAAATAAACATATCACAGTATATACGATGCTTGAGATATCCAAAAGATTACATAGTTAAATCTTTCCCGGCTATCTATAAATAACTTTTACATTCATTGATTGTATAAGAAAGACCTTACATAATCTAAATATCATTAAATTATTTCTCAAGGAAATTCTCTCAAGTTTACAAATAATAATACAATAAGATGATTAGCGGAAGAACTTCCATATAACCTTTCGAATGTCGAAGTTTCGAGAATAAACACTTTACTCTGATTATAATTCACATATTGAGCATTCGAGGTATACATTACTCATTTCCATTAATTTCTCCAACGCATTATTAGTTTACAGTTTTTTAACATAAATTTGTGTTTGGAGTGCCTCGAAACAATATTCCCATCCCAGGCGTGCCGTTAGGTAAAATTGTTTGGCAGATACTGTCGTAAACAAAAAAACAAGCACAATCCACTTGTATTAAAATTCCTCTTCTTTCGAGATACAAGCTGTAGTAATTTCGCTGTGGTAATCTCCTTTGATTCTCTTTACTGCTCGTTAGGACCTCTTCTACACGGAGTCGAGATCCGTTTCCGGGAAATAAATGGCGCACCAGATTGCCGTTTATAATTAGGCTGCCTTTGTTTCACTTCGCCGAGTGATCAGCAATCATAAAATCTTCGGAATCTCCCCCGCAGGAAATGCTTTCCAGAGGATGGGAAATCAAATGAATTTAATTCCGTTTCCATAACAACGTTCCAGGGAAATTACTTCATTTCTCCATAATTTTTGTCCCCTTCTTCTTTGCCGCTTCTTCGGTTATTTTCTTTCCCTCCGTCGTCAAGCCATCCCAATAGAAAGATGAAGTTCCGAGAAATTTTGACGGGAAGCTTATCCTGTGGATTTTTCCGCGAACGAATTCGAAGGAAAAGACTCGATCCACAACTGAATAAACCGATGAAAACCAGCATAAACATTGGCAGAGGGAGCGTGTAACACTTAAATCGCGGTTCTCTTCGATTATTTTAGAGGATAGGTTCTCTCCCGGAAGCCGATGACGGAACATTTTCCACCCTAATACCGAACGAGATGGAGCTCATCGAAGGATTTTCCAGGTATACTTTTAGTCATCAATATACCGTGTATTCTCTAATGTAAGGCTTACACAACTTGTTGAGAGAGAAGGGATAGTAATACGATTGTAAGACGCATGTTATTCATCGTTCCCTAAACAGGCTTGCGATGGAAAGTTTAGTTATTAATAGCTTTATAGTATTCATGTCCTTCGATAATGCTTTAATAAAATAAAGGTGACATAAGAGTTCTCTTTGTTTACCGTAACCTACAAGACTACCGATGAAGGACAATGCGAGCGTTAACTAGCGCTCGCGGCAACGTTATCTGGCACGAGGAAAACGCAATCACACCTTTAAAAGTTAGTTAAAGTCCCTTTTTACTGAGACGCCTGCTTGATGATAATGCATTTAGGTCACTAATCTATGACGTACACGATTTTTAGAAGTTGGAAAAACGCTAGAGGTCTTGTAGTAGAAATATACGATGTATAAGTTTAAATAATATAGCCATTTTGTTATAATGTCATCAAGATTAAGAAGATATTTTCAAATGCTTCGATAAGTAATATTATGGAAATAATTTAACTAAATAATTTAACTAAAGGTTATTTGCTTCTTCTAAACTCTGAGAGCTATTTCAACAGATTTCGTACTTACTGTCGGTGAAGTGGGAACGTACTATCTTTCTTACATTAAAATTCATAGATATTGATTTTTATAAATTTGGATACCTGAATTTTAAAGCAAAGGTTTTGAAATGAGACGTAATAATTACATTCTCTGTTGGATCTGTTCAATAGTTTTATATGAATCAACGATATTATCGTTTACACTTTCGACAATTGATTATTTAAATCCGTTTCACATTTGAGAGACCTAATCATATTTATAACAGACTTGATTACTCACGTAGTGGATAATCCAATGTAATACTCGTAAAACAAGAAGTATCAGAAGGACCTAATAAAAAGAGTACTCTCTCTGAATTTATAGTCATTGTTTCTTATTAAACGCTAATAAGGGCCTTAAACTTGTACTGTCGTGTACTATTTTTGTATTTAAAATGGATAAGTTTAACATTTATAAATCCCACCAGTTATCGCTTAGAAGTATTGAATTCATTTGTTCCATTTATAGGAACCTTTCATTTCTCTGCACTTACCTATTTTTTTATTTTTGTATTATCCATTCCTTCCGGATTAATTGGCAATCAGGATAGAATTCAAAGAGACTCTTTTTTCCTGAAACGAACGGAATTTCGTCGAACTACAGGTTATAAAAACATTAAAGTTCGTTTCCAGAAATGTCGTTAATAAGTAACGCAGTAAACGCTTTGTTAAATACAGCACCGCTATGTAATTAAATTGCCATCATGTTTACCTTTAATTAAATAAATCGTCCATTAGTCGTGGTATTCTTCCGCAAAGATATAGCGAATGCATCATCTGCCCAAATTATTTCCGAATAAAGGAAACGTCAACTCCGCAACCTTAAGAATGAAGAAGAATTTTCAGTTTCCTTTGCTCACGGCGTGGACTTCTCCAGCCCTTTGACTCCCGCAGAAAAGAGCAAAATGAATATTTTTATTCCCAGGGTTCCTTTCTTCTACTACGTCCTGAACTTTTGTTTTTTGTATTTCTTTCCCCAGAGTGAAAGGATCGCAATTACAATCCGAGGCGTGCTTCTTCTTGATGTCTATTAAAAAATAGTCTTCTGTCTGCCTTTCAGCGGTACCTCCTTCTTCCCTCGAAGTCTTACGCTTTCGCGATCCCTTTCCGCCATTTTCAAGACATCTTTTTGATCTCTTGGTCAAATAGGTCTACAGCGGCGTCGTATTTCACCTCGTGGACGTTAATCACTGGAGTCGACATTGATGACCGAAAACCCCGCCCTTCGATGTCTCTCATACTTACCCATCTTTACCTTCACTTTTACCGAGATTGTACCAGACCTATGTTGTTCTCGTGTCAGGACGTGACTGCACACATCTATCGGCCTTTCTTGAAAATCGTCTATTGTATCTTTCTATTCGTAATTGACGCTCAAAAGACGTCTAACTTCCCTCGAGCGTTCCTCAAAGTGCCGTTTGAGATGTACTTTGTCTTATTTCCAAGAAGAGCGAAGTCGCGTTTTGTTAATGTTCGCAAAATGATTACGGAAACCGTAATAAGTTCCTCTTTACGTGAAATCCTTGATGGTTTTATAAAGTAGGATTTCCGAAATGTATTAATTATAAATATAGAGATCAAACATTTGCGAATTGAATCATCTACCCTGAGGAATTTTCGTTTTGAAAGCCGTTTCTGAGAATCCGAAGCGAAATGGGATGCTGCAGATCAATGGAACTCTGCGGAATGTAATAATCTTTGGAAAATAGATGAAGACTCATTGCCTGATTGAAAAACGTTCTTTCGCTGCAAGTGGGAAATTCTCCATTGGTATATCTATATCACTCTATTTACTGAGGATTTTATTATTTCCGTCATTCAGCAAGTAAAATGATATATGTAATTCAAACTCGTTAATAACACAGTCTTTATTAAAAAATAGCTGAATGATATAAATTAGACTGGCGAAGAAAATTAAGAATCATTTTCAAAAGTCCGACTGTTTATTACGTCTTTAAAGTTTTATTAATACCTATACAAGCTAGTTTATTTTCCCAGCCCTTTCAGTCTATCTAGTCACATTAAATGTAGCGAGCCATAGAAAACGTTCTCTAAGGTTCTTGATTCTCCCAAGATTCCCTTTGATTGAAACCCAGTCATAAAGTGCCTAATTTTCAACTCATTAGTATTCTACTTATCTTATAACCGTAAGCTGCTCAAAATGAGATATACTGTGGTTCAATCTAAATTATAAGGAGTATAATTACATCAGAGTGTTTCATCTTAGATTAAGGAGAACTTTCGTAGTCAAAGAACTACCGATGTCGAACGGTAATTTGAATTAGGCTTCCGTTAAAGTACTCGTCGATTTTATACGAATTCTGGAATGTTTTTTTGAGAAAAGCGATTCCGAGATTCGGAACAGTATGAGCGGTAGCATGTTTCTGGTCTAGATGCCATTCCAAGTATCCTATTCTCTTTGAATCATTAAGGCGATAAAGCTTTCGGCTCAAAGGAACAGAACCAAAAGAGTAGTTATCGGAGCACTTTGCTAGGCAGAGCTCCTGTAACGCAACTACATGTTCGCTTTTCTGTTTCGAAGTATAAAAGCTAAATGTTTGAATTTCGTATACCAAATGCTAAGAGACAAATTTTTAATTTTTGAATAGAAAAGCACACAACGAATTCCACTAGGAAGTCATTGATGAATGGGGGATGTAAATTATTCGATAGTCTTCCTGAATTAGTCTGCAGAATGGATAATGAAAGAACTTTAGGAAGGCAATTTATAAGAATTGATGAGTATATAATGGAAATGTATATGAATATATAGTGTCCAGCCACTAAAAATTCTTTTCGTGAAATTTTTTCTTGACATTTTTATATCTTTATTTATGTTTGGTGTATCTGTGAATTTTGCAATTTTGTTGTCTTATTTCATTTTTATATCGTATTTATTAGAGCATTATTAATAAGTTTTTATTGAAATATTATTATAATCATTAGAATAAATAATGTTGGCGAAGTAGGAGAAGCATCTGAGAGATCAGTGAGATGCATCATGTAGAAAATATTTTGCAGAAAATGAAATGAAGAACTTTTTACCGTTCTCTTTTCATTTATAAGTGTTTCGTCACATACGTTGGATGCTACCGTAATCACACCCTGAGAATACTTTTCAGGTTCTAAGAATCATAGTTACCTCCGAATATTTGAATGAATTTTACAAGTTTATTATTTGCACGGGCTTTTATTTCAGTAACTTTATTCCTGTCTATAAAACCCTTCATGGTCTCACCTTTAATTTTTTGGGATTTAAACTTTCAATTAATTTTCGTATCATTACGTGTGCCATCATCGTATATAAGAAAAGCATATTCAACGCGGGTCAGTATATGTGATTGAGTCTTACATGATATGCAGCTGAATATTTCTCCATTGGCTTTATTTATATTCCTCCTCATTAGAGAATAACGTGAATAAACATGCTTGTCCATTATTTAGACAAATGAGCTTTGAATTATTTATGGAGAATGCATCAGTTGCAGCGCGAGGCCATTTTTATCTTATCAAGGGAGTTTCTCGGCATAAATTTGTCGAGATTTTTATTGCACCCCCTTTCATGAGAAGAGCTGTCGATCTTTTTATGCATATCACTAGACACAACGTCGAAAATATCTTCTTGCAGCTCGAGTAAATCGTAACAAATGCGAGGACGTGCATGCAGTATGCATGAAGCAGGGATGGAATCGGGGTCATTCTTCATGTGGGACATGTTAGCCTGTTGACCTTAAGGTTGCGGTACAAAAGGCTGCCCTTTTCTCAGTCACGTAAAGGCGAGAATAATTTATTATTATATTACCCTCAGTTGTGCCTTGTCTTGTAACTGTCATAACATTGGCGCTACCCTCGGCATCTTATAATGCAATTTTTAAAGGATACACTCTCTCTTACGAAATTTCCTGCGATTGTCTCAGATGGAATGAAAATGTAGGTAATATTTATTCACAACCTTTCAAGAAGATGCTTGAAGAGTAGAATTGATGGGATTCTAAGCTATCCATGAACCTCATTTTTTTCTATTTTTAATACAATGTGTTGTTTATGCAAGGTGGTACAGATATCTCCGGAGTACCCTTATACTCTGGAGACCTCTTAATTCCTATGCATCGGAGAGTTGAAAATCTCTTGAAAAAAAGAGTTGAAAAAATTTGAGTACGAATTCCCATTGACCTTTTTTCGTATTACAAGGGAATCGTTTATAATTCTAGGTAGTAGTAATTTGTGGAATAATTCACGAAACTGATTATCTATACAACTGTAGCTCCGGAAATATTTTAAAATAAAAATTTCTTGTAACCGTGTAAAAGATCATAACTTCAATGTATTTCAACTCGAAAGTTTTTCTTTTCACACCAGAATCCTTTCTTGGAAAGGTTACCTGAATATTATTCAAAGAACCCATGCTGTAGAGGTATCTCCAGTGACTTTGTTCCTAATCGGTTAAACAAGAGCCTTCAACACCTACAAAACCGGTAATTGCACCTCAGGAAGAGAAATTAAAAGGATTCCAGAGTAGGAAACTATCTTGAGTGACTCAATAGAGTTCGATTGGAGATAATAGAGTTTGTTCCTACAGGTTACATCTAAATTACCGTGCTATTACGGAAACCTTGCGTTATTTTTACTGCAGGATTCCTCATGGATGACGATTTCTATGAGAGAACCCTCTGTGACAACTTTAATTAAATAATGCAATTCAAAGTAGAGGTATGCAATTATATATTAAAATAATATTGTCTTTCCATGCATCTACATTTTTCAGTCAAGTTGAATTGTAACCAACGTCCTTATAGAGGAAGTGGCCATACGAAGTGGTGCAAAGGAGAAAATTTTAAAATTCCCAATTTAAAATTCCCCTATAATTCCCAATTGGGAATTTAACTATGTACTCACATTTTCTTGAAAAGTTACCTTTGACCCTTTGCTTTTTTTCTAATTGCCTAATTTTTGCAAAAAAATCAGGCAAAAGGTCTGTATGAGATTCTGAAGTCTTGTTCTAAAGCTTGATTTTTGTGTACGATTTCTTAGAATAATTCTTAAGCAAAGTTATTTTCGAGTTTTTGGTATGGCTTTCGCCCCAGGAACTTGTGATGACCAAATTTAAGAGGTGCAGTAAATAGATGGCCCTGTGATTTTTCCTGAACTATAGGCAACTTGTCTTCACTTATTGAATTAAGAGTTAAATATGCCATACAGAAATATATACTAAGCAGGAAAAAATCTTTACATTATTCACCTCGGAGACTAAATTATGACCCCCCTTCTGCATTAGCTGACAGTGGCTGTGGAGAGGGAATCAGGTTTACTATGCATGATGAGAAGTGAGGTAGCTCTCTTTAGGTCTCTTGGCTCACACTATGCTTCTGAGAAGGCACCAAGAGTTCCCAAATTACACATAACAACCATTGCAAAGAGGGCACCGATAACAGAAACTACGTGGCTACGGTTTCGGCTTATCGAGACCTCTATGAACGGAGAATGCATTCTCATATTTTTTCCGTAATTAAAAGAAAAATAAACACTACTAGGCACAGGCGGGTAGCGAGATAGATATTTAGGAAGGGGATTGGCCCAACCTTGAATTAGGACTTATGTTCAATCTACTCTTACTCAAGTAAGTTATGAAAATACCAAATTGAGTTTTCATTTTTCCGAATTAGCACGAGCAATCTATTCGTATACATCGCAAAAAAATAATTTTAGATGAACTTAGTCGTGCATGACCAATCTATAAAATAGCAAACTATATAGAAAAGGATTATATATTGCCAAAGAAAAACATTCATCTCAGAAGAAAAACATTCATTCATTCATTTCGCCTTATATAAAGTTGACACAATTATTAATAGACCCTTACGTGGAAGGCGGTTAAAATACCAACGGCTGAAATATAATAATGTTTCACTCTCGTGAATTTGCACTTCTTTCTCATACAGAAATGTGTGTCACAATTCCGTGGAACTTTCCACTGAACTTACATTTTCTCATTCCTTCTAATTATTCTACGAGAAAATATTTTTGTACCCACCCGCCCTTGATTTTCGCAAATTCTTTAATTACAACAGCTCGAGGCGCATCGATCCCTGAATACAATACCCCTTAGTTATAATATAAACATCCTTTCCTAGAAACAGAGAGCCACATTTCAAGGACACTCTTCAACAACCAAAGTAGCTATCCACCCAATTATAGTTTTTCTTATTGGCGCTTCTTACATTTCCAAGTGGTATACTATCAGTAAAATGACGTAACTACAGATTTGTGTTGTTTATTTCAGGAATTTGTATACGGCAATCCAACCGTTCTAACAGAATTTTTATGTGCGCATGCGACCGCCCGTGGAGCAGTGGTTCTTCACCTTTTATGGGCCCCCTTCCATCTTAGCTTTTAACATGCGTGCCTCCTACCTATTTTATTATGATAAAACGTAAATTCTGAAGTTTACTATGCACATTTACTGATAAAGGTCACTGACGATAATCACAAATATCTCGGTATGCTACTGAATCAACCCCTTTTATAATACTTTAATAGCATAATGTACCTATTCCTTTTCCTTACTCATACCTTACTCCCTGGACAAGCTTCACGTGCTTCTTGGAGTACATAAAAATTGCCACTCAGATTGTAAAACCAAGCTGTACAGTATGAAACACACTTTTACTAGAATCTCAGCATGGTCTCACTTTATCTTCATTCAAAAACTTTAAAATTGAAAAATATTTCCTTAATTATCACCCTGAAAAGGTTCTCATGTATTTCTATCAGTAAAGTTATATCTGTTAAGTTCTATATGTATCAGTTGTAATTTCTAATAGTGAATATTTCGATAACTATTGAAACTTTCTGGCCTTATACCAGACCTTAAAAATATGTCCCTTACTACAATATATAAGCCCGAGAAATATCTTTCATAGTATCTACTTTGTAAATCTATTTGTGTTCCCAATATAATTAACTTAATTTTTAGGTTGCTATTCTTTTGAATATAATTTGAACTTTGTGTTACTGTATCTAATTCAAAATACTCTTACCCTTTTACTTATTTTGTTATTAAAACGCGGTAAACATAGTTCTTACTTTAATATGGCGGTGCTATTTGAGATTTCAGTCTGAAATTCGCCCGACAAAGTTATTTGGTACAATTTTCTCGTCGTTTCTAGGAAATCGATTCCAGTAGACTTATCGTAAGCTCATATTGTATCTCCATGAATAGGACGTGGTCGTATAATTTGCTGAGTCGAGCACGAAAATGCTCTCGAGAGAAGTCAATTGACGAATCCCACAGTAGCTAGAAAGTGGTCGGTCGCATTCATAGGAAGGAAGGGATATGGAAGCAAATATCATACATCAGTAATCTTCCAAAAAAAGGGGTAATATCTTTTGAGAAATTATGGAGTAGTTTAATGATATCTCGTTGTCATGAAACGTTTCGTCCTCGTTTTCAAATTATTATTAAAATTATCTCGTTCTCGTTCATTAATTATTTCAGCCTTTTCCGTGTATCTTTCAGCGATTTATATCCTTTGCACTGTAACTGAAGTGAATAGCCATGTTATCTTATTAATTATTCATTATCCAAATGGCGAAATTTATCATCATCACTGAACATTCCATTGCTGAAAGCTCCAATTAATGTTTGCGTCAAAATATTATATCTCGTCGTATACGCTGCTATTATCTATCCTAGTTTCTCTACACTTTAATTGTATCCAGTAATGTATGATTTTGTAGCGTAGATAATTTTTTAAATGAAAGTATTACACTTAACTGCAATAGATTAACTTATTTTGAATATGTCCAATACGTTAATGATCTTCCTCAAATAGCGTTATTAAAAGAAAAAAAGGTTAGAGTCTTTCGTGAATTTTAAGGTGGAGAGTTAAAAATTTATCGATGCGATTAAGAATGTATTTATTCTATTACCAATCAATGCGTACTTAGTGATAACTTGTAAAAAAATACGAATTTTTCATTTGATCGAGACAGCAAATAAGGCTAATACCTGTAAATTTTACTAACTTCGCAGATGAGAAATTCTTTTCAGCTGCAATTTAACTCGCTTCGAACTTCTTCGCTGATTATGGCTAATATTTTTAATGAAAACAGCTAAAATAATTATAGATGATTAATATTGGATAGATTTTTTTAATGGAAACAACTAAAATAATTATAACTAATTGATAGCAACTAATTATTGCTTATTTTATTCTAAAATTTAGTTTAAGGTATTGAATATGAAAATAGGAAGGAAAATAAAAAAATTCAAAAGGATATCATATCTTTGAGATAGAGGCAAAAGAAGAAAGGTTCGAGACGGTTTGATGTTTGCGGAAAGAGTAAAACAGAAATTTGGTTTTCACGTTGAAAGGGAATAAGTGAATACAGGGATGAAAATAGAAACGGTCCTCCTGCCAGGGGCTGGGTAACCTGGTTTACGTGAATCCGATTTTGGTCTATTGAGCTGAAAATTATCATGGACGTTTTCCTGAAAACCTCATTCTGCGTGATGAATTGCCGCAAAAACTCGCTTTCTAACGTGAATTTTATTCATTTACTCTTGCGAGAAGGTAATGGTTTATTGTTGTTTTCCGTGAATTAATTACGCTTTAAGCTAGAAGATAGATGAAGCTTATCTTCAAATAAACCGTCTTAAGCGTCTATTTAAATCTGTCTTCGATCTCCAAGATCCTTTCCCTCGCTTTTTTTTCCGGTCACCATTCTTTATTCTTAACTTGACGCCCCACAGTCATTCATCTTACGAAGGATTGAGCTAAAATTTCCAAACGACCTCTCAGGTTGCGCTGGAGAACCATTCGTATTCAAGCTGTTAAAATCAATCAAATTTCTTTTAGAAAAGTACGTTATATTCCTGTAACCTTCAGCGCGTTCAAAACAACTTCTAAAAAGAATCAGATTTTAAAAATATATTAATGTATTCCACCACGTTGAAGGAAGTACAGTTATCATCTAAAAATCATTTTAATTTTATTGATTTCAGCAAACTTTTAAAATTTACGCGGTCTGGAAACGGAATCCCGCCACGTTTCGGCATATTATTTGAAAAATAACGGCAGAATTTGTAATAATGATTGAAAATCACTTACTTGAATTCCATTGAGCATACAGTATTTTTATATAAACATGGTATTTTATATAAAGGTAGTCTATTCTAAAATATAAATTATATTTTTTCATACCTTAATAAATATTTTCACTCGCTTTTAGACTGTGAGTAGTTAATTCTTGTTGCAATATAACAACATAAAATGTAAATCGGCTAACCGACGATTTCAATATTTAAAAATATTATTGCTGAATAATTTTTTAATACGATCTTGATTTACTTATTCATTTTGGTTCGTCTCCATCAACTTAACAGAATAAAAGAAACGTAAAACAGTTGTCCTTTCAGTTTTGACGTTTGGGAGTTTATTATAATTCATCAGCAATATGTAAAAAATATGTGCGATTGTTCAGGAGAAAGCAGGATGGAAGACAGTAGATTAACAAGTTTATCTGAGTAGATAAATCAACTGTTTAATGCTAACGTATTCATGGACTCATCGATTTCAAAGGATAAAACCCACCATAACAGTGATAAAATAAAGAGGCGAGAGGCTTCATTATCCGCGTCAATACAGCACCAGGATGTAGGATTAATTAGATGAGAGAAATTGCAATGATGGATAAGTGAATGGAAAGGTCCTTGAGAGTCCCATCAAGCATTTAACGAGTATCAAGTGAAGAACTTCGTATGGGAAAGAAATGCATCAAGAGGAGATGAGGACTGCCTCATTTCACAAACAGGTGTTTGCGGAGAGTTAGTGGCGTTCTTAGTAGCTATGACGACGACGAAGAGATTGGAGTTTATCGACGTGAGTGAATAGCAGGATATTACGGATTAAATGCTGAACGTGCGGTTTAACCTTAGTCGATCGTATCAGTAAGCTATGGGGAGATAATAAGCATCAAGTATGTTTAAGAGGTTCGAGAAATTCGAGAAAAAGGAGAGTTTATAGATCTTCTTATTCGTTATAACAGTGTGTTACAACTTCTTTTCTTTTATGAAATGTGTTTTTAACCGAAGAACCGAGGAAGTCCAACAGAACATACTTTCGTAGATTTTGCATTGTGATGAAACAACCAAAATAACTCCTTTAGGCTTAAAATCAACGAATTCAAGATTGTGCAACTTTATGATTAAGCATTAGTGAAGAAATACATGGAAAGATATAATTAAAACTGAAAATAAGCGAATGGCGAGAATCGCTTGATGGCGAGAAGGAATAAAAGATTCTGGAGTACCAAAAAGACGCCGAGGTGGGCTTCGTATTTCATTTAATTTACTAATAGGAAGACTTATTAACAACATAATATAAAGCAAACTATTTTCTCGTTTCTTTTATAATCCACACATATTTCAATTCTTCGCTTGAGGCGGTCGTAGTCGAATTAAAATCACATTTATTATGCTGCAAATTCTTGAAGAAAATTGGAAAGATTTTTCTTTTTTAAGTCAGCAATCCCTATTTAATTTCAACTTCATATCTCAAGCAATCGACAAAATACCGCATACCTATCTATTTTAACTTAAAATCCCGGAAGAGAAAAACAATTTTCCGTTCTTTGTTACTTTACTATTAATTTACTTATTTTACTTATAATTGTCATAAGCGAGAAACTTGGAAAAACTCTTTTCAATAAATGAGATATCTGAAATGAGATTCTATTGATAGTATTCCCGTTATTTCTTATTTGGTATGAAATTCTCTGCAAATCATCCTACAAATATTCCGGGAGAGATACTGTAATGTTTCATTCTCTTCCACTAATTCCTGTCCTCGATATTCCTTGAGTCGTTGTTCGCTGCGTTTTTATCTCTCGTTAATTTCGTGGAACAGTGTGCCTACTGAGTGGGGAATAGGATTTTCCAAAGTATCTCCTCTCCATTCGAGAATCGTGACCTCCGCAGTATTCTGAATACTTTTTCGGAGAAGACTCTCTGCAGACGAAAAACAATCGAAGTGCGCAAGATAAGATGAGAGACAATGGGATATCCGAGCT
The DNA here is from genome assembly GCA_036926295.1 of Pachydiplax longipennis. Classification (NCBI taxonomy): domain Eukaryota; kingdom Metazoa; phylum Arthropoda; class Insecta; order Odonata; family Libellulidae; genus Pachydiplax; species Pachydiplax longipennis. The sequence goes on along the minus strand of JAVFKF010000026.1, from coordinate 22,471,855 downwards.
CATAGCCAACCGATAAAGCCCCTATCAGTCCGGGAATAATTGCTTTTACTGCAGTACGCATCACCCGATACTTCAAGCGCTGCCGGAACGACGTAAACAGCTTTTCAAGTGCGGGAAATTGCTGCTTCTCTCGGAATGGATCTCTACTCGAATCCTGAATGGACCGTTCTCGTTACATCGAACGCTATTCGCTACCAAGATCCAGAAATTTCGAGCGTCAATTTGTTCGCGCAGCACTCCCTCGACGTACAATGAAGCTCTCGTTTGCTGAGTCTTTTGGAGGATTTCATGAAGAAAGAGAAGGCGGAATTGGATTCATTAACTCTGGACATCCCAGAGTCATTGTTGGTAATTTTAAGTCTCTGACCAAAATATGGAAAAATACGGGCAACGTTTTATTTCGCATTTCTGAGGAATATGGGAAGACGTACAGTTGATAGTTTTATGCCACAGCCAAACTCTTTCTGTACTAATTGTATTTAGATCTAGTTTGAAAATACGTTTTATTTTTATTTGTATTTTAGTTTGTGCGATTATATATTATACATATTTTAATTATATAAGTAGATATTAATTAGTTAATGAAAACTTAAGAAATAAATATGTATCGAATAAAATTTACTTTGTATATACGTATTTTTGTTTTATATCTTTTGTTTATAATATTTCTAAAGGTTTGGTGGAAGAGGGGCCACTCATTTCCAACCTCGCCGAAAGATTACAGTAATTTTTTTCTCATTTATAAAATTGATTGTTTTTAAGCTAAAAACACAAAGATAGAATGGAAACATTTAGCTGAACCAAAAAAAAATAACGAAATAAACTTACAATTTTCCTTTACGGTCATCCTGAGTCAAACAATGGCTCGTCAAGATGTGCCTGGATTAGTAAATTAAACATTGAGTAACATTCAGTAAAATGCAATAATTTAAATTGTTGTGCATGCTGAAAAAAATTTAATATTTAAACATCAATTTTTCATAAACTGCTGAAAGATTACAGAAAAAACTAAAGAAAAGGATTACAATTTGACACCACATTCATGTAAATATTTGTATAACCATGTAATGGTAATGATAGTAATAGTAAAATGAATAGAAAAGCGGCTGTGTTAAAGGTTCGTCCTTAAATGATGTCTCCCTTTAGAGGAAGCTTTTTGGAATGTGTCACACTTTATCACATAGGGTATGCAGCTCCATGTTTCACTTTGTCACAGAGAGAGGGGTCAGAAATCCCAAAAATGCCATGACATCATTAAAGGACGACCCCTAGTCCCCATAGAGTTTATCTGCTCCAAAAACCATACTTGCAGGCATCCACGTGAAATTTCCAGCAGCTGATTATAAGATACCATCAAGGCGTTTGAGATTCCCATGGCACCATCTGGGATTCGTTTTCCCGTTAATTTTTATTCACACGAATATTATTCTCTTGAAATCAGCTTTCAAGATCTTCCATTCATCATAACCAATTTCCTGCAAACGCAGAAATTAATTATGAATTTTTTTTTCGAAGTTGGACGGGAAAAGCTCGGGACAAAAATTTCAATTCCGAAAAAAAATGAATATAGATTCTTTATCGCAGTTAGAATGTTTTTCTGGTTAGAATGGGTGAATTTTTCTCCACGGTTCCATTTATGTCGTTGGTTCTATAGTTCTTTCTGTTCTTTAGATAATGAAGTGATCCAAAGTATTTTCCTTTATTTTGAGAGAATAATATAGGATTTTATAATAAACCGAAGCTAACAAAAATGAAAAGCTTATTTTGCTGTTTCCAAAAGGCTCGTTTTTATTCGAATGGTTAAAGGTGATATAAAGTTATATTTGAATTCCATTCTTTAATGTAAACCAAAGTCTTTTATGGAATATATAGGTGTGGAGAATACATACAAAATATAGAATTTCAATATCACTAAGGTTATCAACCTTTTCCTCAAAAATATTATTTTGTAATTAATTTTAATTACGATAGAGCAATCTATGACTTTGAAAACCATAATAGTTATTTGAAAAACACCAAAAGAATTTTTGTTATTAGTTTCATTTATCTCTTTCACGTATTATATACTTATCTTCACTGCATTATAGAATCTTGAAGTTCATCATCAATAAACCTAAGGTGTCATATACAAGAGCAGATGTGAATACACAAAGAGAAACTGCAGATGATCTGAAGTCATTTTATATCTTTCTATTTAATAATTGTCTATTTTATTATACTATATTTTATTGATTTATTTTTCTCATTTATATTTATCTTTATCAAACAATTACCCCAACCGTTCCTTTCACATTAATTACCTATATTCTCACCACCGTTGCATATATCCATTGCCGATATATGTGGATAGAACACCATTTTAACTCCTGGATAGTTCGAATGTCCGAAAAGTATCTTTGGTTGCATAAGCATTAGGCGCACATTAAATTGCTCCTAGTATTTTACTCTGTCTAAAGCAAGCTTATATGCCAAAGATAGTGTATACTGCAATATTTTTAATAATTAATCAATCGTAAATCATGTTCGCAAATATTTTTTGGGCGAAGTAATAAAAAAGTGTAGTACTTGACAAGTATGGGTGGATGAAAACCAAAATTTAAAGCTTTTTCAGTTCATTTATTTATCGTGAAAGAGGACTTTAATTCTGTAATAATCACAACACTGTTTGTGGATGAGTCTTAAAAATATAGCAACGCCAACATCGTTCATCAAGCAAATTTTCTCCAAATTCTTCTTATCTCCCTAAATTTATCTTGAGTTGCCTCTAAGCCTTTCCGTATTATCTGAAAATCTTCCCGGTTCTCATCCAAATAGATCGTGAATTCCCAAGTCCCTCTCTACAGTTCTCATTATTATTTCACACATGATACCCTCTTCTTCTTAAATATTTAATATTTCCCAATCTATTTTCAACCCACGTATCTCTCCTGTCTATCATACACTTCTCGTTGTAAGTTTTTAGTACTTCGATCACTTCTTCATGAAGGCCGTGGTTCCACGTTCTAAGTTCTTGATCAAAGTTATCCCTCATCTCTTTCTAGCAAGTTTACCGAGATTCTTAGTCGTTCAGTCATTTCATTTCCCAAGAATTATTTTTCCTAAGCCGTTTCACTTTTAATATCTCTCGTAATATCTGCTAAATACATTTTTCAAATAGGAAAACTACTCATAAAAGTTTTCTCATATCTTACCTTCATCATCTACCATTTTATAACTTCGAGACTACAATCTTTCTTTTCCATTGTCTCCCTTTCTCTTTATAATAAGTTTAATGATCTTCATTTACTATTTACTCACAAGTTGTCTAGGGGCATTAATCTGTTTATCTATCAGGATATTATGCCCTTTCCGTAATCGAATTGAGAAAAATTTAAGCTGCATTATGAATATGCTTAAACGGCCACATATTCTCAATATTAACAAATAAGTAAAGGTATCGAAAGCTCAAAGAAAAGTCCAAAGTATGAAGAGAATATGTCAAATATTTCATCGGCAGACAATTAAGGGATCAACTTTCAACAAGTGGGAATAGATTTCAGGTAATAGATGTGTTATAGCTAGAAACTATTATTTTAGGGTGGTAAAAAAATAGTAAAAATTTTTTCCGCTAGTTTACATTAATTTTCCTCTTAAAACCTATAATAACAAAATTTAAAGTCACATTTGTCGCACTTCATCATTAAGGGTGCTGAGTAAATTGAAAACCGAATCATTAACTAAAATCCCTGGAATACTCACTAGGTATTCCGAGAAAAGCAATTTGGTTGTTATGTTCAAATAAGTGAAGTAGTTAAAAGTAGAGTCTCTTTGAAAATATCATAATAATAATAATTAGTACTTCATTTGGTGAATTTAAGACTATTAAGACCGCTCTTACGATTAGTCACGTCCTAACACAATCAAACAACCATGCCCACCAGAATTCGAAACGATTAATTTCCAAACTAAGTATTTGTAACACCTACGCTACCGAAACCAATAATAAGTATCTGAAATTTAAGAAGTTTCTCGGAGAAGAACTTTTTTAGGAGAGGAATGTAGGACAAACTTTGCACGGAAAACCAACTTTCCTAATAATGAAGCCTCACTAAAAACTAGTTTCTAGTGAAGCTAAAAATTTTCATTGATATAATAAATTAGAGCAGAAGTTTCCAAACTATGGCCTGCGGGAACATTGGACGTCATACTCAGGAAACTGTCATTTAATATTCCTACTCAGCAATTCTTGAGCATTTCTGATGCATTTAACATATACGTGTTCTTACATATAAAAATTACGTCAGAAATTAATTTTCATGCCCGATAAATTTTATCTTTGAATGATAGAAAATAAAATCCTTTTGATCCGACTCGCCTAGTTCTTTCCGTGAACTTCGAGGCCCGCCTCTCAGACTCTGGCTTATAGCATTGTGGAAGATCTTGGTTAAAGTTTCAAACACGGATGACAGTTTTATTTTATGTGCATAAATATCATATCCCTTTTCATTGAGTTTCCATAAGGGGTACTGTCTTTGACACCTCTTTGTATGGCCTGTGCCTCAGTGAGGTCGTGGCCAAGAACGATGCCGCATAGTCGGACGAACCAAATTTTCCCGGCCTAAAAAGTTCTAAAGCCATCTGAAAAATGCTAGTTGACTAAAGCAGCCTATCAGATAGATCATTCCATTTTTAATTTAAAAACTAATTGAAAAATAATTAACAATAAAAAGAATCCCGGTTACGATTCTCGATCCTCTGAGACTTTTTTTACAAGTCCGTATCTTTCTCGGGAACTGGAATTATGTCTGCAAGTCTCAGGCAAATGGTGAGACACTTACAGAATGTTTAGTAATTAAAGAGGGAAAATGACGATCAACGTTACACGATCTTTGCTTTAGTTTCAATTTTTTAAAAGGAATTCCTGTTAAGTATCTTTCCCTTCTGATCGAAAAGAATTCTAGACATTACGTTCCGAACACTTTACTTTCCAAGTTCCTCTTACTGAAGTGCAGCGCTTCAAAACCTTCTTTTTGAATATCTGCTCTCGACAGGGACTCTTCGAGAAGCCACATCTTCTCCAAAATGAAACGGAAAAGGTGAAGTACCCTTTAGTTTTCCTTTCAAGAAAGTAATTGCATGTCATCTCCTTCACGTAATGAAAAGTATTGGTTTTTATGGCAAGTCTTTCGACCCCGTACTAGACAGTCCATTCCCTTCGGCATTTTCTATGGAGGTATGGAATCGTATATTAAAAGTCTTTTTTTCAATAGAATGAAAAATGATATTTCCAAAAAGTGCGAATGGGAATTTCGGGCCTTTATAAAACCTCGGAGAATGTCTCTGTGCTATTGGAAATCGGTAAGTCGTGAATGATTAATATTCTAGAGAATTCAGACTGATACACTGAAATAGTATTTCGACTGTATACTTCCTTTGAATGGTCTTTTCCACTACCTCTTTCAAGTACTTCTTTCAAATACTTCTTTCAAAATATCACGCTTTGATCATTCACTGACGAGAATGCCTCTCTCACACTTACAGTCTTAAATATCTTTAAACCTTACTTACATATAAAAGTTTTGTCGCATCACAATATTGTCCATAAAACTTTACTATAGATGACAAAAGTAAAATTGTGAAATTCTTTGAAATCTAGTGATCAATGATAAAAGATATACAATATCAAATAAAGTACATACATTAAAGCTTTAACGTATTGAACAACGTGAGATCAAATGAAACTCAAATGATGCTCTTTAACACTTTATTAAAAGAATACATAAATTAGTTGAAAAGTATGGGAAAATGGCTTCCCTTATGTCGTCGTCAATTTTGATGGAAAACCTTATTTCAAAGATGAAATATTTAGTCATTTCACTCTATGGAAATATTCCTCTTAATTATCAAAGGGAAGAAAATCAGAAGGCTACATTTATCTAAAGTGATGGGTGGTGATTTGCGAGTTTTTGGCGAGTCTCGTAAGTCAGTAAGTTATGATTAGAGTGGGGTCAATGTAAAATTAGCATAGAACCGAGTGTACGACACATATATCCAAAACAGATAAAAATAAAAACTCGACACGCATAAATTAAAATAAAATAGCTCCAACATAAAATAACACGGGGGGGCTACTGCACAGGAAAACATAGCAAAGGCGGATAAAATTACTCTTACAAGATTAAATTAAACCTAAAAATAATCACAACATGAAATTAAACCTTAAAAGTGGAGGTCACAAATTTAGGATTTTTCTTTTATTTACAAATGTTCCCATAGTTACAAAAATTATAGTTCCAGATTTAAGAGACAGTAAAGAGCGAAGGAAAAACGGTTTTATAAACTAACCTAAAAAGTTTTACTGACTTACAGCATTATTATTCTAACACTTTATTTGACATTTTTGTATAATATAATAATTTTAAATTTTTTAAGTCGGTCTGTCGAAGACTAATTGTTGCTTGCGTCACAGTAGGGAAAAATTATACACCCCGTTAGACCTGAATTAAAATATCTTTGGGCTAGTAAAATGCATTTTGTTGCACTAGATATGAGCTGACGTGAGTTACTACGGTAGGAAATTTTATTCAGAGTAAATATTGGACCGGAAAACTCATCAAAATTATGATTGAAATTTGCAAAAATTATCTATCCCATTCAAATCCCATTTCGAATAGCCCTTAATTCCTCAGCAAACTAATTTTAGTCCCTGCCTCCACTCGTATGTAAACCAGCGGACCGCAGCGTGGCAATTAATGAATCTGAAACGAGTTCTGAACTATTTCCATTCCTCATGGAAGCAGGCTTCGTTTCATTTCAAGAAACACCCGGATTTTTCTGGATTTCTTTTCGGAAATTCGGAAATGTGAGATGGTCCAGATAAACGAGTTGCAGCGAAGCTCTGGCAAACAACTGAACTGATAACCTTTCTTCAATCACCTCTCTCTCTCTAAATCAATCAACGTCAGCCTCTCTGTGGCATCGTAAAAAGGACGCAGGTGTTTAATTAGTGTTCTGATTCGAATGTAGTAGCGTAATGACGCATCTTTTCGTGTAAGGTCACCCTGAAAGAATCTTGCCTCCGAATACCGCTCGTCGATCAAGGAATATTCGTAATTTTTATGGCTTTCAGAACACGAACTTTTCCTACCAAACTATCTCATATGCCTCAAAAATTACTCTCAAAAGCCATTTTCTAGATAATTTGCGTTGTAACGTAAGAAGACTAATAAAATTAGGATCAAATTTTCTTATGAAGAATATATTAAGTAAGATTTTCCTTATTTACCGTTTTAATAGTCTTATTTTAGATGTAGGAGGATATCGTTGAATAAAACATCGTATCTTGTGGCATATTTAAGGAAATTGCTTATTACAGTATATTATTTTCATATTAGCGTTCTCTTCTTTAGGTATCACAGATAATTTCAAGAATGTCAAAGATGTTTCCCTTTAATAAAATTTCTTCTATGTTTAAGTTATGCAGGCTTTTTTCCAGATAATACCCGTATTCTAATTTAATCTAATCTTACAGGATCCCCCTTAAGCAAAGAAATTTCCGAAGGAACGGTAATTGATATGATAAGTATTTCATTAAGCGAAATAAAATACTTTTAGAGATACCCATGCACGGAATTTTTTCGGAGAGATTTGTATAATTCTCAATATCGGATAACCAAACTCTTTAGCGATTATCGTGATATGTACGCTTGTAAAATACTTCGTCAAAAATTGAGATTTTAAAAGTAAATTATTTAATAACCTTTACTATTTAAAAGAAAGTAGTAGCCATTCGTCCCGGCTATGTCCCGGGATTTTCTATTATAGAACTAGTTAATTACCCGTTCCTCGCCATCAATCACTGAATACTCTATAAGAAATAAAAATACGAAAGAAAAAGAGAAGGAAAACGGACTTGCAAAAAGTATGACAAATCGGGAACCAAATCCAGACCTTCCAATTACTGGGAGGATGCTTTAGCTAACAGAGTTGTCTAGCCAGAACTGTAATTGACAAACTAATCCGCCCCACAAGAAGATCCAGGTTTGAGTCCCGTTTCGTGTCCGTTTTCCTTGAAATTTTTACTATGTGCACGTCTTTGCTTGCAAATTTATGTTTCGCCCTTTCACCTGTGTTATATTTCAAAAGAAAACGTTAAAGAGCAAAACATTCGAGGTACTTCGGACTCTCTTATCTTAAGAAATGGATTTCGGGTGCTTAAAAATATATAACAAAACTATCGGTCGAGACGTTTCTCTTAAATCATTAGTCATGATATTTTTGCGAACCACTTCAATCCTGCCTTATTCTTTCTGCATTGCAGCACCCAAAAACTATTTCATGAGAATCTTCAACCAATTCTCGGAAGCCAACAGATCGAATCCAAAGCTCGTAAATATAGCTTTCTTTTCTCGCTCGTCATCTGTATCAATATCTTATCCTCTGGCTCATGCCAAGATTTTTCAGAAAGAGGAAATGATTCCTTCTAGAAACGTCATCTCGAATAACAGAATCACTCCGGCCTGCTTTTAACTTCTCTTCAGACGACGGCAGATGGGGAAAATATTTCTTTCTCACTACGAAACCCTTTCTCCAAAGAAAGGAGAGAGAGTAATATATTATTAACGATTACTTAATTCTCTGGTCTGCTTGTATGGCATAGCGTGTCATCTTCCGAATCAAATCCTTCATGTCCAAAGACAGAGGTTCTTAAATGTAAACGAAAACTAAAATTAGTTTAGCTAAAATTTCTTCGACAGCTTAGATTATTTCGCACCTGTGTTTCCCATCTGGAATCGAACCCGGGACCGCTTTTGCCGTAGGCAAACGCGCTACCCACACGGCTTTTCGGAAGCCTGGCATCTAAAAATAACTATTTTGTTTATTATTTCCTTTCCTTCGCCCCATGTTTTTGGTAGTATTTTCCAGTTAAGGAACCCATTCGTTTGTTTCTTCATCATTATTCGTTCGGCCGCGTTTGGAATTTCAGCACCTCACCCGTGAAAACATCACAAGGACCAAAAGGTCAGATGAAGTCGGAAAGTCGCAAAAACAGGATCACTCTGACCCTTATTTTTAGTTGGAAAATTGATGCTAACTTGTAATTGAAATCTTTTTCTTTCTTAACTTGCAAAGAAATCTCGCTTGGCCTGACTAAAGTCGGGCATTTGGACTTGAATTTGATTTTCTACAAGAATTTCTTGAAAAAAGAAGGAAAATGAGAAATAACAATAATAGTAATACTTAATAAGGCTTTAATTTTATCGGGTGTTTTAAGATTTTCCACCAATACTGACACCAGTCGAAAATCAAAAAGCTGTAAACAATAAATTGAATTTTAGGACCTAAATATTTCAAAAACTATTAATATGATTATCTTAATATTATTATAATATTATTATCTTTTAAATCAAACATAGAATGAATAATGATTCATCAATAATCACTTATGATTTTATGATAAACAATTTTACTATAGAAATTTTTGATTTTTGACAAAAGAATTTTTACGGTTAATTTCTAAATTCCGGGATAAAAATATCTGATCTGTTTTTCGTTCGGAAAATTTCTGTCTTATCATCCGACTTCATTCACAGCAAAAGTTGTTTTTTGTTAGTCCATTTTACATATTGGCATATACAGAAAATGTATTTTGTTGAAATCATCAAAACCTTTAGGTGAGTGCGTAATTCCAAAAAATTTGTTTCTTTTGCGTTTGGCAGAATAACAACGCCATCAAAGGCCTCTCGAGTCTTAAGGCGTGAATCTCTATTCTTAGAAAATTCAAAATTATATTAATCATTTCCACTGGAAATGGACTTGCATATGTTTCCATTTCGTATATTTTTTGGCAGACAATCGCCTCCCACGTGTTAGCGAATCTATTTTCCGCGATTTCAAAACTTTAGTCCCTCCTAACTTTTCCTTTGTGGTCCTTTTTCTGAACCCTTAGGTCAATGACTAAGCAGCGAAAGAGATCTCGTTACATGGACGTGTCCCGTTCGATAAACAATCAAAACAGAAAGAGGAAAGTCTTTGTGAGTTACCCCCCAACCCCATTCAGATTGATTCCGATTGCCTTCCTCTCATTCGGGAAATGTTATTAATTCAGAAATCGATTACGCGGAAAAATGGCAAAACGTCAAATCAAACCAGCTCTGAAAGATAGGCAGACTTTGACGAAATGGAACACCTCGTTGTATAGCTTCTTTTAGCTTGGAAAAAATCTGGAAAGCTGCGAAACAGGGTTCTGTCAAAGCTGAAATGGATTATTAGAGATACATCCATGTTCGGCTATGATAGCCCACTAACAGAGAAGAGAAAAAGCTAGTCCAGATCTGTTATCTCCTTCCTTCACTAGATATATTTGAGGTGGATTTATCAGTTCCTATTCGCCAAATCCAATTATGACGTCAATAGAGGCGTTATGAGTGAAACCCTGGTTACCTTTCGCAACTCTTGCATAGAAGAGAGCCTATTCTAGCTTAAACGTATTTTGAATCATCGAAAATGCTTTCCTTTCTCCTAACAAGACTGAAATTGATTGTGCTTTCCGAATCAATTCAATCAAATTGTACGCGACACAAATCATTCAAATTATCCCTGCAACCACTGTTTCTGATACGAGAAAAACTCTCCGATAGCCAAATATGCCGGTGAAAGTTGTGTCAATTCCCCGAATTAAAAACTAAAGCCTGAAAGTGTAGTTACATCTGTCATCCAATACGGAAAGATTCTGTGATGCTGTACTTAGAGAGTAATTAAAGATACTTCAGATTAGAAGGAGAAAAAGGAACTCGGCGGTCAATGAACTAAGAGATAAAGGTTCTCCAAGCGCCGAAATAGCGGCGACCGTCTAAGGGCGATTCCCGGGAAACGGATAATCGTTTAGCGGTCCCAGTTCTTCAGAATCCCGATGTACATTTCGGAAACAATGCTTCCATCTTCCTGGGGGGTCCATTCAGCATTGGACCCCCCAGGAAGATGGAAGCATTGTTTCCGAAATGTACATCGGGATTCTGAAGAACTGGGACCGCTAAACGATTATCCGTTTCCCGGGAATCGCCCTTAGACGGTCGCCGCTATTTCGGCGCTTGGAGAACCTTTATCTCTTAATACTTCAGATTGTCTAGGAACTGGTTTAAGTTAGGATATAATGAACTTATTTATGTATTTTAAAAAGGCTTGCAGCTTTGTATTGTTAATCCTAGGCTCTCTTAAGTTATATGGGCAATGAGCTCTTAGCAACAGTACTTATAACAAAGTCACTTATTACAGTATATGTGCGTATTTTATACACTTTATGCAATGAAATAACTCCGAATCATGTTACCATGTCAACATTTACTTCAAAATAAATGCTACGGCAGAATGACCTAGATCTTTCTTTCTTCATTACGATACTTTGAACGATTCGTTGCAATATGCACGCTCATTGAAGGAGAAGAACCCTCCTTAAGACAGAGTTCTAAAAAAAATTATCCTCGTTAAATACGTTAATAGTAATCATTGGTCAATGAAAAATATTAAACGGTAGACTCCAGCAGTAGGAAAATCATAATTAAACAACTTCTACCATAATTAATAAACGTTAATGTCGAGTTGAAATAAAATGTTACTGGTTTCATACTTTAGCATATGATAATCCTCAATTAAAGCTTAATTTCAAATAAAACGAAAAACCTATTTAATATGTGATTTGCGTCGTTCATTTCAATAATCTTTCATAAAAAGTTAATTGAAAACTGTGGATTTTGATATTGAAATGACTGTGAATAATCCCTAGCATATAAAAATTCTTTGGTTTAATGGAAAAATTTAATTAAGCTATGAGGAAGACCGAAAACAGTAATTGCTCATTCTGCTACAAAAAGTGTTTTCATGCTCTTTAACGAAGATTTAAACATTACAGGTTCGTAAAAACAAATTTATTGTATCGAAATTTTTTCCTTTAGCTAGAATTAATTATCAAATTACCTTTGAGTTGTATTGCTATCAAAAACACAGGAAATCTTTCGTTTTAAGAGTTTAAGAGAGTTTAAAATGAAAGAAATACTTCAAACCAGAAAGGATAATTTGATAAGAATGAGTTTCTGAGTTCACGAATTCATATGAATTCACCTAAAATCACGCCTTCGCCAAAATATACGTACTGCAAAGCCATTCAAATGATCTTTGAATGGTTCCTCAAATATATATTTGACGAGAAATTCCAATATTTTCCGGTGAATGGTGAGATTTTTAAATTAAGACTTCTTTAAGTCTCCATTCTATAAGGAAATACCTTTCGCTTTTCTTTCTTATATTTATTTCCTTGACCTACTCAATTTAGCCCAAAATTAAAACCTCATTTGTTTATTTATTTAATCCTACGATATAAGTATCTCGCAATTTTCTGTCTAAGGAAATTATTCGTTAAAGTTATTTTCTTCCCATTTCCCTCCAGTTAATAAAGAACTTTTCTCATCAATTTCCGGCTGTTGCTTCTCATAAACTTCTCCATTATAGTAAATAACTCAAAATTCGCCATCTCATTAATCTCCCTTCTTCATTCCAAAAGAGCTCCGTTCAAAATGCTAAATCTTTTCATTCACTTGTAAAAATGTGATTTTCATATACACTCCCAAAAAATTAGGTTCGAAAGAAAATACTCTTGACTACTTATAGGCATTTAACTCTCTCGGGAATTCAATTGCGAAAATTCTTCGTCTGGAGTTTGGAAGAGAAACCTTCAAAGCTTTGTTTTGAACAATTTGATACTCAAGTGTCTTTTGTTTCAGATGATATTCTTGGATCCTTTCCATTAAACGTCTTTCCTGTTCAGTTAATGAGGGAACTCGAAGGTATGAGATGAAGTTAAGAATGAAGTTAATGTTGATCAAAGTTAGGATGGAATATAATTGAAGACGTTCTTATCTCAATTAATTTTACCCTTTATTGAAGTTTCAACTCAAAATATGAAAATGTGAAGAATAGAAATTGTAAAATTGTATTTAAATTTGATTTTAATATAATATTCTAATTTTGAGCAGCAGCACTCGTGACAATGTTCAATACCTAACTATCCTTTCCATAGCTCCTAAACTATAGTATTGGCAAGGAAGGCATACCTTTATATAAGTATTCGATATGTCTAAGTACATATTAGCAACCTTGGTAATCGAATTGATAGTAACGTTAGAATATTTGTGGACGATACGATAATTTACAATGATGTACAGAAGATATACCTTGTCGAATGATTTAGATAGAATTACGGCGCAACGATTCCCAATTGCGGCTTAATATTAACAAATAATTAGGCATCAAATTTTTTCGATGACCAATACGTGTAAGTATTCGATAAAAGAGGCCTCTAGGTGCACCCCCTGCCGCACGCTAAAATTCCACTTCCCGGATACATATTTATGGTATAGATAGTTATGAACCAACTCTAGACAAGTATATCCAATGGGTAATCTAAGATTTAAATATTTACATAACTTTTCTAAAATTTAGTACCTTATATTTTGTTACACTAAGGTGGGAAAACTTAACATTTTAATTCCACAACATATTCCAAAAGTAACCCCTCTGTTTATTCTCATTTAAGTTCAAACGGAACGGAAGAAGGGAATTAAACACTAAAAATATAAAAAATTGTATTCACGAATAATTAATTCCTTTCCTTCATAGAAATAGGTAAGAAATCGCCTACTATAGGTACCATTTTCCTCTGGTGCATCTTCGCATTACAAAGGGCTTTATTCCATGACCTCAGTATTCCATTCGAACTAAGAATTTTGCAAGCAATCCCAAGCACGTGTAGCAGTTGTTGCCCTCCCTTTGACCCTCTTGCGTGAAATTCTTGCTGAAGATTCCTTTGAAATCAAAGAGAACTGTCCACAGAGGCTAGCTTCGCATCTTCACCCTGCGCTTCGGTCACGGCTTCTTCCATAACATTCCATTCCGCACCCTGACTTGCTTTAAGTGACTGGTAATGAAATTACTATGATGTATCAACAATTGAGTAGCTTTATGTGAAGTTTGGGTCTATTTTGGATACACTTTTCCTGTCTCTGAAGAAAAACTAATTCCTGACCTTGATAGTGAATATGAGAAGTGTAAAATATTCAAGACACAGGAAAGATATTCCATATTAATGCTATAAATATAGTATAAATATAGTATAAATAAAAAAGGCTGCGCTATAAATCTATGAATGTCATTTTTGATATAATAAATAGTGACCAAAATATCAATGAGATCGTAGTAACTTTTGTATCATCGCAGCTGTGAGTAAGCCTGATAATTACAGATAAAAATTTTTCTCTATCCTAAACCAAAACAAAATTTAGTTAGAACAAGTAAAGATAGCAAGACTGTATTTTACACAATTGCGATTGATGTATACTTGAACTCTCCTATTCGTTCTAGAATATGGATACGGATACTTTAAGTTGAAATATCCGTCTTTCCTTGGAAATCCCTCGGATATTATGTATTCCGCAAATACATTCGAGATGAAATCCAATTTAACTATGGAAACTGAATTACTTCGCACATCACGAGCTAAGTTGACGTAATAAAATAGCTCAATTCTCTCCGTTTAATTTACGCAACATCACTAGGTCAGAATACAAAAAGCAATAATAAAATTCTTTGATCAGCAAATCACTCTAAAGATACTAAATAAATAAAGAAAATTCTTAAATAATCAAATCACTCTAAAAAATACAAATAATATTCTCTTCCATGAAAACTATTTATTCTATGAAAATATTTTTATATAACTCTTAACGAATATAGTATTAAAAACGTTAAATAATTTACTATAGATATTTGCTAAGTATTCACGATGAATTATATTTTTCTACCTGAATATGTTTCTCTTGCATTTCAACAACATGTATTTGTGATTTCCATACATGAAAATGAATTTTCCTCCTAAATATGAAGAAAACAGCTTAATATGAATGCTTTTATGTTTTTAGACTAAATTTTAAGGTTACTTTTAAATTTTTGTTACAGACGTGAAAAGTTGAAGAAAGCTTATTACCTTTAATTTTAGATTTTAAGAAATCCCAAACATTTTCTAATTAGCCTCTTTGAGAGCATATAAAGCCATAACTTTTGCGAAATTCGGAAAGTTGTGTTAACGGGTAAATATCAAGAAGATACTGTAGCATCCGGTTTCCATCAAGTGAAACAAATCCCATTGCACTAATTACTGATAATGAAAATTCGGATTTCCAGATATGATAGCCCTCAAAAAGAGGCCTTAGTGTAACGACTAAAAAGTTAGCTCGAAACTTCCCCTCTCATTTCTTCCTGCTATCACAAAATACTTCGCTCCACGAATACTTCTTTTTGATACAGCGAAGATTTAAAATTAAATGATGGTAATAAAGCCGGAAGTAGCTCAAGTAAGTGGAGCAAAGCGGCAAATTTACGTTTGAAACTTTTCTCTCAAATTAAGGAACCCTACTGGAAAAGCACTGGCGATTGATGATGCAATGTTTTCTGTATTCCTTTTGTCTTACTCCCAGCACTTCTCCTAAAGTCGAAAGCATCTATGCATCCCAACGTGATGAACATTAATTTAGTCACAGCTGCATTAACTTTTAATGATAGCATGCATCGTTGAAGCCTTTAAATATCTCTGTCTTGAAATTTGTCCTCTTATCGGCTATACGCTGCTTTTATCTTCAATATTTAGGGGATATAACTTTGTAACAAAATTAGTGACGGTTAAAGTGACGGTGTAGAGAAGGAATGCATTACGAAAATTTCCTAGTATAAGTGAACTATACGGTAATTTATATGACGAAATATAAATGGAAGAAAACGTAGTCGAATATAAATCTGCATTGGCTATTAATATTTATTTGTATTATTTATTATTTTATTGATATTATTTATATTACATAATTTTGTAATAAAAAGTATTTATTTGTATTATATGATAATTAATCAATAGTTATTTGCATTGACAAATCTTATATCTCCTGAGATCACTAATCTCATAAATCAAATTAGGATTTAAAGCGCAAAAGAAACTAAAAGAACAGCTTACCAGACGATCAGCTTATCTTAGATGATCACAATGAATCACAGGTTTTACCCACAACGTTTACAAAAAGTTTTGGATAGGTAGTACCTGAAGTGAAGTTATTAAACCATTTCTTTTCTGAAAGAAGCCCAGCGTAGGATGTCCTATAGATCTCAGATGAAAACCTCCTCAAACACAATAAAAGAAGCCTTTTATGCTGCAGTTTCTATCTAAAGATAACTTTAAGTTGCTGTACTAGGCATATATGCGAACGTTCTCAGTTATATACCATACATTTCGATTGATTTTTTTTATCTGTTTGTGCTAGTAAGTGATCTTAAGCCATGCACATTAATTCTGAGGGAAAATGATGCCATTTATCTTTCATTTGATCTTTTGTTATAGGGATGTAGGATTCAGCGTTCCTCTCACACTTAATACCTTTTGCACACAGGAATAATTTTCGAGCAGGATTTAGTACTTCTAATACAAATCCTGTTGGGAATCCACACAAAGAGAATGAATTTCAATGGATTTTTTCCTTTACATCTCCTGTTCGAGCCTATTCGAGCCAACATGGATATGAAGTTAAAAGAAAGAATTCTTTAAAGAAAGAAAAAGAAAATTAAGAAAGTATTCTTTTTATCCTATATATTTATCCTTTTCCTTGTCAGACTTCCTCGATGTTCCATTTACCCATAAAATCTTCCTCGACAAAGTTGCACTTAAATCTATTTACTCTGAACCATAGAATTGTAGTCTAAAGGTCAAGATGCCCCAGTCACTATAAAGACTACAAATCCCATTTTGCTTCCCCAGGCCTCTTTTCTTACGATATCATTTTCTGAGTAATAGCTCATACATACATCAAGACATTACTCGTAATAGCGGGAAAGCTTTTTACTCGTGATATATCTTCGAATACCGATACCCTGAAAGTAGCTCGCGGCATTGAAAAATGGAAAAGTGTACTATTTGCAACTTTCAGAAATGCGTATGCAGTACATAAAAAGCTACCGAGAAATTTTTAGAAATAAACTCAACGGTTGCTGCAGGGATGTGAAAATCCATTCTTAAGAAAGGCGAGAGGCGAGTTTTTGGAATGTAATCCATATCTCAACTTTTTTCTCTCCGTAATAATACAAAAAGAACTAAATCCATTGGAAATCGATCAAATTATTATATATGGAGATAGAGTCTAGGCACACTAGGAACTTCGCCAAATATTGATTTGGGACGAACATTGATTTAAAACGTCAAGCTAAAACACATGAGTAACAATAATAAGCGCATAAAATCATATCTCTACCCTGATTTTTGGCGTTGGTGTGAGTAGAGCATACACGTTAACGAAACTAAGTACCAATAAAAAGAGGTTCTCCATGCTTATTTTTTAATCATATTCTCCGAGTTCCTAGAAAATGAATAAGGTCGATGCATTTCTCGCCGCTTAAACGCAAAAGTCAGAGGAAAACAATCTCAGCCTCTCGATTCATCTCCTGCAACGTGTTTGATCATACTTTTTTTGTGGCTCATCCCTTCTGTCGAGAGTTTCTATTGTGCCGCGACTAACACCGCCGCTAGGCATGCATTCTCTCTCTCACACAATTCCCCAAGCTCAAATATATTCTACTATTCCGACCAACCCGAAGCTGAGTTGAAACCACGTGATTGGATGACCGTGACTCTATTCTACCAACTACTCACTAGTGATTCCCCACCTACGGTAGTCAAAGATTCAATTTATATTTAGCTACTACTCGTAGCCATTAGCAACGACGCCCTAGGTTCTCTCAGATAATCGTTCAAGAGAGCCACCACGGTAATGAGATTCGCCCTTATTTGTAGTGAGGAAAATTAAAGGTTGTGTTCCTGGGATGTATCTCCCAGACTTTATGTAGAGGAATGTAGACGGGTGATACCTTTTTTTCCGTTAGACGTGGATGAAGACTTCGTGGGTGGTTGTTGCATCCCTCGAGGCACCTTCCCCGTGATTTGTTTCGTGAATTCTTTCCTTGTTGGCGATCGGGCTTGAGATGGAAAGCGATTGAATTCCGAGACTAGCAGGCTGTATTCTCTTTAACATCTTAGTTGATTGTCTGTGGTGTGTCTGTATTTATATATTTATTTATATATCAAATATATTTGTGAGTCAACCCTGCAATTTTCCTTTTGGCGTGTGGTAGAAGTTACATGCCCGTAAAAGAAATATGCTCTGGCGTAACTTTGTGGAAAGCCATAATAAATTAAATATCTTAGTAATTTTCCACGGATTTTATTTCGCGACCGGTTTCGTAAGACATTCTTACAACTTCAGGCTGAAGATGTATGAGCGTCTTACGAATCCGGTCACGAAATGAAATCCGTGGAAATTTACTAAGTTATTTAATTTATTACATGCCCGTAGTGGTTAGCGAATTAACTTAAAAACATTGAGGTCCCAGCATCGAATCCTAGTCAGAGCACGATTGTTTGTGTTTGCTTTTATGTGCGTATATGTTCTTACAGGAAGAATGGTTAAACTTGACTAAAATACGTCCTAATAATAAATTCGAAAGACATGCTTGGTAAGTCTCTCTCTTAAATCTGATAATGCGGCATACCGTTCTCAGAAAAATATTTATCTTAGAAGCGGCTAGTTCTAGCATTCCCTAATATATTTTGCAGTATCTTCTGATAGGTCTTGTGACTGGGTGTCTGCATAATATCTACTACGAGGGTCATCCGGAAAGTAGTACCCGTTCGTGAAATAAAGACACAAAAGTAAATATTAACAAACATAAAAAATTTTATTTGAAAGAGGATACTTTAAACTACTTCTCAACATAATCTCCAAGCAAATTAAGGCATTTGTCATAACGTGTGACAAGTTTCTGTATTCCTGCTGCATAGTCCTCCGCCGCCAGCTCATTGAGATACAGGGTCACTCCTTCTTTAAGTTCTTCATCGCTGTCAAATCTTTTCCCCGCCAAAAAGTCTTTAAGCTTTGTAAAGAGATGAAAATCTGAAGGGGCCAAGTCCGGGCTATACGGTGGATGGTCGAAAGTTTCCCATTTGAATTGCTGCAAAAGTCTTTGTGTTATCCCAGCTGCATGAGGCCTGGCATTGTCATGAACGAGAATGACACCAGTAGACAATAGACCTCGCCGCCGATTTTGTATTGCCCGCCGTAATTTCTTTAATGTTTCACAATACGCATTGGCATTAATAGTGTCTCCACGGGCCATAAAATCAATAAGCAATACACCTCGTCGATCCCAGAAAATGGTTGCCATGAGTTTCCTGGTGGACAGAACTGTCTTGAATTTTTTTGGTTTGTTTGGTGAATGAGCATGATGCCACTCCATTGACTGTCGTTTACTCTCAGGTGATGCATAACAAACCCATGTTTCGTCACCAGTAATTATGCGAGTCAAGAAAGAGTCTCCTTCATCAGAATAACGTCCCAAAAACGTCAGTGCTGCAGCCATACGCTTGGTTTTGTGCTCATCTGTAAGCATGCGAGGGACCCATCTTGCACAAATTTTTGCATAATGCAGATGGTCTTTAACAATTTCATGAACAATTGTTCGAGAAACATTGGGAAAATGCTCACAGATGTCATCAATTGTGACGCGCCGATCGTTCCTCACGAATTCGTCAACTGAGCTCACCAGTTGGTCTGTAATGACAGACGGTCTCTCCGAACGCTCATCGTCGTGTGTGTTCCCCCTCCCCATGTTGAACTTGCGACACCACCGCCGAACAGACGACTCGTCCATTACTTTGTCTCCATACACCTCCTTTAATTGGCGATGAATATCACATGGGCGAACGTTTCTTGCATTGAGGAATTTAATCACTGCCCTCACTTCACAACTGGCGGCGTTCTCAATTTTTTTAAACATTGTAAACAATCACAGAAACAACACAGGCAATGCTAGCGTCACGCAACTTGGCTCAGAGAAGGCAGACAAGCCACTGAAGCTATCTGACCTTGTCCAGCGGCTACTCGCGTCGTCAACACTTCATGCGGTACTAACGGGTACTACTTTCCGGAACACCCTCGTACATTTTCGAGAACGAATGAATTTACTGAGTAAGTTTGACCTAAATTTAATCTGTTCTTTTTTAACGATTTCCATGCTTTCAAAGAGCATCTTAGCAACGCTTATTGATTTATCGTAGCAATTTTTCTTGTCAGAGTAATGAAACTCAAAACTCACGCTGGACATTTTCCCATTTACGAATCCAACTCAGGACTATATATATTGCTAGCCATCTCTGGATGGGATCGTACTAGCGCAAAATAAGATCGCTGACGGACTTTTTCATCGCTCCTCTCGACTTCTTGACGAAGCCGAATTTATTAAATACCTCATATGTCATTGATTTTCATACCTTATGTCCTCCTATTCCATCAAGATTTAATTCCTATTTTATTTTTCTTTTCATATTTACCTTATGTTTATTTATTGACCAAGGTTTAGGTAGAATAAGAATCATCTAAATCTCAGTCTCACCTGATGGATAATGTTTTCTCGCATTTGTTGAACATTTTTATAGCTATTTTATTAAAAACATTCTTTCATACTTTCTTATTCTTGGGTACTTCTTTCTCTTGGGACAAGTCCCTTAACATTTTCTTCTGTAATTTTTATTCCTAAATGAACTTGGTATCCCAGTCTGATAAAGGAATTTATTTCCAGCTCAGAGCCAAGTGTTTCACAGAAGCATACCTGAAATTGAGCAGTTGGTAAACTTCCATCTAATTCCATCCGTCCGATAAATACGTATGGCATTTAAGTATAAATTATGATATATATGTAAAAATTACCTACCTCATTATGTATACGTTATATTAACTTAATATGTACGTAATTTATAGTAACACGAATGATATGAAATTCTTATCAATAGAACAATTTTCCTCCAATTTTAGACTTCATCCACTAAACTCGGCTGAATATCATCGATCTTCTTTTTCAATATTCTTAAACTCTGAATCTGATGCAATCGAATAGTCAAGATAGCGCGCTGAACCTTGGTGAAAGCGGTCCCAGGTTCAAATCCCTGTAAATATGTGAGAAAGGACCTTAAGGGTCGAAGCACTTTAAAAACAAAGCTCTTCAACAACAACGGTTATTTAACATTTACATATATTTATACTGATACAGTTATTTGATCCTATTAATCACCTCTTTAATTCGATTATGTTTAAATAGAGGTAATTAAGGTTTTAGTTACCGATTCAACTTCATCGTCAGAAGAGATAGAGAGTGTTATCCTCGGCTGTAAGATGGAGTGTTGCTTCCAGATTTATGTCAATAACAGTTTACGCCGTTAAAAATTTAAGGACTGTTCGAGAGGGCATAAATTTTTCCGACATCCCATTTACACTTTCCTCTGCAGTTACCTTTGCAATGAATTATGACGCGCCTCCTGTCACAACGTGGCTCTTCCGTTTTGATTATCAAGTTCAAGTTTAACATTTTCCTTCGCCAAACAAATCATAATAAACCTGAGGTTATTTCAAATTCTAACGCCCATTCGAATGCTCAGACGATTCGAGAGCGCGCATCATCCCAAATATAAACACATAAATATAAAAATCCCTTTAAACACGGAAATAAATTTAGCACGTAGTGTAAAAAACTACTTCGCCCTCCCTTTCTTTTATAGGGGGAAGAAAATCTAGTTGCGTATATTACGGAGCTTTGGCAGAGAAGGCAAATTGGGTACTTTCCAAGTAGGGGAAGGAGAGACAAAGCTGCCATTCATAGACGGGTGGTATTTGTTTCCCCGTTCGAGTTATAGCAAAGAGAAGTTACTTATTTCCACCGCTAACAGATCGTTTTTTTGACCGAAGGAAATTCTGTATTCTCCTTCTTCTGTCGTTTAAAGTTAAAGGGCGAACGATATGTGAATATCAGAAATAAAATTGCTCGTGAGCCTCTATTTTGAGGAAGATATGAATTTTGATATAAAATCAACGATTTACCGACAAATATTTGGCTATCCTGTCCAAATCAATATGAATAAGTAGTGTTGACTTTTTATATTCCAAATATGTTCCGTGAGTTATTTTTGGATTTAAATATATAAGCCAAGTTATGACTCAGTTTCGGAAATCAAGTCGGAGCATTGGTTGAATTTAAGCAGAGGATCGGAAGCCAATTAAGCAACTATTCATAAATTCACGATGGTTTGCTGGTTTAAAGTTTAATACAAGCACTTCTCTCTACGTCTTGATAGATTCGCCGATTGATACGCCGATACCTAGACATCAAATTACCCCGATTCTATGTACCAGTTGTACGCTCTGCGCTTCTTCCGATTACCAACCTCCAATATTTTCGGTCATTCCATTGTTCATCTTATAAAGCTCTCTCCCTTGTCTTCATTTTCATTCCTTCAATCAAGCTCTTTCCGGGTCTTCCTTTTTTCTTTCCCAGTTGGAGTTCACATCAGGGCTTCTTTTGGTAACCTCTTCTTCTCCATTCATCTGACGTGACCTTACCACCCCAGTTGCTTTCCTCTTATGTTTTCAGGAATATCATGCGGAACATCCATAATTTCTCCTTTTTTGTTATATCCTACTTTTTTCGTCGAAATATTTCTCCGACCGTTCTCCAAACAACAACTCTACCGCTCTATGAGTTATTTCTGATTTCTCTTTTAATGACTCTTATTTATCATAATCCTGCATTAAATTTTTCAAAGGAAGGGGAAGGCATTCTCTGTATTTTTGCTATGCTATTTTAGGGTGTGCCATATTTTTAAACCGTGGTATATTTTCTATCTCAGATGGTAATGAATACAAGATAATTAAACATTAATAATTGCATATAGTCGTACAATTATAATATTTTTAATAATGGTGATCCCTAATAATTATAAAATATTTCTGTAAATATTTGATGAATTGGGGTGGATAACAAGTGACATTTCACTGATATGTAGTTAAAATCCTATGAAATTAAATCAAAATTTAGGAATTCCCAAAAAATAGAAATAAAATAAGTATTTTAGGACAGGGAATCGAAGCTAGTTCTACTTCCGGAGATTTCTCTAGCCATTAAGCTATCGTCCCAGAACATTTGCACATGTTTTTCGGAAGACTGTTGTGATGTCCATGTTTCTTTTAGAACTCTCTCAAGCTCGTGCCTTTAAGAACAAAGTCACCTTTCACCCTTTTCCTATCAGAAATCTTCCTCTCATCGGAATGAGTTTCATGTTTATCTATTATGATACCATATCTCTAACGGAAGGCTTAATAGATGAGAATGTTTTGAAAGCAGACTAAATATTTCCATTTGACGACGTAAACTTCCTATTTTCCCAAGCTACTTTGATGCTTTCCTCCATAAAATTATTCATCGACTGAATTTCTGAGATTTCCTATATGTATAAACAAAACAAAAGAGTCATTCATCTGAAATACTCTTTCGATGAAACTATTCGTTTGATTTCCGAACCCCTCTCATTTTCCTCTCTCTAATCATATTGCAGAATCGAGGACAAACTTGGGAGAGCATTGACTCCACACAATTCCCTAAATTGCTCGACATCATCTTACCCAGCTGAAATAGATTTCTACAATTCTGCATATGTTCTCTTTATTTTACTACACGGGAACTTATCTGAGTAATATTGTGTGATTGCCATTCTTCTCTCGAACTTCCTTTTATTTCCGCCGGTACTGACCGAATTTTCATCTACACACCAGAAAGACCAAAAAGAAAACTTGATTATTTACATCCTTTCACGATTTTTCCTTCATTAAGTCCTTAAACTAAATTCACATCAAACTTAATTCATATTATTTAGTATTATCTTCCGATGTAAAAAGAATGGAAGGTTATACTTATCACCACGAATTCTGAAATATCATCTAGTCTTTGTGACAATATCAACGATGATACTAAAATTTGAGACTCATCCTATATATTTGTTCATTGAAGTACATGGACAACAACTGCAAATCTAATTGTCGTCATTTGCTTTTCTGCTGATTTTACCTCTTAATTTGTTTCCTCCAATATAATTTAAATTTTTTGTGGTTTACTCATATCATAGAGATATCTTGCAATTTGATGTTTATGGATAATTTCGTAATATATGAAATAATGAAGGAATACTTTTAATCATAGCATTCGATTTTTAGAGAGCTTTATTTCTAATGCATGAGCCAAAAGTAAAGCACGACACTAATCATCAGGATACACTTACTCATCAAAAATTAGATGCAATGGTAAATGGTGAGGGGTGTTCTAATATCCAAAGTATCACATGAAAATAACTGTTCAATTAATGTGAGAAAAGATACGTCACGCAAAGATAATTTTAGATGAGACAATTTTTCAAACGAATTTATCACCCCTTGGTCTTCCCAGGAGCAAAGAGTAAGAATTATTTCTATTTAAGAACTATTTAAATGTATCACATGAGAATCAACCTTGAGTCTTCCTTATTTTAATTCCCAAAGCGTAATATGAGATTGGAATAATAGTATGCGAAGAGCGTTCGAGTGATTAATAGCAAATCCATCTCTGACAAGTATAATTGGTTTTAATGTTTTATTCATATATCATTTTATGCTAACAATAAAATAATTTCAGGCAGATATATGTGACTGAGATAAGCTTTCTTCTTCATTTCTTCATCACCATAACGTCAAGTCAATTTAGATTTTCCTCTGTGATATATGGAATGGCTATTTCTTAAATAATACTACTCTAATCTCTCATTAATTTTCTATAGCCATTACTGAAATTTTTTAATTCTGCTTAAGCCTTACACAGATGATGATGTTGCGCTCATAGTTCCGAAGCAATCGCTGAGAATATTCAATAATGTTTTATTAATAACTTAAGTATGGGTTGAGCAAGTCGGTCCATTTCTAAGGTATGAGTTTTATTATTCAATTTAAGGTCGAGTTTTATATTCTATCATCTACTCGTTCTGATAGAGAGCTTTCAATACTTTCAATCGATATCTTACAACCGCGATAAAATTAGATGATTAAAATTTAAAAATTCTGCGCTTGCTATATCTGTAATTCAGGGATCAGATTTGTGCATTTTAAATAGTTGCCATAGACCTGCTTCCACTGAGGATTCTAAAGTTCCCTAAATATGTTTCCGGTATGCCTACAATGAAAATAGTTTTAATAATATATGAATAATCATATTAATATACAATTTAATACGAGAGTATTACACCATAATTACCTTATTCCAAAGTAAAATTGGATGGATCTTATACGTCTAACAGCGCTACACTAGATTTTACCCCTTAAAATATATCTAAGGAAGGTAGAGAAGACTACTAATACTATTAAGGTATTTGCGTGATAATACCGAGTAAGGGTTAACTGTTTGTAGAACTCAGATAAATTTTGGCTCCCACTGGGAATCGAACCCGGGATCAATTTCACCAACTCGCATATCCAATCACATATATGGCTTTCTAACTCGTTCATTTTTCTAACTTCCTATTTATATTCCTTATCTTAATTTGCACATCTCATTTGTCGAAATCTTTTAAATCAACCCTGACTTACATTCCACTATCATTTGTGTCAGAGTATCGTAAAGTAAAGAGTTGAGATAACCTTTCCATCGGAGGTATGCGGAGATAATGCATCTGAATAAAATGGTAAATAAAAGCAGCAAATCGGGGCCCGATGTAACAACCATAACCGAGGACATGCTCTTGTGTTAAGAAAGGAAGACATGATGAAATACTGCTTCGTATTCACTTTGAGCACCGAGAGAGTTGAGCATAGATGCAAAGGTTGATAAGTACGACTGTGCACGATACGTTTCGCGATCGCTGCCAAGTTACATTTCTTTCATCTCTCTACTGAGGCAGCCTCATGCAAGATTCACTCTGACAAAACAGCGTTTATGGACGGCTTCACGAATGGCTGGATTCGAATTATGAAACAGATTGACTGGAAGCATCAAGACGAGCGACGATTCCATTTTAATTCACCGATCATGCTCTCAATCTACTAAGCTTAATCCCTTTGAAAAAACGTCAATGTCAATTCATAAAACATCCTCACAATATGGCGATATCTTTTTCTCAAAGATAGAACTATTCATATACCACAAATCCAACACTGCTATCTACGAATAGACTCAGTGATGACTTAATTTTTACCAGACTGGAGGATTCAGTGAGTTTACCCTTACTCTCTCAGTTAACCAGGATCTCATGTGTGGAACAATTTTACTAAGCACCAGCATAATAACCCAAAGAGTATCACTTAATAGATTTAAATAATGGGTGGCCAGGATGAGTGCCATTATTCAGCACAGTTCATTCCTCAGAGGCTTTCATATTATCACTGCCATCAGCAACATATGGACATAAGAAAAATGAAAGATGCATTTTCCTTAATCCTATATCAAAAGAGAAAATATTCCATCCATCAATAAATGATCGAAGAAATATAATATGTGTAGTGATTTTAAAAATTTAGTCATATAAATAAAATTAAATAAATATTCGTTACCAACATCTAATAATAATAATATCTATAATGATATATTAAGTGCATTGAAGTTTAGAATATTTGGGCTAATGATGGAGAGAGAGTACACAAATAATCAGAGAACACGGATAATCCTTCTTTCTCTTTTATCTCTTATCGGATTCATAACTCAAGTAAATGATTAGTTGATAGTTATTTGCGCGAATAGTCCATTATATTCATTGTTTAATGGATTTATTAAGAGTTTTCTTCACCATTGTCAATTATTGTATGTACTCGTACTCCCAACTGCTCCATAAAATTGATCCTTCGCAAGTCCTGCTCAAACGCGAAAATACTCATATTTCTTACATATTTTTTTCAGATAGACGACGTTTAATTTTAGAGAACGTAGAGTAAGAAACATACACGGATAAGCCGCTAACCGGATAATCGGGAGTCCAGAAGACTGCAATTTGGAAGGTGGCTCCAAATACTACTTCAAAGAATGTTTAGAATCTGTAAATAAATATAAGTCCATATTCCATGTATTCTGTAACGTGGAGGAATATAGAACGTGTTACATATACGTATGTTACAGATTAAATGCAAGAGATTTTGAATAACCATATTTTTCGTCTTCATTGAAAAGTTTCGGCTTCCAACATAAAAAAATACATGTTACAAAATTCCAACATAAAAAATACATGTATCCACGATACAAGGGATTTCAGAAAGACCATGAAAAATTCTAATAGATATGTTTCTATAATTCATAAGGTGTCTGAAAGAAATATTTTCAATGTTTTATCTATAAATAATAGATTTATTGTACATTGTACTTTACTCTTAGGAAATAAAGACGGACTATTACAGAAATCGATGAAATATTCGTTTAGCCATATGGATGATTGACAATGAATATGGCTGAATATCTAAATATATCTAATTTTGAATGTTCAATACCAAAATGTTTCAAAAAAATTACTTGCGCAAAACTTTCAAAGCTTAATTCTTCCCTTTTGTTGTTTCTTCTTTCCCGCATATTTTTCGCCTCCTAATAGAGCATAACAAACAATAAAATTTAAAATAAACATTAAAATAAAAAGGCAATGGGGAAAAGCGACCTGCAAAATCTAATTTAACCGTGGATGCACTCAATCAATCATCCTTTTTTGTGAATGTCAAACCAAAAGTTTTCCTGATCTTGTTAAGTGAAAGGAAAAAACGAAGGCTTAACTTCCACAGTTTCATTTGCGATGCTGCGTAGTTTAAAAAATGTACATTTTTTTCTTCTCTTGATCGCAATCGAATTTGGCTCGAATCCACTTGTTTTCCTACCTTTCACTCTCCTTCATAAATTTTCGCCACTTGTCAACAACCTGTCCACGCCGTTGATAGAAATTGCGCGAGAAAATATTCATTAAAAGGCGCCCAACAAGAAATTGAAAAAGAGAAATTGGACACACATAGTACAGGACGTGAACAAGCACCGGGAACACGAATTAAGTATTTTGGTCGAATTGATTTTGCATGTGTGCTATTTTATTCATCCAGTTGGCTTATCAATAATGGATTTGATAATTTTCAATTCTCCCGCAAATGGGATTCAAACACATCAAAAAGTAAAGATTTAAAGTACACCGGTTAAATCAGATCTCTTTCTTAGAATTTTTTTTTCATAGCTGACGTGGATTTGGAAGTTACAAAAATCGTGTTTATTGAAAGTACGGTAACCAGTAAATGTTTATCAATACTTGATCGTCTATAACTCATTCCTTGGACAGGTTAATATTAAGGAATTTTCAGGATTAATGCCAAGAACTAAAAAACATACAAAACCGGGCAAATTGCCATGTGTGATTTACCACACAATAAAAGTTAATCGCTAGATACTCGTAAGAGTTCCGAAAAGCTATGAGTATAGTATATGTATGTATATGAGCTACAGTACACGCCAGCGCAACTTACGAGAAAGGAGGAAACGCATAGATAAATCAAAATGATCGACGGCCACAGAAAAAGAGTTATAAGAAAACGAAGGTATTATTATAAAATATTCTTACGTAATAAAAAAACTTTATTATTTTTTAAATAAATTCTTCTTTAATTCAAACTTAATTAAATTATAGAAAATAATTTAATGATTAAAAACACAATTAAATAATTAAAAGTAACTAATTAATCGAATATTAATTACAGAATTAAAAACTGATGGAATGTTCGAAAATGATTGAATTTATCAAAGAATAAGTTTTTAGATCATTGAACCTTGAGAGTATAATTGATTTCACACGTTAATTCTTTGCAGTTATTAATCTTTTTGTGATTAAGAGTAAAGTGGGAGGTCATTGCCCTTAAAATGACTTTCCAATGCTGATTAAAAAGTGATGGAAGAATGCTTTCACTCGTAAATACAATTTAAAACGGGTGTTTGCAAATAATTATCCTTCCAAAAATACAATGCTTTCTGGGCAGTTTAAATAAGCTTTACAGAATCTTTCCTTTTTATCATGATTAGAGTAAATAAGGCTGCTGTCTTTAAATTTTGATGTATAAATTATAGTTTCTCGATTAAATGCGATTTAAAACCCAACGATACTTCTACTGTCCTTGAATTAAACAGATTTTCAACCACACATTTTCAGAAATAAGCATATTTTCCAATTGATTTCCGATTTGCTCCATCTAATTTATAGGTGATTTTCTGCTTAGTTTTGGGTAAAATTTCAGTGCTAAACTCCAACTTCTTTTCCACTTGGTGTATCTTCATTGCGGATTTATGCTTTGGCTCTTATACCACCTTCAAAATTGTATTATCATCATTTTTAAAGGTAGAGAAAGTTTATTTTAAAATTCCAGAGATTGTTTCGAAAGCAAGAGAAGATAGCTTCATTATAAAAGGATTTGAATGAACGCAAGTATCCAGTCCATTTACTCTATTACGAGGGTGGTCTGAAAAATTTCTGATATTCACAAAAAATTTTTTCAGAAATCTTCCGGAAGTTTTCAGAAAACATGTAAAGAAATAGCGAAATGTTTTTTGAAAATTTCTGAAAAATCTGGGGTCGGAAACTTTTCGGACCACCCTCGTATGTTTTGGGTCACGTATTTAAAGTAGCTCGGAATAAAGGCATAATATAACTAGATAAGGTTTAACCGTAGCATTTACTTCGCACCCCTCTGAGCGCGTAATTGTGATAGCAAAACTTCACAGGTAATTAAGCAACTATTTACTCAAAATCGCTACTGTGATTCTGAAGTTCGTTTAAGTACTCACAACGTAACGTTGGTATTGAATTTTTTATGCTGAAATTCACTTTAAAATTCTCATTCGGTATCTTGGATGGAGTGAGAGAAAAATGTCAAGAACTTCCAGACGTTTTGATCAAAATTTATTATTTTTTGCCACGGGAAATGTAGACTTTCAAACATTGGAAGTATGATGATTATTGACGGTGACGCGAACTCATTCTAAAAACGTATTGCGTGAAGTAATCTTGCGCTATAGCGAAAATACGTGTTATCTCGGCTTTGAGCCATCGAAATATGAGTCAGATATTTCGACTGTCCTTTTTGCTAGCGCCAAAACGCGGAGGATGAATGAAAATAAGGTCATTATTATTCGGTTCACGCTACGTCCAAATCTGCCTGATTATCAACTGTTCTCCATGACTCACGAGAAATAACTTTTAATTTGTTTCCACTACATCTTCCCATCTTTCAAAAGCTTCTCATTTGACCTTATCATGATATATATCTGTTTTCAAACAGCCCTTTTCGTTTGTAATAACGACTTCAAATGGTAGTTGACATGCATGAGAGGCGATACAAAACTCGGGCAGGACAAAATACCGTGCGCAGAGTACGTTCCCCCCGGAATAATTCTCAATGGTCAGCGATGACTTCAGTAACGGAGTGCCGCGCCGTGGTAGGGTAGCAAATTAATGAAAGACGAGCGACGCAAACATTAAAGCTCGAGTTCTTTTCCACCCGGAATGCTCTTTTTCCACCAGAAATAAATACGGCTGCATCCATCTTGGAGGAAATCAAAGCAAAAGTAGATAGGATTGTACGTAATTTTTTGCTGCATTAATTTTTGTGACACAACTGCCTGAAAATACTTGCTTACATAAGCCTATGATAGTCTGACCTAAAATATATCCTTAAAAATCCCCCTTAAAGTTAACAACCTAGATTTTCTTTGGCATCTAGTAGATACGATCTGGACGATGGTCCATATCGAATAATGATAATATTTTTTTACGACTTCGTATCAGAAAGTGAAATATCTTTCATCGTTAATAAATAAAATAATATTGTAGTTCTATGCAAAGTATATTTATTATATTTTCCTTTAAATGTAAAATCCTTTGCCTTTTTTATTTCTTTAATTTCTAACACTATTTCTATTTCTAAAATGTATTGTTCGCCACTATTTTCTCATAAGATAGTTCACCAAATCGAAACGACTAATGTAACTTTAAAGTGCTTTGACAGCTGAGGTCGTGAATTCCCACCGGTAATCAAACCTAGGACCGCCTTAGGTAGCGCGATAGCGCGATACCCACTTGGTTTTTCGAAAGTCACGCATAAATTTACGGATTATCTGAAATCTTTTACTAATCGAATCCGTATGCATAAGTAGATAAAATTAATCAGGAGAAAATGCGAAAAAATTTAGTTATTTAGATTTCAACCTCTCCTATTAAGCAACAATCAATTTGTCGAAGACTATTGTGCTATAAACATATATGCAAAACAATTTATAAGATACAAGCAATATAATATGTTAGAGCCAAATATTCACATTATCGCAGAAAAGATAATCATTATATATTATGTAAAGCTAAAAGTAAGATAAAATATTTAGGAAGACTTTTTCATAAAAAGAATCTCTCAAACCCAAAAACAGCGATAAATCTGGTCCTTTCAAATTGAACTTTTCGATCGCTAAAGAGGAACAAGATTCTTGCGAACTTCTTTATATATTGATGGTTTCAACTTTAACTATATTTTATAAAACTTAAATTTATTACTTAGTGAGGATGCGTAATCTGAGGAAAAGTTTGAGGGAGAGAGATGGAAAGTACTGGGAAAACTTGGGGAAAACATGGCTATGGCAACGAATGGGGAAGATTGGATGGAAAGATAAAATTAGTAATGAAGAATTGCTGTGGAAGATTGGAGAAGAATGTCAGAAAGAAATTAACAAGAGGGAGTTCAGAATTGGACGTATTATAAGGAAGAATCGTGCCGAGTAATGAATAATAGAAAGGAAAATAGAAGAAAAAGAAGTAAAAAACTGACTCATATTAAAGGAAGGAAGTATGCAGAAATGAAGAGAGAGGCTCAATATTAAATGCTGTTGAGACAACATTACGATCGAAAACCTGTCTTTGGACAGAAACGCCAAAGAAGAAGATAATACATTTCTGATGCATATTTATGCATTTGAGGACATTTATTACTTTTGAATTGCATAATTTGACATACTAGTTGCCTCATGCAAAAACTTCGCAGATACATCTACACACTGTAATTATTATTATGAACACTATTTACTCACCCAAATACATTTAAACAAACACTAAAATCACCATAAACGTTTACACCAATACTTAAACACCTAAAAAAATATGCCTCGCATATATCTCCACATATACATAGCTATCTCCACATCCAGTAACGAAACTCTACGGTCAAATTCAAATTTAACCTGATTTTTCGACCGAATTGAGCATTTGTCATTTGTTGGCCTATTTTTATTACACAAAGTGGGCAGCTTTCTCTTTAAAATGGTTTATCATTTATACGTTTTGATGGAGTGTGAAGGGAGAAAAGCGCTGGTCACCGAATACAGATGTTTATAATTAATATATATGGATTTTAATTAATGTTCTTATTTCTAGTAAAGAGACATACTGAAAATTATGCATGAAAATTCGAATTCTCTAAGGGGATACTCGAAAGGAATCGATTTAAGCTGCATCGGCCTTGAGTTTACTGATGCGAATTTCCATTAAAAAATCGAAAACGTAACACATCGAGTTTCTTTTCGAGTTCCAAGGATTTAGAGCACTGCGAAAGCATTTGAGATCGCATACGAATGTTCCTAAGCAGCTATTACAAAAGCACCCCTTTCAACTATCGAGGTGCAACTTAATGGAGCAGTGCAGACTTTCCTCCGCACTCTAGATCTTACTGCTAAAAGCCGTAACCTCGGAGACGTCACGGAACGGGAATTTAGTTCGCAAAGCATTTTACTGAAACGCAGAAAAAATAAGCAATGCAAAGGGGAAAAAACGCTTAACGCTTGCTTCTCGATTGCGAGCGACAATATAATAAGAGTTCGCAAAGGAATTTTCAAGGAAAAGGCCCAAAATTTTATTGAAGAATTTAATCGGCTTACTTATCTCTTACCTTCGCCAAAAGGGCGCTAATGTATAGCCGCCGGCGTGGAGTGGAAGAAAAAATAAAAAAGTCATTCGAAATGCAGTTTTTTCTGAGAATTAAATCGTAAGGAACATTATTGCGCCATAAACAATTTCAGCGAAAAATGAGGGAGATTACAATCCTTGCTAAAAACCAAGCCGAATAATGAAGTGGCCAATGAAAAGATTGCTGGACCCACCACAGTGGCTTGGATATTCGAATGTTGATTACATCACCATTGCTCATATAGAGATATAATTAATGAGCAAGAATAGTCCACATTTGTCACACATACATTGATCATATTACTCAGTTTTGCATGTTTGACATTACTTTATCCTTTACTTCATTAACCACATGAATCGTGGCTTTGAAGTGTACGATATTTCTGTGCGTCTATTTAATTAAATGTGAACGTAAATTACTGTTTTATGATTAAATGAAATGACTAATGTGCTGTATTTACACATAGAATTGTGTTGTAATACAGTGTAAGCATTATTATTATAGATTCTTCCAATATTTCGTACACCAACATTTCGAATTTTAGATTCTTTTTTATACTTTATTTCGCCTCGCATATGCCATTTTTAGTTGAATTTTTATTTTATTTCAATGTTTTATAGCGGTTTATCTCGCCCTTTTTTCCCTAGGTGTGATTTCTCGCAAGGTAGGTATTTTCTTTATCAACTTCAGGCAGAAAAATTAAAAGGACTTTTCCAAGATTTCCCACACACTCAACCCAAAGATTTTTTTCCAGAACCTATTCCAGCCATAATCGCACCGAATAAAGGGTTAGTTTAATCTAGAAGTGGGGAACCTGCGGCCTTAATGCCACATTTGGGCTTTTTGGGCGTTTATTGCGGTCTTATGGCGTCCTTCTGAAACAACTTCCTGTATTTAAATATTTTTCCGTTCTCGCACATTACGCCCAGTAAAAATTGGTCTCTTCCAATAAATTCAGTGAAAGAATTTTTTTTCCAGGGTAAGATTTTGATGTTTAACTATTTGAAGTAATAACGGCACAAGAAAATGTAATGGAAAGAGGATTTTTTGCACAATACCACTGTTCAAAATTTAATTGCAACCTAGATTTTGCTACACTCGTTATATCCTCAGGCAAAACTTTGTCATTATGGCAAGTTCTTATTTACTTAGGAGAGAACCACTTCCCGCTCTTATCCATTCCTCTTTCAACCTCCCATGAGCCCTTAATCCTTCCTGTCTTACTATCCCTGCCCCAACCCTTCTCTCTCCCTCTTGAGTAACTTGCCATAATGAAAATTTTTGCCTGAAGATGTTACGAGTGCAGAAAAACCTAGGTTAAAATAAAATTTTGAAGTGGGATTGCACAAAAACTTTTCTCATTTCCTGTTTGGGTAATAATCAACTCGTGAAACCGAATTGTTAGTCAAATATAAGTAAGACCTCTATAACGGCAATAAAATAAAAATAATATAAGAATATCAATAAAAATTAATTAATAAATAAATGAAATAATAATATGCATCATATAAGTGAGCGAACATACGAGCCTTTTATGTTTTATGTTTAGCTACGAGCCTTATGAACTAACATTGAGTTAAGCATAAAATAGTGCCAAAGATGTGAGACGAAGTGCCAAAATATCCCATTGCAAGTTAATGTTATCTTATGCTCATGAGCGCTGAGGAATGAATGAAAGAATTCCCAAAGGTGGCCGTGCATGGGGACAAAAACATGTGAAAGAGCATGTTTTAATTTAAGAACCGTCAAAGAACCCTTCATGAAGGAAATTCTTTAGAAGCACATTAGATATAATTAATAAATGAGCAAGCAAAAATAGTAACCTGCGACTAACTGAAAGAGATGCCTTTGAATCATAAGCTTGTGCTACTTAAAAA
Source organism: Pachydiplax longipennis (assembly GCA_036926295.1). Lineage (NCBI taxonomy): Eukaryota > Metazoa > Arthropoda > Insecta > Odonata > Libellulidae > Pachydiplax > Pachydiplax longipennis. The sequence continues at coordinate 22,437,069 of JAVFKF010000026.1, read as the reverse complement.
TTGAATTACAGTAATTATGGTCTCCATGAGCATAAGCAACGTTACTGCTGTGTCATTAACAGATTGTTTCTTAATTAATTTGCATTTTTCGTAACACATAATACGTATGTTACTCTACAAGAAAAAGCATCGGCGTTAAAGTTGGAATTCGGCCATTGAGGCGAAGGTTCGCTCGTTTACTACCATATGACCGACTTAGCGAACGCACAGCGTTTGCACCACCTAGCGCTTGTTTCCTAATATGGGTACCTGAATATAATATAATGTCACAGACTTCTTTTCTGAATTATAGATATCGATAATAAATTGATCTCGTATATGAAATTAGTTTCATATACATATTCATGTTTCCTTTATAATCTTTGTTTTGTATCTCTAATGCGGACGAATTACACGTTTCGTTGGATATAAATTGACGCACGTTTCTGAATCGTAACTAAATATATTTAGCCATTTTATTTTTTTGATGCAATTAGCATCGGTAACAGTGCGTGTAACTTGCAATCCGTCATAATCATGTACTTTTCCGCGGGGAAGTTCACTGGTGTTGAATTGATTTCTCAAATTAGTCATCTCTTTACGTTGATTCTATTCTCTGATAGCATCTCAATTTCTTACCTCAGGCGTGAAATGATGTTCTCTCATCTGAAAATTAACGGGCACTTTCATGTATTTATCGACGTCGCAACACTTATAAATCCTCTAAATAAAGACATTCATTATGATTGTATTCTTAACTTCTGTTCTCTAGGTAGAATAAATCACGAGCTTTCAACTTGAGGTTTTCATACTATTTATCCTTATACTGTAATTATACGTACATATGTATCTTCTTCCACGAACAGCACAATCAAAAATCTTGTTATTAATTGTATGCAGGAAACAAATCATGCTTATTTGAACCAAAAATTAATGCAGTAAAAACATTCCAGAGTCGAAATTCATGATATTCTAATTTACTTTCAGGTGCCCGAAGAACCAAAAATGCAGGAACCAACCGAGGGAAGTGCTCCGTTTAACAAGCCTATCCCGTGAAAGGGAACGTTATTTTGGTCTGTAGTCCATATATAGTAAAGCTGAAGCAGCAGTGGACATAAGCCCATAATTCTCTCCAAATCCCCTTTAGTAGTTAACCAACTTCCCATTGCCCAGTGCAGTTCCCTTCTCTGAGTTCATTTGTTTCCTGATGCCGAGTTTGCCCTTATCTGCGTCCGTCGGTAACGGCAGCGTCGTAACTCCCATTCCAGACATCCCTCAGGCCCCTCTGGTGCCACCATGGGGCGCCTTATGGAACTGGAGTTCCTCCGGAAACGAGGATGCAGACTGGATACCGTCAGAAGACACTGGAGATCACGAGAGCCTATACACCGTGCCCGTGGGTATCATAGTACTGCTATCCGTCCTCTACGGAGCTATATCTGTGGCAGCAGTTTTCGGAAATGCTCTGGTGATATGGGTTCATGTGAGTAATCTTCTAAAGTCTATTGCTTTTCCTTCTGCAGGATGCGTCACCGAAGGGATTTTCAAGCGTGTTAAGAGGTACTCGAGCAAAGGTTTTATTACATTCATCCTTTTATTTTATCACATTTTGATTGGTAGTTTTAATACCTCGATATATCCTCTGGGATTCGATATAAAACTATGTTCTCGAAAAATATTAGATTAAGATAGTCGGAAAAACTTGTTCTTCGCACCCCTGTAGGACCTAGTTATCTTAAGAGAACAAAAGATGGGTTCGAGACCATAAAGATTTCTACGAGAACTCTCTTCTCTAGCAAAAACATTGCAAAATCGAATAAAATATATGAACATTTTTTGGTTTATAATTAGCTTGCATAGTATGAACAGCTGCAAGCACAAAGTGCTTAGGATATTGCAAAATGCCTACACAATAATATTGTTAAGATATTATCATCCTTTTATAAAATAGGGAATTTCAATAGAGCGATTCGAGCTCGGAAATAGCGTATTAATTGATATTGACATTTTTTAATTAAATATTGTAAGAATACTACGTAGAAAAATAAAAATCGATGACTTAAAGCATAAAAAATCAATATTAAAGAAGTTAATGTTTTTATATATTGTCTACATCAGAGATAAATTATGCCACAGATATACTTTCATCAATTTTTCAGTTACGAGTGCCATATCATTGGTGTTATTTATATATTCATTAATTTATATATTTTCCGTATTTCAGTTTATGAAAATTCTATAGCTACAAAACTATCGATGCCGTTTCATATAATTCCTCACATATTATGCAAATTTTTGCATTTGAGAATCATACACATTGATTCTATTGCTATTGATTCTGCTATCCTACGTGGACATTTTCCACTCACAGCATTCTGAGTCAGTATTGGAGGAAAGAGAAAACTAACTCACTCCTCATCTCGACTATTCCTCTTTTAATCTATCTTTACTACTGAGGAGGGCCATGAAAACTGACGTCTTGTAGAACACGAAATGAGAGATTAATCAGAGATGAGTAAATTAAAGCGATTTATTTGTAAACTTGGAGACAATTATTATCTCCCTTGAAGTTTCATGAGAATACAGACTCTCTCAAGTTTGTGTTTCAAAATATAATATTCTGCTTTTCTTACGATATTGATACCCTCAGAGGTCTAAATAATACTTCTGGTGGTCTATTTGACTTCCGGAGTCGATTGAAGGTAGATGGATGTATGTGACTTCAAATATACTTATAAAGCACTTCAGAAAGAGAAAAGCAATACATTACATATGAAAACACAGACTTTAGAGGGATCATTTTCTTGGAACTCTAGGAAGATAATAAATATCTCCGGGTTTAAAGGTAAGTCGCTTTAATTTACTCATCTTTGATTGGTCTTCTCCTGAGCCCTAAGAGACGAATTTTTCTTGCATCCTCTCCTCAGCCCTGACGGTATATTTTAAGGGATATAGTCCATCAATCCCTTTCCAAAACTTTTGGGAGCTAACGGAGGAAGAGTTTCAAGGCATTCAAGTAAAGTTCATGCCCCTCTTAGGTAAAATCCTTTACAGAAATTTGGGCGCTAGTCGACGTTATACTTACGATAATTGGTTCTGTAGAAATTAAATTAGAGTTGCAACGATTTCCTGCCTTTTTCAGCAATTTTGTGCGCTTTTTTGCAGATTAAATTAAAGGAGTATTGCTATCTGGGAATTTATGTAGCCAATGATAACAAAAGTGCGGTTGAAATTAAAAAAAGAATATCTCAAGCGAAAGAAACATTCCAAAAGAACAGGACTTTGCTTACAAACAACCACCTCTCCATGGATGCTCGGAAGAAACTTGAAAAACCTTTAATATGCAGTATCACAACTTATGATTGTGAAACAGGGACTTAAGGAAAACAGAACAAATCAAATATTAGCAGTTGAAATGCCGATTTGGAGGAAATTCACCAAAACCATTTGGACACAAAAAAAAAACAAATGAACAGATGTTGAATGAAAAAAGGGGAAGTAGAGCTCTACTGGATACAATGAAAAGGAGGAAAAGAAATTCATCGGAAATTTATTGAGACACGATGAGCTGATGAAAATAGTTTTTGAATGGAAAATTTTGGATAAAAGGACGAGAGGAAGACACCAACCAACGCTTCAGGACGTAATGCACCGAGCAAATTGGAGTTCTTTCAAAGGAATGAAAGAGCTCGCAAGGGTTAGAGAAAAATAGTTTTTGACAGTAACAAGGAAGCTGCGTTTAGTTGGATGATGTTAGCAGAGTATCCATGAACTCACCTGGAGGATTACGTTTGGGTCATTTCGAAATAATTATGTTGCCCAATGGCAACCAATTTCATTATTTACGATGTTACCTATCCGGAAATGAAGTGTTGAATTGAAGACTTTAGAAAAATACATATTATTCATTAATTCCTGTCTGTATTTTCTGAAGATATTTGGAATAATTCGATGAAATTTTATTTGTTCCGATTAATCTGCACACGGAAGTACGTCTCTCTCGGACTGAGCGTTCCCCCAAAGGGAACTTGGAAGAAATTTCCGGGAGATCCCTCGGGATATAACACGCACGATTAAATGGAATGGAAATCTCACGTAGAGCCTCGTATTATAAACTGCAGAGGAATCTCTTTTAAAGAGGAACACCTGGTGTCGAGAGTTCGGGGAGTTGGAAATTCTCTCCGGGAAGTTTAAACTCTGTTACGGCACTTGAAGAATGTAGGGAAAAGTTTGTGAAGCAATGAGGCTGAAAGATGCTTCGGACGTGTGTGTTTATTAAGTTATGCTCAAAGACGTGACTGGGGCTAAAGGAGTGAGGAAAGGGAATTTCGGAGAAGGTGGTGATAAGAAGTCCAGGAAACATGACTAATGAAGCAAGGGGAGAAAGGAAACGGGCAATTAAGGCGCTAAGGAGAGAGAAGGAGGAAAATGATAGATGGGATACAGAGATAATCCTATCGTAGCTAAATAGGCTGCATAGATCGTTTTTCAACGCTAACACGATAGTTCATGAAAGAGTAGTGATTTTAACCCTTACTTTGCCCAAGTCCGATACATCGCACCCCTTTCTGCATGACGCTCCCACTACTGAGAAGTTTTTAGAGAACCTTTTAGAACTTTTAAGCTCATCCTACCATATTAATGGCGCAACATTAGTATTCGTAAACCAACAAAAATATGTGTCTCTTTTTATTAGCAATTTATCCTTTAAAATGCACATTCATAATGCGTGTGTCAGCTGATAAAACTCTGAGGCTATGTAACCGCGTTCTCAGGGCAAGTCTAAGAGTTGTCTAACAAATGTAATCAACATGATCTAGCTTAACTTGGAGGAACGCCATAATGAAATACATATTAAATTACTTGGTAGTTTCCTTGAAGGAACCTTGAAGATGACTCGCGAGATACGAAACAGGTCGTGAAGCAAAATTTCTTGTACCAAGTAATTTCATATTTATTTCAGATGTCTTACATTTTAAGTTAGTTCTTCCGTTAGTTGGGTACTTTTGCGCGGTGCAAAATCCGCATGAGAAGGGTTTGATCTTGAAGCTAGAGCGCGTACAACGCTCGATAGAGTTAAATAGCAGTACGGAGGTGATCAAAAACCTCAGCTCGGAATCGCCTAAGATCCCAGTACAACCCTAAGCTATTTAGAAATTTTTAAACAGCAATTTACATTATGAAACACGCGACATTGTAATTCCCGTACTCAGCGAACGCAATTTTTGCAGCATGAATTAAAATATAATCTACCTTGTTCATTCTCATTTCCAAGAGAAAATGTCGCGATAATCACTTTACCATTGTTTTTTTCTGCCGTATAAAAAAATTGGTTATTTACCAAACTTGCCCTTCGCAGTCCTGGAAGGTTTTCTAGATATCATTTGATGGTGGCTGGCAGTGAAATAGTTAGTACGGTAAGAGTAAAACTGTCAAAGGCTATATATAAAAGAAAGCATAGGAATTCTTGACTGGGAGAAGAATGGCAAAAACTTTTCCTCAATGCATCTGAAGCAGCTTGAATATTCCCTGCTATTTTCATCGCCCTCCCGATTACTTAAGAATAGTTCCATTTCCGAAACTTCCGTCCCTTCATCATTGTCAAAATATACTTTTCTTCTAGCTCAAAGCCGCCATAAATTAAAAGTTTCTGAGAATATCGTCCCGTAGAATATAGAAAATTTAATTATTCGGCAAATACTATTTTTAAATACGAATTTTAGATAAATAATTACGTATTCCATTTGAATGTTGAAAGATAGCCTCTAAAATGTTTGTATATTTAATATTCAAGAGTTTTTTACTGAATTTTATTCGTATGTAAGATGTTGCCTCTAAAAAACAAGTCCATATTTTGAGGTAATGGGGGAAAAGAGTTTGTTCTTGCAATCCATTGGGAAACGCACAGCAGGCGGCAAGTGCTGAAACAAATTGTGAGAGAGGCTCCAGAATGATTGGTATGCTTTGAGAGGATAGCCGTGTTACGAAAGAATGCTAGTACTGCGTGGATTTCTCTAAGATTTATGAGCTTTGAAATCTCTCTTCCAACTGGCAAGGACGGTGAAGATTTTCGAATGTGTTTCGTGATTTATTCATTGAATAGCAGATTAATGCGTCGCTGAAGCAAATATCAGAGTTATTACATTGCGTATTCCATTAGGAAGTTGGAAAACTGCTTCTCAGATTTTCGCCGAGTTATAAGTTGACGCGGAAGATTCAGCTAACCGAATTGGATTCATGAGCATGTCTCAAGTCTGATTCGGAATGCACCACATCTAAATCCTACACAAACGCATCTATTAAGCATGCTTCCGGGGTAAATAAAGTTCTCTTCTGTTATATCACGCCTTCATATTTTCCTATCCTTCCATACAGTTTTTGTCTCAAACATCAGTTACATCATTTATACGTTCCCTTTTACGAGTATTTTCGTCATTAGTTTATTCAGAACTCAACTAAAGGGTGGAAAGAGGATTTTTGAGGAGATATTCCCTGGATAAACGAAAATGAGGGCACGTAACGACATGAATGTTTAATTAATTTTTTTGCTCAGGAAACTCAGGAATACGTCTGAATAAGAATCATCACTCGTTCATTAAGGCAGACCTAAATGAAATTCTCGCTTAAAATTTGAAAGGCCTGAAGCCATCTCTTACATGTTTTTAAAGGGGGACATATGCTTCATTTGCTTCCCCGAATACGGCAAAGTCGTTTCTTCTCTCGTGGATCCTATCATCAGAAAAATCAAGTACCTCTCTTACATTCAGAATAGGCATACGTGATTTTTCTTGAGCGCTACTAATATACGGCCATTTGAGTTGGAAATTTTACCTATAACGTAATTAAATAACGAGAAACGTGGGAATTTTCATAACATAACTGACTTGAATAAGTGTATTTGTATATATGCTATAAATGTACTTACAAAAAAATCAAACGAAAGATGTAAACAGAACATTCCTAAAGATTGAAACGAAATCATGACGAAAAACTAAAATACCCATTGTTTCTTTGTGATGATTCATTACTGCTTCCTCTAGCCATTTTGGGCAAATGTTTAGGATCATCACAGTATTTTATTATACTTAATACAGCATTTTTCTTCAATAGTAGTCTAATCAATCTTTTATTCAATTTGAGATACTTCCTAATGGGCATGATCGAAAATTCTTAGAAAACAAAAATATAGGTTATCTGAGATGTATGTCTGTAAAATGTTATTAGTGACAGTTTCTAAAGAATAAACTATCCTATTGGTATCCGTAGAATTGTTTATTCTTTATAAGTTATCATTCTAAACGTAGTAGAAAACAAAATTTAGGTTTTAACAGCAAGAAATCTAAAATAAAACGAAATCACTTTTTGTCAGTACTAAAATTTCAAAAATCGACCTTCTTGTTGTTTATTATATGAAGGTAAAGAAAATAGTCTATTTTGCCCTATTTCTGTAAGTGATCTATTATATATTTCACTTGAGTGCTAGTCATCTTGCATCGAGGAAGATTTTTATAGCATTATAGCGAAAATTAAACTTTTGAGCGATTGAATACAACTTTTACTTTGAAATATCTCCTTGAAAATTCATTTTTTCTGTGAGTTTTTTATGGTAATAATCCCATAGTAACAAATCACATATCCTCGAGGTCAAAAACGTCATAGATGCATGGACACGTACTATTTGCATAAATATATGCATATCTCGTAACTAGGCTCACTTTTTATTATTCTCTAGAGCTTCAAGGATAATGGAGATGATACACAGTGCTGCTATAATGCAAATTTTCCCTTGCGAGAATAGTTTCCTTTGCCTCCTCATTCGGTCCATTCCTTTCTTAAACACGACTGTAAAATCATTCATTACGAGTAAGAATAAAATCAAAATTATTTTACTGTAATACTGACGTATATTTCTAATAATAAATTAGTAAGTTTCACAGTTGGTGAACATGAATACAAAATGCAGGTTTCTAAGTCTTAACAAACTGCGACATTTTCAAATGTCATTAAATGAAAAACCAATAAAATTCTATTTCATTTGATCCTTTAGCTCACCATAATACTGACCCTTTTCTTACTGTCTATAAGAAAACAATTTACCCAAATAAGTACACTATAAAATTAATGAAAATACCGAGTACATTCTATATGAGTGAAACATACAGAAAATTTTACTGCAATGAAACATCGAACATCAGAACAGCAGAAATGTGTTCCCTTACTTTAGCCAAGGAAACGAGCGAGTTTTGTCGATTTTAGGTAATTGAAGGCCATTTAAGTAAAACGTGAATTTATTAAATAGTGCCCATAGATATATCTATACAAAAACTGAAAAATGATCGTGATAAGTTTTGTGTCCGACCACGTCGGATCGATTTAATCCTACATAAAACCTCATATAGGGTTCTGTCTCTGTAAATTGGGTTGTAAACGATGAAATTTGTCTCTCGGCTCGTAAAAGAATTTCTTCTGCCCCTGGGAGTTTCGTTCCGACGATAAATTTTGAATTAAACGACCTCCGGCGTTTCATCGTCGTGTGGAGGACATCCGCGCTGTTTCTTTCCCGTAGTGTTCGGTCGAGGATTGTGTTTCAAGCCTTAAATTTTCATTAATTCCCTTCCGGAATCTTAGCTATAGAGCTCCGGAAAGAGCTTGAGCTAGAAGGATTGACGGTGGAAAAGAAAACCCTGACGCGGCCGGAAATCGAACCCGAATCTCCTACTTGGTCTGACCCAGGAACAGGAAACTTTTCATAGTTCATGAATCAATTACATCCATAAATATAAAAATCAAACTTATTATAAATGAAATTTTAAAACATACTCTTTAAACAAAACTCATGCACTGAAACATGTCTTAAGTAAAACCTTTGTAAAGTGGAAACTTGTAATATCCCGAAAAAATATTTTGTTCCCGGTGTGCGATATAGGATTTTCGTGTATTCCAACCTCGTAAGGCAAAGGGTTTTAGGATACTTGGCACATAAGGATGTACATCCAGGAAAAATCCCATGCTGTCTGACTATTTTCGTGTCCGTTATATCCCAGAATCGGGAGACCCAGGTTCGAGTCTCGGTCGTCTGACTTTTTCGCTTTAAATTACTCCCCTAACATAGGCCTCCGTATACCAAAGCGGATAACGTATTCGCCTTTGGTCGAAAACTGTTTCTGTTCGATATTTCCAGTGGAAGTCCGGATGTGCAGAATGACAGCTGTCGAAGCACCTTCATTAAATGTACATACATTTGCATAAGTCATCCTTTAACAATGGGCGTGTGTACCATGCGTTACTCTTCGGTCATTTAACGAGAAAGGAATGGATGGGAAAAGGTAGCGTGCGATGGTCTCATATTTAAGCCGGTTTTCCGTTTCGCATTTAGAGGCGTAAGCTGTAGTTTGCTGAATCCTTTCTGAGGGCTCAATCTGGATATCACGATATCCTGTTCACCACGGGATCGTGGTGAAAATGATCGTGGTCAAATGCCGTGGGCGCAATTAGGGGAAACATCTGCCGCGCACGCATTTCCCTTAGCCTTCGGACAAATTTTAGCATAACTTCAAAGCGTCCCATCGCCTAAGGGAGGAATTCTGGCCGAAAGAGTGACAGGCATTTAAGTGCGGATAGGGAAAGTCTGCGAACTTTGGATTCCATACTGGCGGGATATGGGAAATCGAGTTTCGTGGGGCTCGAGTTATGAGATCGGCATCGGATGAAGCATTCATGTGTTTCATGAGTTACCGGTTGAGGAATCTTCGACGGTGGCAAAGAGTAAATTCGCAGGCTCAAATATTGAACAGAGTGGATGTTTGGGAAGCATTTTGTTGTCATAAACAACCGCCGTTCGAATATCTTCCGTGTGTTCTAGCTTCCATTCTATATTGAAAATGGTAATACTATAAATAATTGTTGTACTCATCGACGAGTGTGCGTCGACTGTTCCGGATTTAGTGGAATGACGATGAATATAGAATAAATAAGAGAAATAGATGCTTGAACGAATAGTTTTAAGGACTTATTCTTTTCGCGAACGATTCGCGACGGTAAAAAACTAGAAAAGTAGCTCAATCGTTCGGTTTTTACACCCTTGCTTGCTTGCAGTTTTTACATACCTGTAGAATATAGTGCGAACGTGAGATTCATCCTGCGTGGGAGGTCATCGGTCCGAGGGCTGGTTGAATAACATCTACATACATAGCTACAGTACACGTTGAAGAGAGAATGAGGTGACTAGGCAAAATGAGAAGTGAGGTAGTTTGCCCTTCCTTTAATCATTATAAAAGTGCACTTCAAACCACTACTAATTTACTAATATAAAAATCTATAGTTAGATATCAAAAAACTTTTTAGTATAAATTAGTCAGATAAATTTAGCGGATGACGAGGATGAGCAAGAAAGAAAGACAATGCGATCTCCAGTTTAGGAATTTTATGAGAAACAACGGACAAAGCATCGTATATCAAACTGAATATGTAGTCATTTCGATTGAAAATAAAAGAGCACAATTCGCTCATCAATAATGTAAGTACACCACGCAAGCGCATACTAGTTACTCTATGAGTAATTATTATTCATTGATATCAAGTATCTAATCTAAAAATCTATAGTTAGATTCAATCATGAAATAGTTGGCTACATCCAATATGTGATAATTTCAAAATATACGTAATGACCTATACACGCGATCTCTGTGTTCTCCTTTGAAATGGAAGCCGCAATTTCCGGGTACACAATTTTGATAGTTGCCCCTGGCACCAGGCAACCACCATTGCACGATTTTTCCTGAAATAGGGAAAGCCGAGCACAGGAATTTTAGCTTATGAATTCCCGTATGTGGTCCATCTAGCCACTTGCTTATGAGTTACTTCGCAAAGTGAGTAAACTTTACAGCTTTTATTTCCAATTTAACGCGTATTTTTGTAATAAATAACGCTTCTCATCATAATTTTTTTAGTAGGGTAGGACATAAACATTACTTATTTAATTGTAAATTCGAATATATTTTATTATTCTGCATCTCAATAGCCAACTGTTTATGCGACACTAAGAAATTCTACATTCATGGGCACAATTTTTGCTGTGACGCAGTTCTTGGCTACCCTTACGTCAAACTTTTAATTGAATCCTTAAAGACTGCAAGAAACGGACTCAAATGAGTTATTTGTCTATTATATTACTTTGAAGGGGAATATTTTGATTCGATTGGATAGATTGTGATTTCATAGGCGTTATAACATGAGCTATATCAATTAAATTGCATTCTGGAGGTTCAAATCAGATATACTTACCTTAGAAATTTTTCCAGTTCTCCAAAAAAATTCTCCAAATGGAATCCCCAAAATAATCTTTATTTTAGGTCATGATGATTCTGAGATTTTTTAATTCTGTTGAGAAAAATATAAGTACGTTTCAAGTTTTTATAAAATGAAAAATTATACAAAACATATTAACAAATTTATCGATTCGAATCCAGACGCACTCTTTATATCGTTCACCCTCTGTTTTCATTGATTATATTTGGGTAAATTCCTCGGATGCAGTATTGTTTAGAACTGTTTACAAGCTTTTCAGTTTCTAACTCACCAATGAAGATTCATTTTTATGCATTCCTGTAGGAAAATGATTGCATTAATATTTAGAATGAAGTTATATACGTTTTCCTCAATTACGCACGATTATCTTCCATATGAATGTTTCTAATTTCTACGAACCTTTCTTTGATAGTTCCAAAATTCAGAGTGTTATATCAATAAATTTTCCCCGCGTCAGAAGATGCTTGGATTTACGAAATTTCCCCGGCGTTTTTGACTTTCACTTTCTTTCATAAGATATGCGCGGTTTTCTCGAGGCCTAGAAAGGAAGATGAAGGAAATATTAGACTAAAATATGTCACTCTAAATCCAGGAATATATTCCATTTCTAGAAAAAGCACAAATTTCGTATGCATCCCTGTAATCTTATTTTCGCATCTTCTATTTATTTACATACTTCATTCGTTAGCTTTCATACTAAACTACTTTGAAGAGTTTTTGAAGTAAAAATAGCAAGTTTTGAAGGAACTGTTCTTGAATTTCTTCGAAAATGTATTTTAACGGAAGCAGTTGATTGTCCCAACGTTTGGTCAGCTCTGTCTTTAAACATCTCAAGAACCCAAATAAAATGTTCGACAAATTGGCATTTTCTAGGGAGATAATTTGAATTAATAGCGAGGGCTATTTTATGATTAATTTTATGTACATACCACAGTCTTTAATAATTACTCTTCGTTTTTTAACAACTGTTGGAATGAATTGAGTATTTTAATATTCAAGCCTCCTCAGTTTTATTCGAAACATTAAATACGAATGTAATAGTATAACTAGTCCTCTCCATACAATGTTTATGTATGTATGAACTGTATACCAAGCTTTGCACGAATGATGGAGTAATTTTATGAGTTAACCTATTTAAAATCGTTATAATTATTTAGTGTTAACAAAGAGCTGCACACCATACGTTGATTGAATAAAAATTACACGCCCCTTATAAGGCAAGGGTATTCTTATCACCGATAAATTTTCAGCGGTTAGATGAGCGAGTTTTGATTAATAATATTGATACTTTCGTAAAGTTTTTTTCATAATCAACAAATGTATCTGTATTAATATAAATCAATGTATATGAGACATTTCTCATGTTATCTTCTGCTACATATTAACAAATTTATCGGTTTCTACGTTTGGTCTATATATTTAACGCTCTTAGTAAATTTTAGTGACTTAATTAATCCCTTTTCATTTTCTTTTTTCAATTTAACTGTATGGATTCAAGTTTTTAAAAAATTATTCCTAAATCTTTTATTAATTTATTGATGATTACATTATCCATCATTTCATAGATTGTAAATACGTATATTCAAATTCTGTATCATGAGCCATGCGCAGTCTGTTGCGTATAAAAATTTATCGAGAAAAATTATCCTTTTCCCATGTAAAGACGAGCTACAAATAGTTTTCTGTAGAGACAGCTTCACCAAAATTACCTGGGAATTTTCCATTGAGGAAGCTGTGAGGATAATATTTCCGTAAAAATTCCGCGTTCATTTTCGTCGTTGGCCCTTGGCTAAATGGAGCCGAAACAGCGATCGCCCAAAGCGTCATCATGACAAGGACGCCTATACGATGCGCCCTTGACACCCGCATTTAGCACGGAATTTACTCTCCACAAATTCAGACACGCCCAGTGGGTAAAACGGAGGTTGGTAAGGGTACTCAGGAGGCGTGGCTGTGAGGATTTATGGCACTCCAGCAAAGGAGTAACAAACACGAGAGAGCGGGAAGTAATTGCCACAATTTTTCGATCGATAAAACCCGCTGAAATGTTTGTAGAGGGCTCTACCAACTTATCGCGCTTCGCTCCGCTAGATTAGAATAATCTCTACTTTCGGGATATGGTGCGAGTTTTTAGAGAGAGTTTCCCGGCGATTGCGTGTTAATTCTCCCGCCGCGTGCCCGCGGTCCGTAATCACTCCATGTATTTATGATAGCCTTTAATAGTCCGTCCATATCATTTACGACCACAGTTTTCATTAAAAGTCTCACGGCGTTGAAAATTCAAGTGTTGAGGGTGGAATTATAAAAGAGCCTGTAAAAAATTATTTCCTGGTTTGAAAGAAAAGGAATTCGGCAGTCAATGAAATAGAGGAAACGGAATTTTCCAATCGCCGAATGCCGGACTCCCATTTAAGGGAGTTTCTGGCCGTCGCACCTGGCATTAATCCTTTTATTAGGAATTGTGCCCTTCGGTCGCCGACATTCGGCGATTGGGGAATTCCTAATTTTCTCTTATTCCCGGATTTCTTTTCGTTTAATTAATATTATTGTATAAACATTACATTGCATTACGTAACATCCGCCCGCATCATATGAAGCCACTAAAAACCCCAACCTTCACAGTAAGGTTTTACCGAAAAAGTAAGTGATTGAAAAATCTAATAATTTCCGTTGGATTTCTCCAATTAAATTCAACAAAATGAACAGGTCAATAAAAAATTTATCCTATTTCAACCTGATGTATTTAAAAAGGTTTTAATCGGACCAATGAGCAAAGATTCTTCTCAAAAATTTGAATTTTTACGTCGCATCTATCAATGATTTTATTGTATGTTCTTTAAGGAGGAAATTTACAAAACTAATATCAACCTCCTGAAGCTTTTTCTTCAAAGCATCAGATAGCATCTTTATGAAGTTGGAGATGTAGACGTTTATCAATTCCTTGGGCACCCAGATGAAAGCACAAAGAAATGAGGGTACCAATATCTCGCTAGCCGTTTGTCAAAAGATCCGAGGATTTCAAATGGTAATTACTGAATCAAAGTTAATGAGCATCCTTCATCTTAGCTCGTTACAAACTCATTCTTGTTTTCCTCTTCTAATTTCCTCTTTTCTCGATTACGTCAAAGGAAGTTCATTACGAAAATAATTGATTTAATTTGCTCATAATACGTTAACTAGAAACTCCCTGTTCCTAATCAAAGTAAAGACCTATTCAAAGTGGTCACTTCACGGGTATATTTTCAAAGAATCCGTTTAAGAACTATCTATTGCTCTATCATCATAAGAAGTTGCTCTACGTAGGTGGATCATATTTTCATTAAGGAATCATTTAAATTTTAATGTTAACTTTTTCATCCTCATTTATAGTCCGGTCACACTTTATTCATAAATACATATTATATTTTCTTCTAATTGTAAGCAGTAGAACAAGTACATATAAAAGCTTTTCCTGCAGTTTAGTCACGAAAGTGGTTGCCTAAATTAAGAGTTCATCAAATCACAAAGCTACCCTCTTAAGTCAAGAGGTTGCAAACACCCTGGAACCAGAGGAAGTGAATTCACTTAAAGAAAACCTTGTGGATTTGAACCAACCAACTCAACCGAACTCAAACAGTTGTCGAGTTAGTTCATAAAAGATTCGCCCAGAATTTCATTAGAATTCATGCTGCACAACTATTTCGCTAAAATGGAATAATTTTCATCAGCGGATTCTTCACTTGAGTAATACACTTGAAATACCGAATCAGAGAATAAAACCATCCGAACGGTTCGAACTTTATAGCCTGTTGCAGCAAGAGTGCCACGTGATTTGACAAGCGAGTAAAATTTCATTTGAAGACTCCCATTTTCCACGAAAGTATTAATATACTAAATGTCCACAAATATAAGAGGAAACCATTTCTAAGAGGAATGCGAATCTAATGCTATCCCTTCTCCTTGGAACTCCAAATGAGAAATGTTGTAATTATGAAAGATAATTACTGATGGTAAATATTCTAGAATTCAGTTCATTTATAAAACCAGCAAAAATTGTAAATGTAAACATATAAAGATTTATCACTATTCCTTTACTTGCTGAAAGTATATAGTAGATATTACTAGTATTAGATATTTTTATTATTAGTAGAAATTAAAAATTTAACTTAAAATAAGAATATTCTGTGAAAACGTATTCCCAATTTTATTTTTAGACACTCAATGTAATGTAATAATAATTCTGGTTCGCCCATAAAAATAAACATCCAGTGATACAATCCAATTAAAGTCGATGATTTTGCTTAAGTTTTTAAGACAAACTTTTCTTCCGAAGTCCGGAGGGGAGATAAAAAATCACCTTGGATTCGTACAAATACGGTGATTAAAAAACGGCCTTTTTGAAGGAAATGTCGTAACGAAATCCTTAACACGTGAAAACGCAAGGACAAAGCGACCCTAAATTAAAAATTTTAGGGTCGAAAATTACTTTTCTTGAGTTTCGAGATCGCCTCCTTGATCTCGAAATTCTGAGGGGAAAATTAGCTTTAGATTGGTGGAGAGAGAAAGGAAAGAAACCCGCATTTTTAAGCTGGCTAATGATTCTACCTTTTCGCAAAGGAAAGTGAATTTTGCTTCCGAGAAGAGATTCGCACTTCATCCCCTTGTATTTCCCATTACCTTTCGGCGTTCCCTCTTCTTGATAGGAAAAGAAGCCGATGCGAACAACTTCCTGACACCGCTTTTTCCTCTAAAATTCCCATCCTGCGTGAGGAAATCTCTTTAGCTCAACAGGTCCTATCCTCCTCTATTCCAGAACGCTTTAGCTCGCCTCGATTACTTGCGAATAAATAATTCCACCTAGTCCGCGAATCCTGACTGGCAGCTTTCTTTTTCAGAACCAAAAACGGAAAAAACTTCATATTCTTTTAATCATACACGATGTCAATTATAATGATATAAATATTGCTATTCACCAGCGATCAATCGGAATCGAAAATCAAATCTTTTTGGGTATTGGGATAAGAGAGTTTTTTACTTAATTTCGGAAGAAACGATTCATTAAAGTTTCTTTCTCAAAAGTCAATCTTTCATTTCTGGAACTAATTATAAGTAGATAATTAGTTACAGATTATAATTATCAGTAAAACTAAAACCTATTGATCTTAATATCGCCTAAATGTGGTATTTAATGTAAATATATTTTACGTATCTTTTGGAAATTGGAGCTGAAATGGAAATCTATTATCTACACCCCTTCTTCCGTTGAAAGTTTTGGGTGTTTCTGTATCAAAAAGAAATCAGCTGAAAGGCGCAACTAGACTTATGATAATGTTTATATTATAATTAAGAATTTAGGACTTGTAATTTAATTTAATTCAGCATTTATAATTGAGAATTTTAGGACTTGTGTACGAATATATAGGTAGATAGATGAATTAAATAAATTGTTCCCTTTATTGCTTAAACCTTTTTAGTATTTTCATAAAAATTATATGCCACTCTTTCATAGATATTTGTATTAATCATTCCACGATTTTTTGTTATTAAAAAACTGTGTCCCAAACCAAAATTAACTAAAAGTAGTGAATTATAATTATTACATCAATCAGAATCTAGAATAGTATCGGAATCGTAAGTTTAGAGAAATATCGGGATTTGGCAAATCTTTAGGTATGATCCCATCTCTAATATTTACATCCAAGTACTATCTTAAAATTACATATCCAATTCGTATACAAAGTTAAACATAATTTCTATAAATGATAGTTCTTCTTGCCTTGAATAATATTTGAAAAGGAAAAACATACGTATGAGATAAGATGATGAAACATCAGTGCATACAAATGTGTTATAATGAGAAGATTTCTTCTTACCCAAGCTATAATAATACAATCTGATTCTAAGTATTGACTTATTACCTAAATTTATGTGAGAGATAAATGTGTATGGGTATTGGATTAAATAACGAAATGAATATGGAACCGTATCCATTCTGAGCGCATTAATTATCACTACGAACAAAATAGATTTAATGTAAAATATTTCGACTCTAGAATAGTATAAGATACTTTTATTTTCGTAAATATTT
Organism: Pachydiplax longipennis; assembly: GCA_036926295.1. Lineage (NCBI taxonomy): Eukaryota > Metazoa > Arthropoda > Insecta > Odonata > Libellulidae > Pachydiplax > Pachydiplax longipennis. Next base: position 22,419,716 of record JAVFKF010000026.1, on the reverse strand, counting down.
TCGAGTATAGAGCACTCATCGCTGACGTTTCCTTATATTTGATATAATACCAACCTTTCTGGCACTTATTTTTGGATAAAAACACATTTTTAATAAACTTTTCAGTAGAATCTGTGCTTTTCTCGTCTCTATTGGAAATTCCCAGTGGGTAATCACCACATATCGGCTAACTTAGTAATTTTTTCTGTTATAGGTTGAATACTTCTTGACTCTGTCTTGTTGCTGTTAAAATTTTAAGAACGTAAATTCTATATGATAACCTGACACTAACGCACAATTTTCTTCTCTCAGTTGGGCTCTTCCCAGGCTGCATCTGCCCACTTCAGACGCAAACAGCTGCAGCGACAACTTAGACAGGAGAGCTACGGCGGAGGCAATGGCGGAGGAACCAGTGGTCTGGGCAGTGGAAGCGGTCGCCGAGGTACAAGAGGATTTCTTCCTCCCTGCTCTCCCCCACCGTGTCCACCCTGCGGACCCTGTTCTGCAGCATCTCCAACGGACTGTTTCATTGCGAACCTTGCGCTGGCTGACGTTGTTGTAGGACTCTTCTGCGTTCCTTTCCAGTTCCAGGCTGCACTCCTTCAGAGATGGGACCTCCCGAGGTTCATGTGCGCCTTTTGCCCATTTGTACAGGTGAGCTGTTCCGTCGAAAAGAAATACACTCTAATATATAGAGTAAGGATAAGGTAGATCTCTCAACCCGGCTGCCCAGTAAGGGAAATTTGAAGCCGATCTTAGAATTTAGATCGTTTTACCTTACTTGTTTCCGCGGCAATTCAAAAGTGGCTGTGAGGTGGAACTCGAAATCATAGCTGACAACTTACATATGGAGGATAAAGGACATCGGAAAATTATACAAAGCCAACTAATAAGAACTATTTGTAATTTAGTATCTTCGTGTGTAATTACGTCAGCCTAAAATTTCCATACTTGGGCAGGCTTCTTTCTAAGGAAGATGCTCAACAGAGATTATAAAAAGGATAGCATTAGGGAAAGAAGCATTCATGAAGCGAAGACAACTGATGACGAAGGGTCTTGATAAAGGAATCAGGAAAAGATTGGTAAAATTCTTGGTGTGGAGTGTAATGTTGTACGGGTGTGGAACGTGGACGTTAAGAAAATAGGATATTAAAAAATTAGAGGCATTTGAGTTGTGGGTATGGCGTAGAATGGAGAAAGTAAGCTGGGTCGATAGAAAAACGAACGAGGAGGTGCTAGAGATGGTTGGGGAAAAGAGGGTAATAATTGAATTAATTAGAAATCGACAAAAGAAATGGGTGGGTCAAGTATTGAGAGGAGACGGATTACTGAAGAAAACGATAGAGGGGAAAATGCTAGGGACAAAGACAGAAGTTATTAGACGGAACAAGTGGTAGGATAAATTACCAGGAATTGAAGGAGAAGGAATTAAACAGGGAATGTGGGGGCACATACACCTACCGAAAGGTATAACACTATTATTATTCTTGGAAAATCGCTTTTCAAAAGAGTATATAATTACGCGTACTCTTTTGTCCGTAGGTCCTTTCGGTGAGCGCCAGCGTGCTAACCCTCACAGCAATCGCCGTCGACCGTCACCGAGCAGTGCTGCGGCCGTTCTCCTCATTATCTGCGGGTGGCAGAGGGACAAGCAGAGGAGTCGGAGGGAATTGCTGTCGATCAAGACCATCCTCCAGGGGCCGTGCTCGACTCACTGTTGCCGCCATATGGGCCGCAGGGGCATGTCTGGCAGCTCCGATGGCTCTGGCTCTTGACGTCACGGAAGTTCCTATCGGAGGCTCGGACACCGGTGCTTCGGCCGGCGACAGCGTGAATTGGTCGGGAATGTGGTCCGATTTGGAGCCAATGGACGGGTCGTCCCTTTTCTCTACTCCTATGTCCATTATGGTTAGTTCATACTCCATAGTCTATGTGAATGAAAGAGAAATAATGACACAGTTGCTGAAATGGTTATTAAAATATTCGTCCCATTGGAAAACTAAGAGAGTTCTAAGAGAAAGAAAAGTTATTTGGTATCTTTACACATAAGGGTAAATAAATTCCAAATATAAATATATTCCAGGATAAATTCTAAGGAGAAACGGACTGACGGAAAAAATCTGACAGAACAGGGAATGCCCCTTGCCTTGCCCTTGCCAACAAAGTTCCCAAAACGGTCTGAACAATTGTTCTGGTCGGATAGCTTAGTTGGATGAAGTAGCCTCCCAGACAGAGAAAGATCCCGGGTTCGTTTCCCGGTCCCGTCAGACTATTTTCTAGTCCGTTTTTCCTTTAGATCTAAGAGGTATGTAGTCCATCAAAAGTCTTGGATTAGAGAAATCTTATATGACTTAATTGACCAGTACAATTCGTTAAGGATGTATAATAACGAAAATCACTTCAATAGGCAAATTTTAATCCAAAGAGAATGTTACTACTACCTTTATTGATCCTAATCAATTTGTGATATGCCTTAACCAATATTTGAACCTGGAGCCTCTGTGTTGCCAAGCTAGTACCATGAACCCTACCCACAGAAACTGGATAAAAAGAAACCAAAGTAAAGCAACGGAACTGTCTGATCTTCTAACGAAAATAACATCTTCCTTTGATATAAAGAAGCGTTAGTCCTCTATTGAACGTTGCATCAATCTGCTTTAACGATCGTCTTCCCAGGTAATGGGATGGAAATTTATGTCTTCATGCAATTTGTGCACTTTCAAAAAGCTTCTCTCAGCCGTTCCATGTCGAATTAAGTTCCACGTAAGTCGCTTATGCGGGGTGTAAAAGTTTATTCCGTAATACTTAGCTCCTTCAATGGCTGTGCGGCATTAAAAAGACTTTCCACCAAAGATAAGAGTGACTTAAGAAAACATTTTCATGAAGAACCTTTGATTTGAATATTTAGGATATGCACTCTTTTTTCGGTATTTGTGAAATGACTTTATCGTAAGCAAAGAAATACGTTGAGACGTGGATATGCTGTGTAAATCCCTGGAAGCTCATTCTATGAGAATTCTCAGAATGTGAAATAATTAAATGAAATACCTCTTTCCCGTCCAAGAAATAGCATAAATATTTCATGATATCGATCGTATAATCCATTTCAGATACTCTCTTCTTTTTATCTCAAAAACTGATTGAATCGCCATGAATCTCCATCAAATCTCAATAAAATCAGAAATTTCAGATGAAGATTTCTCGCCGCCCAGAAAGAGAGACTTATCTTTCGAATCTATACATCAGTTGTATAATACACGAAGACGATTTATCACTGCAAGTCTAAACGATACTAGAGAGGGTCTTGATTGGAATGTAGATCTGAGGAAGCAAGAAAATTTTTCATGTAATTTATCGCAACAGATGCAACTGGTTGGCTCATTTAAAATTGACATGTTCCAGCCTAACTTTGTGGAAATGGTGCCATCATGCAAAAAAAAACACTTTGTAAATTCCACAGAAATGTATTAAAGGCAACTAGTTTCGTCTATAAGACATCATTAGGCACCGAAATATCGAAAATTGAGAAAGACAGAGGTGAAACAAGGAGGTGTGGGAGGAGGGAGAGGTGGTGGGAAAAACCGGGAATTTTCATCGGAAAAGGGCTGAGTGTAAGGAGATGAGAGGAGAGGGTGTGGAAGAGGTATTCGTTGGTAAGGTTCTTGGCTCCGTTAATTTCAAACAGTTCAAGGAGGTCTAATCTTTTACCTCTGGTTGGCTCATATTTTCCTTAACTGCATTTTAGGGTGACGTCAAAGGAGAGGTCCGCACCAAACCTTTTTGCCGTAATGTCGCGCTGTCGCCAAGGACCATGATGGTCTACCGTTTGGTGCTGGTGGCCGTGCAGTATGTAGTACCACTCACGGTGATCTCAGTGGTGTACGCACGTATGGTCCATTGTCTTTGGGGAGCAAAGGCTCCCGGAAATGCCCAGAGTGCTAGAGATGCCAACTTGACACGTAACAGAAGAAGGGTAAGTCCATTTGTAGCTTAGTGTAATACCGCTATATCGCCTTTTTGTTGTATTATTTAAAAAGCGTTCCCATGTATTACACTTCAATGAACTGTGCTAAATCCTTCGTTATGAAATTTTAAAGAAATTAATTAAATGTACAAGGTATTTTTATATGAGAAGGCCAATATCTGTCACACGAATACCCGCTTGTGTAGCTCGTTTGCCTTTGGTGAAATCAGTCCCGGTGGAGTTTAAATGAAGGTTCAGACTTTTGTTGATCTTTAAATTAACTTTCTGTCGAAGCACTTCTAGCAATGCTACTACTACTAAGATCAATATCAACATATACTACTAATGCAATATCTACCTAAAGCAGATCATTAAGATTGGTTAATCACAAACAGTTATGTATTTTGTTTTGATGACCTCATGTCTTAAAGACGTGATCAAATTTAGGTTGAAAGCTGTAAAACAGTGGTAAAGTAATAATTCTGATCTCGGAAATTCTTTTACATTCGAAAGAAAGAGAGGAATTGAGCTTTGATTCCTCTTGCTATACTCTACTACATTTAGTAAACCCTGTCTCAACCAAGAAGTTTAGAAGCAATGTTATTAATAATTTAAAGAAAATAAAAGGTTATGGTAAAAAATTCCTCAAAAACAGAAATCTAAATTTCTTATTACATTTGAACAAAAATGCTTGTTTACCATCATCTTTTAGAAACAAAAGTTTCAGAAAATTAAGAAATGCTCTGACTCAAAGAAAAATTATTCTAATTATCATTAATAGATATATAATAGCCAAATCAAGATATATTTTAAAATCTTTCTATAATTTGGGACTTAACACAGTTGAAAGTTTTCAATGTTCATTTACTATATGTTCTTAGTTTACAGTAGGTTATGTTTCTCCAATCTTTGGCCTTAGTATCAAAGTTCATGTAAATGATCTCATTCTTTTTCTATACTTTAGGTGATAAAAATGTTGGTGATAGTGGTGGCACTCTTTGCGTTCTGCTGGTTACCTCTCCAAACATATAATGCTCTTCAGGATTTATTTCCAGAGATTAATGGGTGAGTACTTTTAATGTTATGAAGGATTGTTTCTTGTTCTAAATTATTTAGGATACGATTCTCAAGGTCTTCAGATCTTTTGCCACAGTTATTGGATTTTCCTTTGCGACATATCCTTTGTCAATAATGTTTGCCTGTCTTTAACTATGCAGTGATAACATAATGATCAATGCCTTGGAAACTTTCTGCACTGCACACTGAATGATAGGTTGAAAATTTCAATTTCATGTTTTAAGAATACAATTTTACCAGAGATATCATGTTAAAACAGAGATTCATTATTGCTTTGATTTATAGTTAAAATGTTTACTTAGATTTACTTAGAAGAGTTATACTCCTTCTAAGTAGAAAATATCAGAACCTAGAATTGAATTCAACCAAAGCCATTCTGTCCTTTTACAAGACAATACAGTCACTTCAAAAAAATAGACTCCATTGCATTCTATAGTCATCAGCCTCTAAATTTTCACAGCCTAAAGTAGATTTTTAACTCTCAAACATTTCATAGATAATAAGAAGAGGATATAATAACTACAGCAGGCTATCAACAAACATATCACTAGCAAAAAGGCAATATTTTTTCTCATTTCTAAGGGTTATCTAAAAAGTTGTAAAATACTTACATTGGATATGGTGACTTGATTAAATATCTGTATAATTGAACTGACTTATATGCTAAGATATTTTTAGAATATTGAACCCACAAACATAATTCCTATTTAAAAAATAACATTCACATTATCTTTAAAGAAAAGGTATCAGTCATTTTTGACATCATCCCTTAATGTTTCAGGTACAAATACATCAATATTATATTTTTCTGCTGTGACTGGCTTGCAATGAGCAACAGCTGCTGTAATCCATTCATTTATGGCATTTACAATGTAAGTACTAATATGAATAAAACTCTTCTGTTTTGCGTTTATTTTGGTGAAACCTTCAAGAAAATCTTATCTGATTATCCTAACTTATATATTAATATAAGTAAGCCAAATAAAAATCATCTTGAGATTCATGTGATTTAATGATATATTAATTTGATGATGTCAAATTTTTGTTATGGCATTTAGTCCACTACTCCTTGAAAATATATTACCTTAAAAAAACTTTTGAGTTGAAATGGTTACAAACATCAAATAATTTTGAATTACTAAAATCTTTCTGCATTGTGCTGTCTTTGTGGGAGTAAATTGCAAAATACACAATATATACTAGCTGTTTCTTGAAAACAAATCTTGCAGTTATTTATTTAAACATTGATATCTACAGTGAGCTTGGTAATTCTGAGTGGAAAGAATTCCTTGTATTTCACAGAATAATATTTCTCTGATATATAATAAATTTCACATAAAATGTAATTTTTTTTTCCTTTATATAATATAATTTATTCATTATATATTATATAATTTAGTCATAATTAAATGGTTGCATCCAGATGGACTAGTACTACCACTGGATTCTCCATCTCTAATGTTTTTGCAGCACTTACTGCTAAGTGAAACATGACTTGTCATTCCTCAGTCTCCATGCATCTTATTGTTAGTGTCCTAATTGTGGAATCACAGACTTACAATGTGAAAATTAACTTTTCAAAATGATTATCTCCTTCAATTATTCTCTTTCTTAATATGTAACAATTATTGATTACAAAGTTTTCTAAATTTTAGTTAAATGTGAACCCAGAGGAAATATTTTTCTCTTCTTTGATCAATATTCAGAGGAAAGTTCTTCAAATCCATAGCCCTCCTGCCCTTTTCCATAATCCTGCCTTCATGGAAATCTATGTTAATATCAAGAAATTTTCTCATTAATCTATCTCTTCTTCTGATAAATATAAATTTATATGAACACTTAGATAACAGAGATGTGCCATACTTGTCAAAGAAGAAAATACTCAGCAAACTTATGAATATGATTGGTCAGAATGAGCTAGGATGCATTTTGACACTATTTAAAATTTGCAATACCTAAGGGGTAAAATCTGAAACCACATGTAGCTATATCAAAAATGTATAAGCATTCAGAAATTCAGTTTGGCAACATTTAAAAAGTATAAGACAGCACATAATGTGTACTATGGAGCAATATGTATCAAGAATTTGCTAAATATGTGGTATTTGCTACTTAAATGTTTAAAAATAATAGTCTCCCATTCGTAGTATATCAACCTTGGAAGTTAGCAATTTAAGAAGCTGAAGTTTCATTATAAATGATGATTAATCATTATTTATTTCTCTTCCCTGACATAATAAATAGATTATATCAGCATCTCTCTATCATTTGGCTCTATTGGCACACTCTGATGAGTATAAAGAGCTTGCCTAGAATATATACTCATATGGCACCCTAGTAAAGGTACACCATCCCTGCATCACGATGTTTCTGGAGCTTAATAATTAATAGATACGATCCAAAAACCTCAATGTGCAGGGCCAAATTTTACAGTAAACTGGTCTGCCTTGCATTTATGTGTATTCTCTCTGTTTTTATGTCACCAATAAGAAACAAGCTTACAGTTTACACCATGTTAAAAATTTCTATAAATGTCTACATCATATTTTATTGAATGCTTAAATATTTTTTTTTATTCCAGGATAAATTCAAAAGAGAGTTCAGACGTAGGTATCGTCACTGCTCTCAGTTATGGTTCCTAAACAGAGAGGGTCCGCCATCCCCACCATCTCCAACAGGCACAACCATCAACAGTGCAACTGCTGTAAGCATGAACAATATGGCTGGCTCAACAAAGGATAGAGGCTCCATTTGTGTCCGGACCTGGCATTCCCAATCTAGGACCTCCTGCTCCCCAAACAAACACACAGCTTCCAACTCAGTCCTAACTATTTCGGAAGCTTTGAATCACAAAAGAGAACGTGATAAGATAAGCAGTCTTGCATGCAGAAACCACTTTGCCGAAATGGGAAAGTCCAGGGAGATAAGCTTATGACTTTAATGTGAATAATGTGACCATTCAGAGATATTTACTTCATCCAATCACCAGTGTATATATGAAGTGGAATTAAAAAAATACTTTCAAAATGTGATGTCTTACTTGGAGACCTGTTTGCTTACTCATATATCATGAGACTAGATAGCAAAGCATGAACATTTATATAAAAACATTATATTCATTGCTCTTATTATTAGGAAGATGTGTTAGAAAATTTGAGTTATAAGGTGTGAATTAACTAGGTTGTGATGTTGACATTAGCATTTTGCTGAAAACATTCCAGGACAACCAATATCATTTAGTCTGTGAATTTTTTGGCTTTCTTTACTTACTTTAAAATATTTATTGAGAATTTCAGTTGTTTCATTTTCACATGAACTTGAGGTTCAATATTACCATATAAAAGATTGTTTATTCTGACCCAAATAGAAAATGAGTGTTAAATTATTTATTGCCATTTGATTTCAGAAAGTGAATGAAGAAGTTCAAAAAGGGGGAAATACGATTATATTAATATGTACATACATACTAAGAGATATGTATAGAGATGTCCTTAGAACAATACATTCATGTTTACTGAATGTGCATTTTATTGTAAATATCTCTACTAGTCATTTTCTTGTACTCCTTGTAAGGTATGGAATAAAATATTGCTAGGATAAAATTAAAAAATGAATCTCACAAAGGTTTAAACAAAACCCTTCTTCTGGCTATGATTAGATAAGGGGTGGCAATGTAATATAAAACAGAAGACTGTGCCATAAATGAATGTACATATTGTCTTAAATTGAAAAACTCTACTTGTGTATATTATAGGAAACTATTTTCACATTCCGAAAATCCAATGATAAATGTAAAGCATTTCATGATGATAAATATATAATGTTATTATCAATGTTATTCTGATGATAAATCAATCAATGAGCCAATTATTCATTCAGCTGAAATAGAAAAAAAATTATCTTTAATCCATTTCAAATGTCACTACTTTTGTATGTATTTTGTACAATAACCTAAAAACATTTGGTGTATTGATGTGTTCCGTGCTCCTTTCTTTTTTGTGACTTTGACACTTATTTGTGCCAAATGTGTTCATCGATAAGTATTATCATTGAGTGTATTTAATATGTGCTGGGGAAATGTAATTCATTTTCTTTTGTGTAAATATTAAGTCAATAAGATACTTTTACAAATATATATATTTCAATTTTTTGTCAGCCTATAATTGTTGCACAATTAGAACTAAAATTCTGGTAGTAATAAGCATTTATAACGACTTAAATTTATCATTTTCCAGACCTTTATGGCTGATTAGTAATTGATCAGTGGAGTAAACCAATTTGATAGTTTGTCATGAAACTCCCAAATAATTTCTTATTTCCAAAGTACCAAAAAAAAAGTTATCCTGAGGCTCATTTTGCAACATCCAGGTGTAGAAAGCAAATTATTTGCCAACAAGTCTATCATACTTCTTTTCGTTTCATTTGCTATGATTGCCAGAAGAGGCTATATTTTCTAGAGGTACCTACTTTCAAAAGGAGGCTTGAAAGTTTAATAAAATTATCAATAATAATTTGCAAAATTCATTCTTTGGAATATGTTTAGTTACAAGTAGCCGTGTTTTTTGTATGTTTTACAAAATATGTGTGACCATCTTTATTCCTAAATAATCAATATTTAAATTGATTTCTTTATTTATGCATAGATTTCCAGTTTTCTCTGCTCAAATCTTAAAAATCTGAAATTAAACTATTAATATCTAATCTATAGATTTATGTCATATTTTCTTCCTGTTGAAAAGTTTTGCACCTGGATAAGTCTCATTCTAAATAATTATTCGATTTTTATATAAATTGTCTTTACTCTGAGGTTATTCAAAATATTTCCCTTGTTTTAAGAATTATTCTGTGCAAATGAATTACTATCATTTGTTCAGAAAATTTGAAAGAGGCACTTTCTTCCTTATTTTGCATGATCTACGCTACTTCCTCTTCCCTCCAAAGAGGAAAAGTTTTTTACTACAAGAGGATAATGCTACCTAAAATATTAAATAAGAGCTAATTAAAATATATCCCAAAAAGTAAGAGTTCCAACTTCTTTATTATATGCCAAATGAAATAGGGAAGAAGAATGGGTGTTTCAGCATTTTTAAGAACAAATCTATATTAAATATTGCTGCAGACATGAGAAGATATACCCTAATCATGGTTCAGTAATTAAAATTGAAGAAGTAAGGAAAGATTCTCAAGGGTTCTCTAGGATTGCCTGATTGTCAGAAGGATTATTAGTATTATTTTGGTAGTATATACTTTGCATAAAGCAAACAGTTATTGAAGAACCAGATGTAAAGTCAAGTAACCCAGAATTATAGTTTATTTAAGAAAGTATGACCATTACAACTTGCATTTTCTGCAATCAAGCTACCAACTTTTGCTTTGAATCTTGATCAGAATCAAAATTAGTACAATAGCCTTCTCTTTCTTAAAGTGCTTAGTCTTTGAAATTAAAGGAAAATATTAATACTTTCAAAATGTTTATTATGGTCTCAAGTTAACGGAACTTTTCCAATCCTTCTACTTCGGAAGTCTTTCCTATTCTCATCTCCAAATGATCACAAATGAAATCAGGGTTATATGTCGTTAAGTCCAAAGTGTAAACAAACTCCTCTCAAAAGTAAATAAACTTTTTTTGAATGTTAACATACCGTAAAAACTTTCATTTTTGCACGAAAATTAAAAAAAAAAAAAAACTCGGAAAAATTTGACGTCAGGATCTTGATGTATGTGAAAGACGATACGAATTTTTTTCTGAAAATTCATCATATATATACAGCAATAATAATTATATAATATTTGCATCAATAGATAGTTTGAACGTCTGAAGAGCTGTGTTGTTGCTTCAATGAAAGGCACGACAAAAGGCACTGAATCATGTACATGAGTTCACACTATCACACCAACTTTCATAATACACTACATTTTCGAAACATGGAAATATATTGGAAATGAAAAGAAAGTTGTCTGCATGACAACTGAGGATTCCAGCTAAGAGAGGAACAAATGTTTGGTTTATGAAACTAATGAAAAATGAGCTAGGCCGCCCATTTCGCCATTCAGTAGAATCATAAAACAGTAAATTTATTTTTGATACATGAAATGAATCGTGGTATTCTGTCGAACCGTGGTATTCTGTCTAAATGCATAATGGTTGTAGAAAATTAACTTCGTACTTCCCGGTAAGAAACACATTTATCGCTGCTCTACTGTCTCACAGCAAGAATGTTGTGGCGCCTCTTTGGTCAGAATCGATTTGACAAGTAAGCGTGTAAGACGTGGATACACATGATACAAATGCATATGGTACGTTACTATCTTATACTATCAATTTTAGTAATACATATAAAGCTTTAATTACTTCATATTAACTGTCCGTAATCGTTTTTAAAATCAACTTGATAGAAGTGATTGAATTCTTTTGACTAAATCAAATTAACTCATGTAAAGTGATCGAAAGTTAACGATTGTTTATATTTATTTATTTTTATCAAAAGTTACTTATCCCTTATCCTTAATTAATCATAATTAAAGTTAATTATATTTTCGCAGTGTATCCATGTTGAAAATAAAGCTGTTCTTCCCGCTGTTGGCCTCCACAAGTGGAATACTATTTTCGTTGATGGAATCCCGCAGAAGTAGATAACTTCGACAAGTTTTTGCCCTTCTCGTGTTTCTTTTAATAAATTTATTGTGGATAACTGTGTTTTGCTGGGAAATTAGGATAAAATCTTAAGGGCTGAGGACACAATTGATTTCGGAATAGCCTACATCGGTAGTGTTTGGAAGTGCAATCTGTGATGTGGAGAATGAGTGGTGTAGCGCACAAAGTTATGATTCTGCTGGAGATCCAGTCTGCTGCATACTAAGACGTCCCTCAGTAAATCCTCACGGCATGTAAGTAAATAATTTAAGGAGCAAACAGTTCCTCTGTTTCCATCTTTTTCCGGGAATAAAATTACGCTCTACATTGTTATGCATTGTACAATGTGAGACTTCCTTGCAGTCGGATTTATTGTGCTGATAGTGTGTTCTGGTGGCAATTAGGATCTCTCTTCATGTTGCATCTTTGATTTAATGCGTTTGTTCATTATTTTCATAAAGGCATTCTTACATACATTACACATTATAGAAGGCAAGTGCAGTCTTTGGATATAATTTCTTAGTAAATAAGCGGTTAATCTTCTTTATTCAAACATTGCTTACACTGTATTCATCTGATAGTTCATATTTGTTACTATTCATCTTAAAATCCATTAATTAACTCTATTTCACTTATAAAAATACTTTGCATGAGGACAGACGTCTTCACATGTTTTCTTAGCCTCTACCTCATTACTTCATTTTCTTTTCGTGTAGTTAATTCTTAATTGTCTTCAACATTTTCCTATAGACAACAACTTCTAAATCACTCTTTCGACTCTCACACTTTAATTGCTGGAATTAAAAGCCATGATTATCCGTGTTAAATCCTATTATTCATCTTCTGTATTAGTATTCCTTTGTGCTTTTATAGATCCACATAATTTGCTTATAGATTCACGTACATTTCTTATAATTTATTAATCATGTTGTCATTAATAAATTAAAGAGAGAAAATTTATTTAATAGAGAAATCTCATTTGCTTTTAACAAATTTCTGCACTTTAATTTAAATTTGAGGTTCAACAAGTTCAAACATAGTCTGCCTTTTTAGCCATTAAGTGTTAAAGTATGTAAAGGATTTCAAAGAAATTGGTTAGTTTCAGAAAACTGGAGATTCATTTATATTAACTTTTGCAAACGATTTCTAGCACATGGTATTAGATATAAATCAGAGAATGAATATACTTCCATCCTCTTCTGATGAGTCTAAGAATGTTTTGTTTACGGTGAATTATTTTCCTAAATAACGAATTCTGTATCAAAATTGTGCATTCTTTATGAAGTAATTATATTCCCAATGGACATTTTGTTGAAACAGATGACCTTGAGGGCTAGAGCAAGGCTTTGCCTTTTAGATCTGGTCATATGTAACAGTTCTTCATCAAATCTCATATACTGTGTAAGAATTTTTATATTTTTCTGCAATTTTGTTTCTAAATTCTTTTGCTTTGATTGCCCAACTTTTGTGTTAATTTTCTTGAAATTTGTCTCAATTCACCATTCATATTCTATGTTAGTTGAAGCTTTCTTTTTATTTGAGCTTTGAGGAAAGTGTTTGCACAAATTGCCCATGCTCAGCCCATTGAGAATAGGTTAAGAAAGTTTTTTTGCATCTTGAGCATTCACCACAGTGTTTATTCTGTAACCCTTATGTGTATTTTAATTTTGAAAATCATGGCTCTTCTTTTACAAATGTCTGAATTTCGGAGTGTTATATGTTTATTCTAAATTATACTCTGTTCTTGGCAATACATTTTTTAACTTCATATTTTTTTATACCTTCATTTCATACCTTTACATAGGACGTGCATTTGACCAAATTGGTTTCATAAGATTTTAAGAGTTTTTATGTAGTGACTTTCGTGACTCAGTAATAATTTTCATTTCTTAAAAGATTCTTTTCATGGTGCAATTTGCGAATCATTTAAAGCATTAGTATCAAACATTTCAGTGAGTGCTTTTGATTAATTAAGCAAACAGACTAAGAAGACTGATGCTCCAAAGGAATAAATGACCTTGAGAATGTGGAATAATATTTGACTAGAAACTTATGGACATTCCATATTTTCTTCTCCATAGATTAGATTAGATTTTGTGTCTGAAGCATTTATTTTTTATAATTGATAGAATACTTGGAATTGAAATGGAATTCTGGAACTTATTAATTTTTGCATGCTAATATTAAATTTCAATCGTTTTCTTATAATTATCTGTCATTTTACCCTACAGGAAAGCATTCAAAGAAATTCTAAACTCATATAGTTCCAAATAAATATCTCAATGCAAATAAAACTCTTTATTTCAATGTATTTTTTAAGAAATTTTCATGTCTTAATTACAAAGTTTAAGGTCAAACATTAGTGCTTCCAATTTCATCAACAGTTAATTAATTTTGTTTTGGAGGAAAGATTAGTTGGTGAGTTATCTTTTCCTAAATTACTTTTAATTCCTGTATGAGTGACAATATTTCAGGAAAATGTTTTTATAGGCCGTAATAATTCTAATAATAGTGATAATAATTAATATAATATAGTAGTAATAAATAATAATCATTTGATCTTTATATGACATTGCAATTATTTGATTTTCCAAAAATATTTTTCTCGTTAATTTATTAGGCCCATTTTTATACAGTGGCAAACAGAATGGCTCATTGTTTATCTCTGAATGCAGAATTTTGCGAGAGCACAAGTGATAATTAGTGCAATAATATTTTTGCAAATGAAACTCAAAGGAAATGAATGACCTTGAAAATATGAATTATGGTCTTTGAGGATTAATGATTCGATATTTCATTTTTTCTTTTCCTCTTATTATATTTAGCTGATGTTAATACATCTTTTTACATACTTAATGGTGTAAAATATGGAATTTTTCTCTTTTTATACTTGAATTTTATTTCCTTGTTTTGCATTTTCTTTAATATTTTACACAATTTATGTTTATTTCGTAATAATTATTATTCTGACTTATTCAAAGAAAGGAGTAATCATTCTTTCTTAGCTTTTTCTGTATAAGTCAAGTTATATTTTAGTTGTATTCAAATTTTTGGAATCAGAACTCTGAATCTCAGTTCTTCTGAATTATAATTTCAGCAATTTCTTGCAAAAACACAACAGAAAGAGTTATAGTAAATATTGATAAAAATTTGTATTAAAGATCATAAGTAGCAATATATTCTCAACTGAAACTTTTTAGATGTGAACGATCTTAAGGTGTTAGAACAAGTTCAGCTTGTTGTCAAATATAATATGATGAAAAAAATAGTAGAATATTTTTCTAAATATCTTTATTAACAAATTTGCATAAAAGAAATTGAGTCTTCCACCATTGCAGAGTTTGTCTTGTAACAGTTACTTGTATTTTAATTTTGAAAATCAAAGCCCTTCATTGCAATAATTTTGAAGTGTTAGGTACTTATTCATCTAAAGTTGTATTCTTTAAACATTCTTTATAACGTTATTTAACCACATTTTTTTATGAAATGATACTTTAAATTACCTTTAAATAGGACATGAATCCAAATAAAATGATTTCATTAGATGTAAACTCTTTCATGGATTGATTCTTGTAAATTATTACAAAATTGCACATTTCTTAAGCATTTCTTTTAATCAGTGTGCTATTAGGGAATTATTTGAAGCATTGATATCTGAATACGTATTTTTTCATGAGTGTGAGTGATTGATTAATGAAGCAATTAGATTAAGGTGACTGAAAAACTAAGAAAATGAATGACCTTAAGAACATTGAATAAATTTTTGGATAAGGAATATCATGAGTATTCTATGATTCCCTCACTCTGTGTTAGATTTTTTTTATGAATTATTTTTTGTTATATTTCATGGAATTCTTTTTCATTTTTTTGCTTACATGAATTTCATTGCCTTTGATTTTCTCACAATTTGCATTTTTTAATATCGTAGAGCTATCAGGGAAGCATTTAAACAAGTTATATTAAAATAGCTGTAAAATATTAAGATGTTAAATCGCATTGCATTATTTATTTCAGTGTCTTTTTGATGAAGTTACATTACAAAATTATGAAATATAAGATCCCTTGTTTCAAATAAAAGTTAGAGATTGTTAGGTATTTATTCATCAACAGTTAATTTATTTTGTGAAAAGATTTGTTGGAGTGTTAACATCTCCTAAAATACTTTCAATTACCTTATATCTTACATTACTTCAGGAAAATATGTATACATAACTATATTCCAGGAAAATCAAGGTGAATGTGTTATGCGTGAGTGATTCAAAATCATTGCCAATGAAACTAAAGAAATAAATTACCTTGGGGACACTAAATAATTAATGCTTTTATCATAACTTACATTTCATAAATTATTTTTTCTTATCATTTTTAGCAGAACTTCATACTTCATTCCATATACATCTAATCAACTTCAACGGAGATGAAGCATCTGGATGTAGCAGCAGAACAAAATTACAAATCTGACTTCCCATGGAAGAGCATACTGATTTATTTAAAAGTTAAGGTCAGTAACTCGAATTTAAAGTAGGCAATTTAGTCATTTAATAGGTCTCAACAAGAGTTTATTTCTTATAATTACAGAATTGAAGACCCAACAATAGTGTCTGCATTTGAGATTGTTAGGTATTTATTCACCAACAGTTAATTAATTTTCTTCTTGAGAATAGATTAGTAAGAGAGTTAACTTTTCATGAAATACTTTTAATTCTTAGCAATATCCCAGGAAAATGTTTTCATAGGCGGTAACTATTCTGTTTCACTTTTATTTGACTTTTATGCCACTTTGTAATGGTTTACTATTCCGAAAAGAATTCTCTTATTTATTAATTTATTAGGCACATTTTTAACAGTTGCAAACTCAATGGGTCAGTCAGATATCTGAAGGCAAATTTTTTCTTGGACACAAGTTCGTGCAATAACATTTATGCAACTGAAACACTAAAGAAATAATTATTCATCGTCTCTGAGGATATTCAATGTTTGAAGACAGTAATGCATGTTTCATTTTTTTCTTTTCCTCTTATCATATTTAGTTGAACTTAACACCTTTTTTGAACTTCTTTTTGAGTTCAAATTTTTCTTTTAGTTTACTTAAATTTCATTTTCTTTTTTGTATTTTCTATATTATATTTTCACAATTCAAGTTCATTATTTATTAACTATTATTCTCACTTAATCTCAGAGAAAGGTGGATTAATCATTCATTCTCAGATTGTTTTGAATACAACAAGAAAATAACTTGACGTATACAGGTCTCCAATATGTGACCGCTGTCTTCAATTCATTGTGTCAATTTGGTTCATGTTTTACAGGGAAATACATTGATAGAAATGAGTGGCCTCTTAATTATTTTATGGAAGGTTGATAGCTTAGATTTTTTCAGAATTAGCTGCATCTTTACATAGACTAAAAATGTCTTCAACAATGTCTTTTACTAGTTAAACTTTCTTTCATTATTGATTGGTTTTCACTCAAATTATTGATAGGTGTTTTAATTGATAGGTGTTTAAATCAAGTTACTGTAAAGTTTATCATTTCTGTGTGTTATCAAATAATGATATATGTATATTGATTAGTTAATATGAGTTAGGTAATAATATTAATCTTTTTGATATTCTCCAAAGCTGGGTTGTAGTTAGGCACTAAATTGAGTGTATTTGGGTTTCAAGCTTGGTGATAGAAAACTTTGAATGCTATTATTCTCATTAATGGCAGTAATTGATTAAATTTAAATTGAATAGCAAGTCAGCATTTACTAATTAATTAGTAAGTAAATTCTATATTGAATTTTAATCATCTAGTGCTGTATTTCTAAACTTTTGCAAAGTTGGCAGAAAGAGAGGTTTTTATGAATGGGTCATAGCTAATCATCAAGATAGAGCAGCAAGTTGTTAAGTCATATTATTGTTCTCGAAGTATTTCTCTGCATATAGTTCATATATATTGATGCAAAGCTAATGTTGATGTTAACTTAAGTCATTTACAAGGAGTAAAAGAGTGTTCTTCTTACAATGTCTTCTTCAGTTAAGATTTTAATAATGTAGTGTAATTAATAGCTTCAGTCTTTGTCAGTTCAGCAAGAACTAATACATCAAATTGTTTGCTGAGATAATGTTTGAGCTACCAGTTTTAAGTCCTGATAGTTAATAATGAAAGTAAATGAATTAGTTTCTTTGCTGATACAAAAATCCTTCCCAATGAGAAAAGGGCATCCACGTGATACTGTAGCTTCTTTGTTAAATTTTAATGTCTGATACATTAACCATTCCTCCAAAATTTCAGATTTTTTTACCATATTGCTATTTATATGCAATGATGTATTTTAAATTCATGTATAGGACCAAGAAGCCAGCTAATCCATTGTGTTTCAACTAATATTTTAAAATTGAATGTATCCTCATAGCAAACTTAGAAGTCTGACTTTTCATAGAAGGCCATGTAGATATATATCTTAAGTTTTGCTCATTAATTTGACTTTAGAGATAAGCCTTCTAGTTAATTGATTTGGCAATTCAATATTCATTTGCATGGCAAATTTCATTATTTTTCAATCAAATTGCTATCCTACAAGATATTCTGTATGACTTTTTAAGTTCATGTTACTGTCCATTGAAAATGTCTATGCAAACATACTTATTTTAAACATTGAATAGTTTTTAAGTTTAGTTTTAAGTTAAGCATTTCTTTGAGTTTAATTGAAATTAAATTTGAATTCATAATAATTAAACTAGAATATAAAGTTTTTTCAGTTTACAGTTGATTGAAGAGCATGAATGATTTTAATAAAGTATTTTATTATGCAATTGTACAATTTATTCCAGCTTCCTAAGTGTAGAGCAGAAAGTTCAAGTTGAACAACTTGAAATATTTCTCCAAGTCCAACTTGAGAACATGGTAAAATATTCAAAGTCCAAAAACACTTACTTTTGATAGAAATAAGTGTTTAGGACTTCGAATATTTCACCTTGTTGTCAAGTTGGACTAGGAGAAATATTTCAAGTTGTTCGACTTGGGATTTTTTTCCAAGAGCAGAAAGTTCAAGTCCAAAATGTGAAAAAAAAAAATTTGGTGACCTTGAAAATTTGACCTTGAGAATGACCTTGAAAATTTCAAATGACCTTGAAATTGATTTTTCTATCTCCAAGAGAAACTTGGAGATAGGTTCTGGCCCAGTGACCACTCCTTTTCCATGAGCAAATTGAATCCACATAAAAATATTTTCAAAATTCTTTATTTAACTTTTCATTTTACAAACCAAAAAAAAATTTTTGCACAATATTTTAAAATTGCATAAATAGATTAAAAGTATAGTGAATTTAACAACTTTATAGATTTACTAGAATCCAAAAGATATGCAAACAAAGACAGAATTAAAAGTTTAAATGACACAAATTGCAAGAATGAAAGTTACTGACAGTGGAACAAATTCAAATCATTACTCAAAAAGTTTATTTAAAAAGCAAATAAACTTTAAAACTTAAATAATAACATGTTCAATGAGCTTCAACAAAATACAAACGTCTACAAAATAATTCAGCAAGACAAAAAAATCAAAGTATTTAGCAAGAGCACTTAAAAATCTTTAAATGCAATAAACAGAAAAAATTCAATTCCATAAGAAAATGCAGTACATTACTGTTAAAGAAACTAAATTCAATCATGATTCAGGAAATAAAACAGAAATTTACAAATCAACACAAATATCAAAAATACAGAAATTCATCACTCACCAGAGCTGATGCTGCATAGTAGATGTTCTTGCTCCTGAAAGAAATCCATCTTTGCTTCATAGAGTGGTTGACACAGGTAATATGATATTTTCCAAAGAAAACTAAATTTCAATTCTCAAGTGTTTTATTAAACTTAAAAATTTACACTATAAGCAAAGCACTTTGCAGACTTTTTGAATTATACAAATCTTGAAACTAGCCAGTTTCAAAGCAAAATAATTCACATTTATATATACCTAGAAAAGAGAGCGTATTACAAAATATCCACATACTTCAATATTCAAATACATAGTGGCAACTCCACTTAATGGTAATTTTATATAATCATCTAACTA